>UNPR01000403.1:0-16520 GCA_900536425.1 Hymenoscyphus linearis
ACTTGGTAGTCGGAAGTGGCATGATGGAGGGAAGAGAAGGCTGACGGCCTTCTGACGATATTTCTTTGGTTGTACTTAAGCTTGGGGACCAAGCTAGGCTAAAAAGGGGATAGTGTCACGAATCACGAGTACACGTGATATCTGTCATAATAAGAGGCGCAACCCTCGACAGGCACATCTAGGTTTCTTATAGCAAATAGGGATCGCTTAGGGTAGCTAAGCGATCCAAGGATTTCCATCGGGTTGAAGTCACGTGATATGCACATCGACTACATCGACGGGCGATGTAGGATATGCACATCGACTACATCGACAGGCGATGTAGGATACACATGAGGACGAAGGTTCTATATAAGACTGGCACGTCTGCCATTAGATAGGAGCTTCGTGCTCAACTTAGTTATCAATCTTATCATATTTGTTTGACATCTTTGATACAAGTAACGAGTTCACTTCCAAGTGAACAACCCGATAGTCTTCTTCTTATCATAGCATACCAACCAGCGAACACCCAGCCAAGTTTAGTTAGCCAGTTTGAGTATTCGTTACACATATACTGACTGACACGCTGTAACACAAGCTGATATAGCGGACGTATTATAATATGCCTGACGTATTACGATATGTACGTATGCTTGCGAGGCGTAAACGAGTGTTTACGAGCGCAAGCGAGGGAGCTACGTGACGTGGTTCTGATGGATATATTAAGGACCAGTAGCTAGCACCTAATTAGATAGACATAATAAATATGATTTAATTGCCCCACCACAGGATTAATATCGTATTTATCCCTTGACTTGTAGTCAAACCAACACTTAGTATGTATTTAAAAGTAATATGTTGAAATTGTGATTCGATGACGCGACGACAGGGACAGGCTAAGTTCATCGTCAGATTCTTTCTCTTGTAGTGTGTGTTTTACGTGGGCTTGGTTATTGAGTCTTTATTGGGTTTTAAGCTGGTAGTTTTGGCGGATCTGTAAATTGTTAATTAAAAATCGAAATCTTGAATTCGTGAAATTAGTGGAAGTTGTAATTTTAAAAGTTATTATCTTTCTTGGGTATTGTAGTAAGTAATCTTGAAATAAGAAGTATCTCGATATGAAATTTTAACGGAACAGCTTTGAAGTGTTTGTTTTAATATTGATTGATCTATATTGACTCTGACTCCCCTGTTCTTTTAAAGTGTAGTATACTGTTTTGTAGCTGTAGTAAAGATGAATGTTTCAATTTAATGCGAGTACCAGTATCGTCATATTGAATTGCAAGGTTGATTCGCAAGGTAGAAACTAGAGATACTTTTCGACATGGTGAATTCTTGAAGGAGCTGTGATTCATCTTCCATGTAGTCACAAGAACAGCCCACGGGACCAGTTCAGAGATAGAATACATAGAATTCACTCACGATAGGTCATCCCGCCTCCATCCACAGCACACTTATGCCAACCATTCATAATAGATCACAACAGGATTACAAGGCTGTGTTCTATCGTCAGATACAGCGATGATTCGGTAAAGTAAAAGGGGGAGACAGAGCGGAATTAGAAGCTACTAGCTGTGACTTATAGAAATTGTTTCACGATTTTGAGGTTGTAGGAAGAGGAATACTGAAGATGATATGAAACAGGCAACGTGGTTTTACATACCGAACAGTCGCAGGCCAATGACTTGGGTAACCTTACCATGGTGGTAACTTGATGAAAAACATAATCCTACCTTTTCAACGGCTCTAATCAAATGGGGAAATTATGATCTGAACTTTCAGCATTCAATAGGAGTTTTGATGTCGTGAAAGCTTCTTAACTTCAAATCCTTCTTCACTGTCGGCAGTGTAGGTAATAGTTTAGTTTACTCAGTTTTAAGGTCAGTTCTAATAGCGTATAAACTAACCACGGTTTATATGAAAATCGTAACACTAAGCTAAATTTAGTCTAAATTAGCGACAGTCTCTTGTGACAAAATATCAACCTGTCTTGCGATCTCCCCTTTGTCTTCTTCTTATAACTCTTTAATCCTCTTTTTAATATATAAATACTAGCTCTTTGGTTTTATCGTTCAGCTAAAAAGTATGCTGACTGAAACGGTCCTTGCAATTTAAAATACCAAATAGAGTGTAAGCTATCCAAGTTAGTGAATAACTAGTAAAATTTGAGTAGACATATTTGAATTTATAATATTACCTATGAGGAACTGAGACCCAGACTCTTCGCAATACCTATAAGCGAGAAATCCCCGGCCAATCAGCATCGCATGGCCCCACAAATAGCCTTGGCAAAACCATACCTCAAAACCCGTACCCTTGCCCAGTGACTTCAACCTAATTTGCACCGAAAAGCAAACAAGACAAAGAATGGCAAAACGCAAGGCAAAAGACGCGAGTCTTGGTGAAAATAAAGATGAGCCCAGAAGATCGAGTCGACGGACTAGTGCGGTCGTGAAGGAAGAGCTAAAACCAGAGGTGGACGACGCGTCTACCCCAGCAAAGAAAGGGGCGAAGCGGGGAAAGGTAGTCGCGAAGGTTGTGGAGAAGGTAGCTTCTAAGGATGGGGGTGACGAGAGTCCGGTTGAGGATAAGAGCGAGGAGGAAGAAAAGGTTGTGAAGAAGGTGAGTTTCTATGGTGGAATTTTCTTGTTGAAATGAATTGCTTTGGTTCAAGGATGAGAGCCCAACGGCTAGGGGCATTGGGAATTCATATGTCTAACAAATTCTTGAAGCCCTCCATATCAAGTAAAGCATCCAAAACCAGTAAACCGGAAGCTACCGCCAAGACAACTACCAATGGAGCTACACAGTCTGTAACACCATCTGGCCGCCAGTATTGGCTTCTGAAAGCGGAACCAGAATCTCGAATTGAGAAGGGTCATGATATCAAATTCTCAATTGATGATTTGGCTGCCAAAACCGAACCAGAGCCATGGGATGGAATTCGCAATTATGCAGGTCTGTCACAGCGAAAAAGTCTCAAACTTTTAACACAACTCGAACTGACTTCACATAGCCAGAAACAACCTTCGAGCGATGAAGAAGGGTGATCAAGCTTTCTTTTACCATTCTAGCTGCAAGGTACCTGCAATCGTTGGAACCATGGATATCGTTGAAGAACATACTCCAGACTGTAAGTCCCCTAATAAATCTAGGGGAGTAAAACAATCTAATTTCGTATTCAGTGTCGGCTCATGACTCATCAAAACCATACTACGATCCAAATTCAAAACCAGATGATCCGAAGTGGTCTGTTGTTCACGTCACGTTTCGCCAAAAACTAAAGACGCCTATTACCTTGAAGGAGCTTAAAGAGTGGCAAACGCAAAAGGGTCATCCGCTTGAGAATATGCAAATGCTTAAGTTGGCGAGAATGAGTGTTAGTAAGGTTAGTGCTGAGGAATGGGAGTTTCTTGTTGGGGAGATGAAAAAAAGGGGTGATGAGGTCAAGTAGGTAGCCTGTAGCCTACCTGGTTGCTGGTGTAAAACATGTATGTATGTATGACTTGGTGAGTTGTATCAACAATGTAAAGTTTATGGCGTCTTTTTGTCTTTCTTTTTGCAAGAACGTCAACGACGACCTTCCAAACGTTGATGAATTCAAGTACAGAACAGCAGGAAGTCTTGTGATGTTAGTGTACCCACAAATTGACATACCGCACCAAATTTATCAAGTTGTTATTCTATCAGTTATCATAATCTTCCAATTATTGTAATGAGTTTACATGGTTTTATGTTGGTATAAGAGCACTTTAATCACATGAAACAAGGTGGTACAAAGTCGGTTAAAAAAAGAAAAAAAGGTAAATTATATTGTGTTGATAGTTGATATTGAATCAACAGGACGAGCCAACAGTACGAGTACTAAGTTAAGTACTCGAACTAAATAAGCTCTTATATATCCACGTAGTTAAGCTGGTGGATATATCATTTTACGTTTATATATTCCAGGGGTTGTTTTTCTCGATTTAAAGGGTCATATGATGACATGACATGAACCTTAGGAAGACGAACCCATACCAGAGAAAGAAAAAAGGACGACCTGATTACAACAAGTTGCCTTGAAACTTCGTTACGTTTGGTGCCGTCCCTGTTCTTACCGTTTTTACCCGTTAGTCGTCGCACGTTTGGTGCCGATCCTTGTTCTTACCATTTTTACCCGTCACTCGTTTCATGAAACCTTTTACGTTTTTTACGATTCTATTTTCCAGCGCGGATGAGGCACTTTGAGCCACTGGAGCCGTTGCAGGCTGGCCACATACATGTGGTTGTCCGCAGCAAACCGTCGCACCACTCTTTTTACGGCCCTGAGGACCTTTGACAAGCTTACCAGTCATTTCACCGTTGAACCACTTAAGCTCCACCAAAGAACCGTCTGGGCAGTCGCGTTCGTACTCGACGATGAACTCAAACTGTGGTGCAACTTGAAAGACATGTGGATACCCAAGAGCGTTTCGTTTTATAAAACCAAACTGATCACCGTCGATCCGAAAACGAAGACCGTTTCGGTTAGACGTGTACAGCTGTCTGTATGCCACCCCCTCCTTGGAATATCGGCCATTACCTATAACAACTGGTGGGAGGTCTGTGGCATCAATATCATAATAGAAGTTCTCGTCAGGCTTACGTCCATAATCCAGTGGCTTGTGTAACGAAATCTCTTCCGAGTTCCAAGTAAAATGGAGGTGCCGGCCTAGGTCCGTAAAGTAACTGTTTCTACTGAGATGGCTTTCCACAACCGAAGATACACGCATCGGAGTATCGGGAGTAGCCCAGTCCATAGATAATATTACTAAGTTTGTGTTGTCGTAATTGTGAAGCTTAACTAATTAGAATTGCAAAATATACTTACTTTTCTTAATAGTTGTGTGGGGATGTTGGTGTATGTATTAGTGATGGGTGTGGAATTAAAGAGCGCCACTTATTATATGCTTCATATCTAGAACTGTCTCCCGAGTCTCTCTGCTTGTTCGAAATCCTGTTGTGTTCTTGCTGTTCATTGTGTCAAAATATGGTGTGGTTAAAGAGTTGATATCTACACTACCTTTGTTTAATAGCCGCATGCTTTCTTTGTTGGAAGTAACCCACGATTAGGAGCAATATTTGCTCTATTATAGGCCAATTTGAAAGCTACAAACTTCTATATAGGCCTAAAAGAAAGCCCTTAATTAACTCTATAATATGCCAACTATGAGCTCTATCCGATCATAGCGCATTAAGCTATTAAGTATTATAAATGAATTTAAGAAAAAGGGCGATTTTGTAGCGGCGCTGGCGCAGAGGTAAAACCCCACGAAAATCAAGGTATACGTGCGCACTAATACACTTCTACCGATATTATATAGTTTCCCACCCGTCAGAAAATCACTTTGGGAACATGGAATTGTAGCTATATGCTAGAGCTATCTATATATAAGTTTTTTATTGATAGTTCCTTTGCAAAGGGGGAGATGCGGCTAATATTAGTTAGCACTATTCCAAAGATGCACTTGCTTACCCCAATCAAGGTATACGTACGCACTAACACACTTCTACCTAAATTATATAGTTTCCACCCGTCAGAAAATCACTTTAGGAACATGAAATTGTAGCTATATACTAGAGCTATCTATATATAAGTTTTTTATTGATAGTTCCTTTGCAATGGGGGAGATGCGGCTAATATAAGTTAGCACTATTCCGATGATGCACTTGCTTACCCCAACTACAAGCGATAGCGCAGTTACGCAGTAGAAGGACGCATCGACTATTAAGATCTAGAATCAATCAACTGAGAACTTTCGTGATATGCTATTGCACCTAGTTTGTTCACTTTGTTTACTATATGAAAAGAATATCTCGCAATCTCCCAAGCTTCAATCTATTGTGTTGTGATAGGCTATCCCAAATATGGAGAGTTTCTTTCAATTAGTTTGGCGCTATGAGTTACTCTACGTTTTTTTTCTTTGTTTTTGTAATATTTCTTGGAGGTTTCTCACCACGATGGCTATTGTAACTAGGGAAGTTAATTTACATGTAAATTAAATAAATTAGAAATAATTAGTTCGGATAGGAAAGGCTAGGAGTACTCCTCAGACTAGGTGGGTCTGAAATGTAGGTTTAAATGTAGGTTTAAATGTCGAATCAGGGGTAAAAAGAACTAGTGACCTCACTTTGCAGACCTCACTTTGTATGCCTACGCGCTTGCGTACTTGCCTACTTACGTAGGTACTTTACGTATTTGCGCATTTACAGCTAATTTTACGCGTACGCCATATAACCATTTTAGCCTCTCCTTCCTACTCCTACCGGGATGCGACGACTTAACACCTGTACGCGGTACATCCTACGAACCTTTAGCTAGGGCTTGCCCTAGTCTAGAGAGCTAAGGTTAAGTCTATCGCAAGTGACTGCACTCGCGCGTAAGTAGTTTTTAATATTAGAAAAGCGTTCCGATTCTCCACTTCCGACAGCGACTCACCTCTTCTTTTACGATTGCCTCTATCTACTCGCCTACTACCCTACCTATCTCTACGATTCTCTACCGAGCTAGTCTTCTATATAGCGACACCTATAATAATATATATACCCCCTAGCTAGAGAGAAAGGGCGCGGGAGCTGTATTCGGAGGGGTAGGGAGGGCTTAGTCGTCCTAGGGGGTAGGAGGGGGGGTAATATAGAGGGAGACAGGCAGGCTACAAGGAGGAGGGATACAGGCCGTTAATAGGTTATTTCGGGTTTTTTAAGGCTATTCCGACTTTCGAATTCTATACGCGCTGTAAAAAATCTGTTCTCTTCCCCTTTTATACTTAGCATTCCTTCCTTATACTAAGACTCTAGGAAAATCGAAACAGAAATAACACTATATGTTTTCGTTCTAAAAAGTTCATAGAGAGAAAGAGGGGGTATATAGTATTCGTTTATAACTAATTAGGATAGAAGGACAGACGTTGTTGTCTAGTAAAGTACAAATAACCTAGGAATAAGAGGGGAAATGTGTTCTCTTTTACAAAAGAAAAAGAAAAAAAGCGGAAAAACGGAAAATTCAAGCTTAATTCGCAACTGACTGTATTCCATACTAAATTGAAGAGCCTTGGAATACAACCTTAGAATCCTTGGAATCGTAATCTAAGTGCCGAACGTTGTTCACTCGTACGTGAATGGGGAGGAGATGTGACAGGGTGGACATGTCTACTATTTCTATGGTCTAGGATCTATGAGCTCAGCTGAGAAAAGAGCCAACAAGGAAGCTATGCCTCTGGCTGTATTAAAAATCACTTTTTTTTGTGGACATTTATATGGATTAATTCATTTGGTAAAACAGTATGTATTTCAATTTCCTGCTGTCATTCTCGAAGATTCGAGAAGTCCTCTCCCTTCAATCAACCTCTCATTCCATACCAAAGTACCAGCTCCGCGAATACAGAAACTTCTCACGCCCTCCGTCCCCTTCCAGTACAGAAACAAAGCCGAGGCTTCATTCTGTTATAATAGAGATTATTAAGGTATCTCGGGCTCCACAGTGCGGACGGTCTCGTATCCTGGTGCCAACCTGGGAAACGGAAATGGAAATGGATATTTTGTTCAAGAGGATATAGCAGCATTGGTAATGCAATTTCGGGACTACTATTTGAATACTCCGAATCACTATCATCCTCATCATCAAATGGCCATGAGTCGTCCGATGAGGTATCGCCTGAGATGGGATCGGGAAGGAACGTTTCGTTGTCTTCGACTTGTCGATGAGATGAGTCTGTGAAAGAGACTTCGCCCCATAATGATTGGTATGTTTCGTCAGGGCTAATTTGGGACTCACTCATTCCATAATCAAGTGATGCTGCCTCTAACTCCTCAGTCTCCACAATACGCGATAATGCATATGTAGAAATGGGTTCGTCGGATCCTTCACTGTCACTGTCGCTATGCATTTCTGTATCCTCACTTTCCTCCGTGTTTTCATCCAAAGGGCTCAGTACCGCAAGATCTTCCGATGTATTTGTTTCTTTTGCTGGGGATGCATGGTTCGGCTCGCCGTCAAGATCAGAATTAGATAGAAGTGCAAGCGACTCTTCCGCCGTCCAACCTTCAGAGTTATTTCCAACCAAGTCTGTAGCTGTAGGTTTCACATTCCTCAGCTTGTCCACTCCAACCCCCGGAAGATTATAGATCCATGGGCTCCCAGCGGCTCCCATTCTCAGTGGTAGTTGTGGTCGTGGCGGTCGTGGCGGTACATCATCTAAATTCCAGGTCTTCCATAATGGAGACCGCGGATGCGGCCGTTTGATATATGGTCTTGTAGGCTGTATCGCTGCTCGTGGCGGAGGCCGGTATGCTTGATAGCAAGTCGTTTGTGGTTCTGTCATTAGATTTCAAGATTTCACAGATGATTAATGTTCATGTGATCCTGGGAAGAAAGGAAGAGAAGAAGTGGGTCTGGTTTTATGAAAGTAAGAGGTATGAAAGTATGAGGCTCTCTAGGGGAGTGAATAAAATACATTATGGCTGTGAATGTTGTGGCTAAATTCAGATGACTGCATATTAGATGATTGAATTTATTCCCTTTATGGTGAATGGGAGATGGTCAATGGTAGTGATTATCAGTTGCTCTTTGTCCAATAGACAAAGTGCTTTATGTCCTTTATGTCCAATAGACAAAGTCCTTTATGTCCTTTATGTCCTATGATGATGTAAATCTATACCTCAGGCATTAAAGCAGAACTTCTATCGCACTTGTAAGGAAACTTGAGTTACATTCCTTCATGCGGATGCTCTCTGGCTTAGAAAAACTCGTCTTCAGGAAGTTCTTCTTCTGAGGGGGCACATGTGCAAACTCGTCTTCCGTGATAGAAGAATGCAGGTAGAAGATGGACCAGACAAGGGCTCCACAAAGGAGAAGGGTTGACTGATTCCCCCAAATCATCATGAATGTGAACAGCATCATTAGTGACAGGTTCTTGACTGTTGTGCATGCTGGATATTTCAGGTATTATTGGAACACTGCCTGGTGACTCATGTGTTGACTCATCTTGGTTTTCTTCTGGATTGTCACTCAAACCACCAGTCACTTGTTGGGACTGCATGATTGAAGTATCAACCGCACCTAAAAAAGCTTCATCAGTCTCAGAAGATTCTCGAAGCCTGATTAAACCCTCTAGAGAAAGCCCATAAACATAATGGTCTTGGTTTTCAGGTCTCGCCTGGGATTGTAGGAGGCCTTGTTCATTCATATAAAAGTATTCAGGATCCAAGGATCCCTCCTGTGGGAATTCGTCATCAGTATGGGAATAGGTAATATAAGTCTCGGGAGTTCCTTGGTTCTCCAGGCTCATTATGCCCTCCCGAGAAAGTCCTTCGTCTCTATATCTCGTCTGGGTCCGTGAGAGGTCTTCTTCGTTCATATCTTCGTCCTCAAAACCCGGAAGTCCTGGCAGTGGAGTCTCCTCAGTAGAAGATATCGGGTTCCGTAATGTAAGGTTACTCTCCGCTTCAGAATCGATATCATCTTGATTCCAGACTTTCCAAAGATTAGATCTGATGAATACCTTTCCTGGTGCGGCACGAGGCTGCAAGGCAGGGTTTGGAACCTGCAACTGTGGTTGCCGAACGGGAAGTCTACAAGTAGTTGGAGGCATTATCTTGAAAAATACAGTGGTGGTGATTATGTGAATATTTTGGATTCGAAAAGTTTGTTCTTAAGCGTAATCTTCAGGTTAAAATGGCAGACGAAAGTAAAAATAAAAAGCTCTCTTATGGAAAAGTGGGAAACTCTGTTCCTCTTTGACGTCAATGTTGTATTCCAGAATAAAATTGTCCTTTGGCTTTGTTGGCCTTTGCTGTCTTTGTTTAGGAGTGTCTTATTTGCCCACAAGTTTAAGGGAACACTAAAAGATTCTCAATACGCTTGAAAGGGCTTCCTGAACTTGACTCGACCAGGATGATCGGAAGAATTCTAGAGACACAAGGTCGGAAGTTTTCACGTTACTACGCATGTCAGGTGCCACCAGTCAAATTAGGCTGAGACAGCAAACGCGATGCACGATATCTTCGTGACACCATACCCCTCATCATCAACGGTCGGAAAAACACCCCTCTTGTTTCGAGTCTGATAGTTCGTTTGCTTGCTCTCGAATTAGTTGCTTGCAATCAATCCTTATAAAGCATCTTACCTCCTCCTCCGCCTTGTCCCTTTTGCGTCAAGATCGAAAATCATCGCCAGAGTAAAAGCTTCATACAATGTCGAAGAGTACTCTACTCACAATTCCACTGGAGATCAAAAACCACATCTTCGAGTACCTCCTTTTATTCGAAGTGCCAATAGAGGTTATGACGAAGTATGCAAACCCCCATGTGTACGATAGCAGCATCACCGCGGCACTCAACCTTTCGCTTCCGATCTTCAGTGTCAACAAGCAGATCAGTCTAGAAGCACGCACCTTTCTCTACGGACGAAACGAGTTTAAGTTCGAAACAACCTGCAACTTATATACCCTGAAACCTTTTTTGAGCATTATCGGAGAGGAAAACGCGGCATTGATACAGAGAATCACGATCCCCTATCCAGGTTTCGAGTCTGACTTTGCCAATTTCGCCGAAAGCTACGGTGCTCTTCCTATCGGCGGTTTTTCGTACTATGGATTCAACCTCGATGATATGAACATCCAGGCGTTGAGAGTTATGACCAGAAGTTTCCCAAATCTTAAGTTCCTTAAGATGTCGCCACCGAACACACCAGAGGCGAGATATATTGGCGGGTCTAAGATAGACGAAGAGTGCATTTTCGCAGTGGATGAGCATCTGAAGGGCTTACCAAAAGATACCAAGATTGTTCTTGACGTGCAACTGGGGCCTGAAGATAGTGAAGTCCGCGAAGCGGTGCGTCGTTGTGGTTGGTACATTAAGTCTTGAGTATGGTGCTTTTGATTATTTACTGTACTACCCCAAGCATACTGA
This sequence comes from Hymenoscyphus linearis, assembly GCA_900536425.1. Lineage (NCBI taxonomy): Eukaryota > Fungi > Ascomycota > Leotiomycetes > Helotiales > Helotiaceae > Hymenoscyphus > Hymenoscyphus linearis. The sequence continues at coordinate 10,912 of UNPR01000403.1, forward strand.
ACGCTTCTAATAGTAACTGTTTAGTTATACTACCTACGACATATGAGCACAGCAGAATTTGTATGAGGCTGGCATTCTTGATGATTGAAGTTTGTATGGTAAGACTTGCTGGAACTAGTTATCTTGAAGAAAAGTGTGGCTACCATTGAACACCGAAGTCAAATTGGTAAACACACAAAGCTGAATCTTTCGAAGGTCTCTTCTATAGGAATTTCAAGAATAAAATGTTGCTGATCAAGTACTTTTACTGAAATACCGCATTATTTGCTTACACAGTCAAAGCTTTCTGCGGAAGTGGAATCCCCATAACCACGATATTTTGCCACCAACGGGTAGACGCAAAGCTTTCTGGTGAACTGTACAGGCGACCAGTGAGGCGTTTTAGCTAGAACTATTTCAGGAGCAGTTCCGTTCTCCACCCACGACCTTAAAACACCCAGAGGATCGATTGGTACAGCACCAGGAAAGGACCCAAACCCACAGTGATCTACACCAGGAGCAAAGAATAAGCGATAAAATTCGTTGACTTTTGCGTTGCCGCCCATCAGTTTTTCCACCTTATTGCGATACTTGCTAGAACTTGTAGATGGAATCAACTCATCCGCTTCACCGTGCCAATGGAGGAGCTTCGTGCCAGATTTCTGAAGTGCCGATAGGTGTGCTTTTCTTGAACTGATTATGTGGGAATATGTTGCAACAGATTCTGCGAAAATTTCGGTAAAAGCTGTACGATCGATGGTGGATAGATCGAAACTGATGTTCCTCTTGATAAAGTCCTGAATCCAAGAAGAAACAATATTTTGCGGCTTGCCAATACGCTTTCCATCAACCAGAGACGAGTTTGACAACGCCTCCAAAGGCGTAGGAACGGTCAAACCATCCCATAGTTTCTTCCCATCATTGTTGGTGGCGCCTTCCCAGATCTTTTTCACGATTGAAGCGACAGTGGGTGTGATTGTTACTTCTTTCCCGTAGCACTGGGCCTTTAAACCCACGGTCTCGAATGGATCAAACTTGCACTTAGATAAGTCAGTGATAAGCCTATCTTTCACTCCATCAAGCTCATCACACTTGGTAATAGCAGCTTCAGTGACGAGGTTGAGTTCGCAAGGTGATGGGAAAACTCCCTCTTCTTTCATAACAACTTGTGGCCAAAATAATGTAGGAATGAGCTTGTCCCAGTGTAACGCGGGTGCACCAGCCAATATGCCATCAAAAAGCTCCGGATAACGTTGCGCAGCCTCCATTCCCTGACGACCCCCTGTGGAACAACCAAACCAATAGGAATAGTCCGGCTTCTTTCCATAGTAGATTTCTGCCACTGCCTTGCCAACAGTTACCAAATCACGCGGCGATCGAGTAGCGAGATTCCTCAATCCTTCGATGTTGGTAGATCCATCATCTTTAAAGGCCCAAGCACGTCCTGAGAAAACTTTATAACCCAATCCACCATCTGTTGATGCAGCTGCATATCCTCGTTGAACATGTTGTGCAAGAGAAACACCACCATAACCTGGAGCAAATCCTCCACCGCCAACTGCGACAAAACGGCCATTGTAGTCTGTAAGTGGAAGCCAAACTTGGACTACGACGGTATCGTTGACTCCGGGATGTGTAATTGTTACATTGACCTCACAAATGTTGACTGTTATCTTTACTCTGTCCGTGAGTATGCCGAATTCGGAGTGGTTGTGATATTCTCGAGTTGCTACTGAAAGTACTTTTCTTCCTTCGATGTGAGGTATCGGTAGCTTGGTACAGTTCTGGCTCAAGCTTTGTGATGTCGTATTGCCGTATGAGCCTGGAAAAAGGAGGAACGAGACAAGAAAAACAACAAAGGAATACATGCTGGGAGACACTTCGCAGCGGGGGGTTTTAGAGGGGTTCCTTGGTGGGGATTTTGCATTTAGTGTTTTTGAAGTGTTGTAAAGGACTGGATTTATGGGAATCAAGTACTACTTATAGCATTCAACGTCTCTAAAGGTTCTACTTCTTTTGGATGTGCAAAAAGCCGTGACCATCTAAAACATCGCATGTGGAAATTTCTTTACGGATATAAACAAGCGAGGACACAAATCCGGGGCCCAAGGACGTGTATCTGGAGCTCAAGATTATATTTTTAGAGTTGGTGTTCTCCAAACCCCTTTTCGCTAGTTGCGTAGATCTGCGTATCGTAGTAGTCGCAATACTTCCAGCATAAATCACACCTTCTCAGAATCTATCATTTTGAAGAATCACAATTATCACAGTTTCAATTTACTGGCCCATCGGATCGCTCAGAGTATACTCTTGATTGGCTAAACACAGGTTTTGAGAGTAGCCAATAGATATACCACGGGGGACGTACATATTATGTGGTACGTGAGATCAGGTTAGTATTGTATGCTGCGTTAGGTGTTACCCGTACCCTGTGCTCTGTCAAAAGCGGGAAATCGGCTGATGAATGCAGTGTATTTCAGACCTCGAGTGAGGCGGTTTTGATCCGTTGTCTATCTCCAGGTAACCTTATCATCCATTAGTCTGTGATACTGCAATGTAAGACAAAATTGTGAGCCTGGTGTTGTACCTTGCTTATAAATCTTTGCGTTTAAGAAGGCTGTAATTTTATGTGTGACAACGATAGGGCTCGGCCTGTTAGTCACTAGTAGATTCCCAAAAGCATGCTATGTTTTACCTCGGTTGAGCATTTGAAATTGCCAGTGGCTTAGCTAGTGGTAGAATATTGAGTATGTTGGTTTGACTGTAAGTCAATGAGAATGGTACAATAATCTGATATTGTATTGCGTCTTGTCTTCTGAAGTTCTAGCTAAGTGCTAGATACAGGTCCCTCATATACCCAGGAATCACGTCACGTGATTCCTCGCTTACAAACAGATGGGAATATCGTATTCCCACATACGTCAGCTCATATGCAGCTGGTGTTTGAGGCTTATGCGTAGCCAGCTTGTCCCGGCATGCAGCCAGGCTCAGCCTGTGCCGGTGTATAGCCAGCGCAAGGAGAAAAGGCATATCGCAACAGAGTAAGTAGAAGCTATTGAGGCTTGTATCCCCGCGGAGGAGTATTAAATATATACTGAGTATAATATATAAACCGAGAATCGTAGAACTTCTTTTCGTCTAGCAGTCGCTCCGTCGAACTTTCAAATCATCATGAAGGATTTATTAAATCCAGCATTGTTCGTTGGAGCCGCAATTTCTCTGGTCTTTGCAAAATCATTGCTACCCACCCCTTTTATTATACAATCAACCTTCAAATCAAACGCATGGCCATTTCCTATTAGCCCAGTGATTTCAATTTTCATAACCAATAACATTAAGCGAGATTAGACAAAGTCTGACTTCTGCTCCACATCTTCTTCCTTTAAACGTCTGCAAAGTTTGCCCCAGAACTCGCCCCGGTCGACTCTCCACAAGTCTCACCAGACCACGCTCTCACTCAACCCAGTAAAATCCTGGTCACCAGTATTCCATCCGAGAAACTCTAGACTTTTATGTCTAATACATTTGGTAACATACTCATGATTTGCATTCGGGAGAGATGCCTGGATGTCTAGCAATAAAAGACGAGAAAGTGTCTTTATCAGGACTATAGCCATGGAAAGTAAACGACTTCAAAGATCGGAACTCAAAATCCCACACAATATTTTGGATGCGGCAGTCTTCCAAGTCACAATTCGGAAACAATAGTGTCAAATCTTCGATCGCTGGACAAGCATGCAAGATCTTGGAGAGGAAGATTCCATCATCTCCATGTGCCTCACTTGCATCAACTCGAAGCGTCTTGAGGAGGGTGAAACTCTCTGGGGGTCCAGACTAAGCCATGTTAGTCATTTTGTGTTATCAAAAGGGAGTCACACTAACAAGCTCTGCTATCTGGTGGAGTTCATGCGTACCAAAGACCAGATTCAAACCCTCAAGCGTCCTCGAGCATCTCCACAGCGCATCCCAAAACACGGTCGAATCTCTAGGTTTATGAAAAAGATTCTCCCAAGCGAATTCTTTCAGTCCGCTTTCTGCTTGGATGATATCGATTATAGTACCCATCTGTTCACAGATTCGCAGACCGGTTTTGGAATCTCTTTCTTCCTTCTCTGTAGCAGTTAGGAAGCGTTCCTCGCCATATTTATCCTCGTATTCGTCCTCGATTGCATCGTCCTCTAGAATATTGATCTTATTTATTTGTCTGAAATCGGTGTTTGATTTGAGATCGTTGATTATGTCTTCTAAGCCTTTGAGGGAAAATATATTGAGAGTGCGGGTAGGGAGGTGGAAATTGTAGTTGAGGCGTAAGGGTTCATTCATTTTGAGGAAGTGAGAGGAAGAAAAGACTGAGGTGACAGACTGTAACAGCTCTGTCACTAATAGAAATAAGCCGAGTATCACGAAGAGACAGTGCGTGATTGGTTATTTATCATGGCAAATAAGCTTACTGTTATACTGAGTACAAGCTAAGGATTTGGTGAGACATCTTCCTTCAAATGAGTCACTCGCTGCGTTCTCTGGTAGAGAACATTATTGTATTAGAAGTCAGGAAACTTCTTGATAACAATAATGCTGAACATGACGGAGTTACCGTGTACCTTCGTTGTTATAGCCGTAAAGTGCATATCACACACGGGTTTGTCACGACCTCAGATCCGACCTCTCTTCTCCTGGCTATTCTCTGACTCGAATAAATTAGTAAATCACCATCAGAAAATATTCGACTACCTTTGTGATTTCTTTCTCTGCACCCCCGATATCAAGGGATATAGTGTGGGCTCCGAGGTCTTTGAGGGAGGTGATTTTGGATGCGTTGCGGGAGGTGACTACTACTTTGTCGCCTTAGGCGAGAGCTGGTTTAGCGACTTCGAGACCGAGTCCTGAGGAGCCTCCTTTATGAAATATTTGGCCATTTTAAAATTATTAGGAGATTTTTGTCAGAAGGATTTTATACTCGGAAAGCAGTGATAGTTGTGGTACAGTAGTAATGGACTACAGCAATAATATAGAATAATCGACTTAAATCTTTCTCCGAGCCTAAATTTGAGAACAGGAATATACGCACATTTCTTGCTAATAGACCTTTTGAAGCACGGTGCGACAAAATGGTACTTGATTCTTTAAGGGAACCAATGGAGAGATGATGAATTTAAAGAGGTAGGGCTTAGATAGAGATGGTTAGTTTAGTGTTAGAGCGAGAAGCGAGAGCACATCTACCTAGAACACTTTGCTCGGCGTCTTTTAATACGGACTTGTAGCTTGTTGTATACAATTTGATTCTCCGAGGGGAATCGAATATTTGAAAAAAGAAAGAGTAGGAGTAAGAGTGAAGAAGTTAGTATAAATAATAAAATTAACAAACGTTCGTTGAATTTTATTGTTTGAATCGTCTCGTATAATATAATAGTAAACTAGAAGAAGTTAATATAAATAATAAAATTAATAAACGTTCGCTGAATTTCATTATCTGAATCGTCTAGAGTAATACAATAGTAAATAGGAAGAAGTTAGTATAAATAGAATTAATAAACGTCCCCTAAATTTTATTATTTAAACCGTTTAGTATAATATTGTCGTTATAGTAGCCGAGTGAATATAGAGTATATTCACTCGGGGGGGGGGGGGGG
>UNPR01000002.1:0-544771 GCA_900536425.1 Hymenoscyphus linearis
GTTGGAGTTGCCTAATCGGAGATAGTATGGAGATGCCTAATGGGAATAGCGCGGCCTGCGGCCTCTTGTTGTGTATAAGTAATAGCTAGCTCTAGGACTTCTTAGCTGACTCGCGATCAATCTCAACCTTATTCTGGAACAGTCTTTTGTACGCTCCTAGTGATACCCTGACACTATTGTAGGAGTAAGTAAGTCTTAGGGAAAGCTATAGAAACAAGGGCTTTAACTAAGTAATATAATTCTCGAGTAAAACTTTCAAGGGGATTATAGAATCGATAAGGTAAAAGTAGAGGTTAAGTTAGCGTATAAGGTTAGTAATAGTACTTGTCTAATCTAGCTACTCTTGTTACGTAGTAACTAACTAGTGACCTAGTTCCTCACCTGTATTTAGACCGTAGCACTCGGTTCTACCGAGGATTCTATACCCCACAGCCTATATTTTAGAACATCTATTTCTAGGCTTATTTCCGTGACAATTGGTAGCAATGTAGGCAAAGATCAATCGGGACGCTAGCCGCATCGCTATGAGTTGGCCTAAGGAGGTGATACTAGCAACCGTTTCAATGGTTATAACCAGGGTCTGAACGTGTATAACCGTAATAAGCGTGTGCTTGCCATTGAAAGATTTCATCACCCTTCAACCCAAGTTAAACAAGACTCAAGAGGCGTAGTATTTGCACTATCGTTCCTAAATTCTTGTCTCCTTTTGTCTCTTAATAAGACATATACTACGATCGTAATAATCTTAGTATAAGCTCCGACGATTATTCAATATGTCGTTAGATTTCTGTTGCGATATTCACTCGTTTGTACGCTTTGCTATCTACCACTTGTTTGAATTGCACTATTTTACGCTTGCGTAGTAAGCTGATCGTTATTACTTGTTGTTTGTAATTGCTACTTGCCTTTTTTGTAGTTTGTGGGGGGGGAAGCGAGGGGAATAATTATGTGACCTACTGGTATAAATAGAAGCTGTAGACACACTCATTTAGCTCCTCATACGAATGTAATACAATTCAGTTACACCTGTATTTTGACTACAATAGTCAACCAACAATTTCAACTATACTATTTAACATAGGACGATTACAGGCCATTCTTCTATTTAAACTATAAAAGCTATATTTATACATTTAGCGCTCTTTCCGACTAACTCGGCCTTTAGGGTCTATATTACCGCGAATTTCGTACGCGACTATAGTAGGATGTTTCTTTTAAATCTTTAGCGTAGTAGCCTAGAGGTTGTTTTTTTCTTTCTTTAATTTCGTATATAGACCTCAGGGTATAGCATTCGGGCTAGCCTCCGTGAAAAGGACGAGCTTTATATACTTTAATTTTATTCTAATAGTTAGGCGGATTCGTCGCCGGTCGCGAAATCTTTTATCTATATAGAGGGACCTATTATATAGTAGCTCACCTATATATAAAACTTTAGCACTCGTTTCTACCGAGGAATCTATACTTTCACAACCTATATTTTAGAACACCTATTTCAGGCTTCATTTCCGTGACAACTCTCGTCTCGCGAAGTTTTCCTTGTAAGCGTTTTTAGAAGAGACTCTCTAGTACCTTATTTCAGACCTGGTTGATAACATACTAGCTTAGCTCTATTTGTGCTACCAAATTTCAAGGGACAATCAGGTATAGTAAAGTAGAATAGTACAAGGTTGCTTAAGTGTGGGAGAATTGGTTGTAGAGTTAACACCTAGGTAGGTACGAGAATGTGGACGGTGGTCGCTTAGAATCACGTGTATGATATCTAGAATTCGCTACTGTCAGGATGTAAGATAAGTACGATAAAGGGGAAAGACCTAAATGGCGAAATTCACATGTTATAGGAAGCAACTGGGGGGATGGAATGCCCAGTAATAGGCTAAGGTGTGGTCCTAGGATGAAGTAGCGCATGTTACCGCTATGGTGCAGGGGGGGGCCGAGGAGAAACCTGAGAGAGCTCGTACGATAACACTGACATTGGTTTTTGCGCATCTGACTATTTTAAAAGCTCTTATAACCATTAATAGAATGCTTCCTTTGATAGTACCAGGCTCTTCTTCTACGGTAATACATCTTTATAGTATAAATGTGCTCCGCGATTCACGCGTCACGCACTTATGTCACAATGAAAGTGTGAGACCCTGCCTTGAAAAGGGGTAGTAAGGTATAAAACAGCTATATTATAACCTAAATCCTAGGAATTTGGCCCTGGGATGAGCATTCTCCAGGGTTTTGGGGCCGTTCCTAGGATTATTTGGCTAAGCGAGTACCCCTTTTCAGGGGGACGAAGGTTATTGGATTTTTCTGAGATAAAAGATCAAATCAATAGGACGCCTCTGAATAGTTTCAAAGGATTTCCTACTTTTACAGGCTTCTTAAAATGTTAGGAAAGGGGATTTGGCTTCTGCGCGGTACATGGATCGTTGCCAGGAATTGTGTCTATTTACTTAGAACTCCACTCTAATCCCTGCGACATAACTGACCATCGAGCGAATTCCTACTTAGCTCCGCTCCTGGATACTAGTGTGCTACTATTACTAGTAAGTATAAGTACTAGCAAGCTTTTTAATTCGAGATTACAAGCATGCTGCCAGAACTACATCTGCTAGCGCTAAAACGGAAAGTTTTCTGAATTCAGTAGAAGTCTCTATTATAAATTCTCTGTGTAACAGTGTATAACTATATATAGTCCTGGGGTTAGCTACTACTTCACCTAGAATAGGATACAAGTACTACTCGAACCACCACTTTGCTTCCCTTTTGGTCCTAATCTTCTACCATCAAGTTATAGCAACAGTTTCGGAAGAATTGATGGGTCCTACAGTATAATCTACTATAGTAGGGCTATATTTGCTAACAACTATAGAAAGTGGACTGGACATAAGGGCCAAAATGACTTTTCTACTTTTCGACTTATTCGAAATCTAACTTATTTAGCCTTAAAAATGGCGGATTCTGCTCTCTGCCCTCTTAAACGAAGCTCACTTCACGGATTTGGCTTGGCTCGCCTCTTTGATAATAACTAACAGTTCTGTTAGATCGTCGCATAGCTACTGTTGTGCCTATTTATCTTGTTCGCTAGCAGTCAACGTATAAAGCCCGCTTACCTACCGTCTACTGCCCTAGGAGTATGATTACCTATAAAAGACCGCATAATTATCCGGTAAGAAAGAAATTGATCGTGTGTTTCAAGTGCTTATAAGACTAAAACATGAACGGGGCCCAAATTTAACTGGTAAACACCGAGAATGCCCAACATCCACTGTTCCCATCAACTACTACTGTATTTTGTTACTCTGCTTTCTAATCGTTATGACAACAATCGTATGCTCATATACAATCATGAGGGTCTGAGTGGTAGTAAGTACTTACTAGGTACTTTACTTAGTCGGGTCGGGGAGTAAAATGGGGCAGGAGAAGTATACCTAAAGGACAACCCCCTGAAGTCTCGGACGAGAAAAGAAATAAAAATTAAAAGGCAAAAGATGCTTCTCTGATGTATCCTCGAAGAAGTGGGTCTTCTCGTTGTGAGACATGTGTCGTCACTAGAATAAATCCAGTCGTTGGTCGAGGTTGGTCGAGGTCCTAAGGTCGCTCCTTCCGAAAACGACGTGATCTCAAAGCCTCGACCTAACCAAAGTAATTCGACACGAGTCTTGTATCCCGTTTGGGTTTGTTCATCCCCTCTTGCGTTGTCGATCTTCCCGGCGACCTACAGCGCCAAGACCAGAGCACGCACAGAGGGAAGGCACAATCATCTCTTGCGAAAGTATAAACCCCCCCCCCCTCGTCCTCCTCATATATGCGAATTTTCATTGTGAGAATTGGATCGCGGGGGGAGAGAAGAATACCATAGAGGATAGCCCCCATTCCTATAACCGTTGAGATTTTACTACGGTTGTAGAACGGTCGTAGAATGGTTGCACAACGGTTGTAAAGGTTTACAACTGTTAACACTCCTATAACAGTAGCACATCGGATTTTACCTACCTTAGAGAAAACTTCCGTCGACAACAATCATTGTACTTCGAAAACGAGCTGAAACTTTCGAAATAAACTCGCAGAGGTGTTCCACAGTAGGAGTTCGAATAGACCCATCCTTTTCACGGTGGTCTTCGTAGAATTGTTCCAAACCTTGAAAGCAGTCTTCGTTCTGTGCAATCAAATGTTGTCGTGCCAGGGCACCAAAGATCTTACGTGGTTTATGCGTTGACGTATCCTTATAGTCACAATAAAAGAAGGCCAATCCTGTAATCCCGTTAGATCAAGCGGCAATTTAAAATAGGAACCGTACCATGTGAAGTATTGGTTATCTTTTCTAGCTCTTAGATTATCGAATATCTTGAATCGATTAGCGCTATGTATGGGGGTTTTAACTTGGTATCTTATACAAGAATAGTTTTACCTGTACCGGCTATCATAGTATATCAGTCACACTACAAAAAATAGTTGTGGCATTGAGATCCCCTGCCGATTCCATAAATCCACAGCTGTGAGCGATCATCCTTGACCCATTGCCTAAACTCGGGGCCATCGGTAAACCAAATGCCAGTTCCAGGTTGGCGAAGGCGTATGTTAGAGTCCTGCCATTTCCGTGCATCAGTGCTTCCGAGGAAGTTTAGCATCCTATGCCTTTCCTCGTCTGATGATTGATTTCATTTTAGCTTATGATTCATTCTCTCAAATGGAAAATATAAGCTAGCCTATGATGACCTTCTTTCTCTCGGCTTTATCTGATTTGAAGTCTTCCCTCAGGCTCCGTATGCCTTCGTTCATCGAATCCTGTCTCTCTAATATTTTGACCAACGCTGACCTGCTTATTGAAACATGGCTCTGTCGAAGATATTTGAGTAGAACAGGGGGCAGTTACATCTCTGTTGCACTCATCGCCATTAACATCGTAGATTTATGTCGTTCCATCTCTTTCAACAATTCCTCTGTCTGCGATTGTTTGAGTGGCCAGCAAATCTTATGGACAGCTTTCATCGGAGTTAGTGGCAATGCAAGGAGCAAATTATCATGTATCCTTTTCATCGTTTGTTGGCAGGCTTCGATGTAATGCACTTGAGTTTTGGGATCGAAACTCTCGCTTTCTTCCTCCTCTTTTAGCAGCTTGACTGTATTGTTGAGGCTGTAAAGTGCACCTGAGAGAACGTTAAGTTCCATCAACAGAGGCTTAGCAGACTTCTCGGCGTCCTTCGCAGCCTTGATGAACTTTCATCCCCTGCTTATGATATGTCCGCGAAAGACAGTAAACCCGTAATGCTCGCAGCAACACCGATGGTCTCTGCCATTTTGATGTTTTGGGGTCGTTTTGTTCGTCGTAAAGGTGAAGAAGAAGAAAAAGAAGAAGGCTCTGCGATCGGGAGAAAGGGGGAAGCGGGGTTTTGTGGCAATATGCAGCGTTGCAGTAGAACCACAGAACCAATTGGCAACGCTTGTAGGCTCATCTTGCAGTGTGCGAAATTTGGTAGGGGGGTTCAAATAAATTCAAAACAGCTCATCAGTGCATGACTACCTAGAACACTGTTTCATTAAGGGTTCAGTTAAGCAGAATACAAGGTTGTGATTCTCAATGTTTTTTCTAATGTAAAATGGTTATGTGGTTTCAACCTGGAAACTTTAAGATGTGTGCCACGTGCCAGATAAATATGATTGCGATATATTTCTTCAACGTGTTCAAGGACAGCAAGTACTTCTGCCCCTCTTCTAGCTTTCCTCCAATTTCCTTAAGGCTCTTTAAAGTTATGAGATCATATCCCATCACGATGATAATATTGTTCCTCTAGATGGTTGACAAAATGATTTGTTGCGATATATTCCCCTGTATCTAGCACCAGGGGTGTCACGTGTATCTAGGTCCTGCAATCCATCCAAGTATCATAAAGTGCATCCATTCTTTGAACAGATAGTTATTAGTTAGACAATAATATAAATACTTTTCAAACCCTGTGGAATACTCTATAATCCATATTCTATAACTCTACTTTCACTAACAGTATGGTTTACTCACAACAAGGGAACGCGTATAAGACTGTACAACAAACCTGATATGCGACTTTCTCTCAGGCCTAAAAGAATCAACGAAGAACAAAAGTTTCCATTTATTTTATTATGGCGTCACATAGCGAAAACCTCCCTGTTTGGTTATCCTAGTATAGTTTGTCAAAAAAAGATCAACGCGATCTAGACTTTTCATTCCCCATTCCTTTGTATTATGTGCTCATATATAAAAAGTTTGGAAACTTCTCGTTGACTCATTGAGCAAACTTTAGTCACTCCAATTGACTACTATTGCCTAGTAAACCCTGAACTCAATAAACAAAATAAGAAGAAGATATCCCGTCTAAAAATCACTTATAACTTCCCACCTCCTAAATCTTTCCCTCTCTCCTCAAGCTCTCAAAGATCGAAACCGGCTTCTCCGCCCCATCCATCCACTCTAAACCCTGATCCGCCTTCCCCCTCGCTCTTTTAAAGCCCTCTCTAGCCTTAACCCGTTCAAGGAACCCAAGAATGCCCTCAAAGCCCGTCAATTCAAACCCAACAAAGGTCCGCATGGTAGTAAGACTAAAAACAATCATGATATCCGCCGCGGTGAACTCGTCACCGGCAAGCCAAGTATTCTTTTGAAGTCTCTCATCGATGAACTTCAAAAGGTTTTGAAGGGTGGCGACCGCCCCTGAAGTTTGGGGGTTTGAAGGAGCGGTCATGTAGAGTGTTAGTAGACGACCTAAGTGAGGTTGGAAGGTTCCGTTTGTGAAGTGGAACCAGAAGAGGTAGGAAGCGTAGTCTTTGTGTGTAGGCGGGAGGGCGAGACGTCCGTTTCCGTATTTATCTTTGGATTTTGTTAGTCAATAGTGCATTTGTCAATCTACAAGGAATTTAGAGATACTTACGAATAATGTACTCCACACAAGCGGCACTTTCAAAAAGTGTCAAATTTTCATCCTGAATAATTGGTGCTTGTCCAATAGGCGAGAGGTCCTTGATTGATTTAGGAGCCAAAAGTGGTGCGCGTTGATGGAGAACTAATTCATAAGGAATCTCCAATTCCTCACATAGCCATGGAATGCGCTCTGATTGAGAGATTTGGAGGTGGTGAACTTTTAAAGTCATTGTTATTGTATTCAAGGTTTTATTTATATGCTGAGCAGTTTTCCAGAAATGATTGAGCAAGTGTAAGACAAGTTTACAGCCATTTCCCTCACGCTGTTATTTATATTTTTTCAACGCTGGATGTACCCCTCTCAAGATGTGCTGGACCGAAATCGCCGAGTAAATTCCGTAAAGTCTATATCGTGATGCTTAGAGCAATCGCTCGGACCGCTGTACTAGCGAGCGAAGCTTGTGTGGTTTCTAGCAGATGACACGCCTAGTTTGATATCTGACAAATACTTCCTCGCTTCATTCTCATCACACCTTATTACAATATTCAATCTGCGAACTTTGAGTTGGGTGGATTAGTAGGAACCCCTTGTTTTTCTGTTCCAATTAGCTTCGCTAGTTGAGGAACGACAGGACCGAGCGATGAGATCATGCCGCGCCGATCAGAGTTTGTAAATATGGGGAAGTACCCAAGAAAATGCGGAGTCGTCGATAAAAACACGGGTGATTGGGTCTGGAATGGGAATTGGGAGTGTACAAATCATGACTTCGGCTAAAGCAATTTTGCTTTCGTTATTTGGCTGGAAGTTCTTCCACGAAAGTGTCAACTCTCCGTATGAGAGCTTCCGTCTTGAAATTTGAATCATAGTTATACTCCGTAGATGTATGTTCATACTAAAACCAACATTTTCGTCATATGGCCTTCTGTCTCTATCCTCACCTTTCAGAATCTTCAGAGACTGATAACTTTTCTCAAAGACAAGAAAATGGAGATAAGTCTAGATATACGCAAGATGCTATACTTCTAGCAAAACAACCAATTCTATAGTTGATACAAGAGAATTTCATGGTTTCAAGTGTGGGAAGGGTAGAAGAAACGAGGAATCAGAAAGCTCATACCGCAAGCCTATTCTCAAATACCTCCCAAGAAGCTTGAATGGTGCAAACTCTCCAGGGCTTATAAGATCATATTACGCTATAATCCATGAAATCAAACTTCAAATCCAGGTATCAAGGAATATTTGACTTAAAAGAATGCGCAGAATATTCAACATTTAGTATGATTACATCGTCCCTCTCCACCCCCCTTTATATACCAAACTACCCACCAAATAACAAGCTCCCGAAACCTATCATCAGTGTCCGCAGCTCCCTCATTCCACCCCACCCTTTCTTACGCCAAAAGCACATCACACTACAATCTAGACTCTAGACTACCTCCCTGTACAACTTCCACAGCGCCCCTTCCGCTGCACAATCCTTCCTTTCCACAACAACCTCTACCTCCGCATTAACATTCACATCAACAAGAACTAATCTGTCACAAGTTTAGAAGTTTATAATAAAGTCTCACCAGCTACATAGGATCCCAAAATATGTCACTTATTCACGAACCTCGAGTCTTCGGGTCTTCGACACAATTTTGGTATTAGAACTTAGGGGTCAAGAAGCTAGATTTGTGAGTTGAAATATGAGTAAGGATGACTCGGTGAGGATTTTGATGGGGATTATTGGAAATAGAATAGGTAGTAGGTGGTGAAAATAGATTGGTGGTTTAATACTAGGATTCCAGGTTGTTAGATGATAGATGATGAATGATGTGAAGAAGGAACTCTTAACTCTTTTAACTCTAACCTAAAAGATGAATGGAGATAGTTGGGAATGTTTTGGGGTTTTGGTGGGGATTTGGATGGATTGATGGGGATTGATGGTGGATTGGTGGATGGATTGATGGATAGATGGATTGATCGAAATTGCAATTGGCTCTGCTGTAGAGCTGGCCGTGGCCATCTCGAATATCAAAAGTCAAAGGTAATGAAACTTAGGATATAAATCAAAGAATACCGGTACTTCTAAAATGCAGGCGGAAACAATATTTGACTCGTTGCCACAACCCTTTCAACTTTGGCAAAAATATTCGTTGACTTGTTCTGGCGACACGCCCATCTACTGCAGTGCAAACCTACATGGTGTCTCCCTACGAATTGCTCAATAAAATATAGCAGTTCAAATATTGCCCTAGTATGGAGCGGCGAATAGCAATCATTTTCTATTAATTGCCTTTAAAACTTACGGGAAAAACGGGTTGTTTCTATCGTCCGCTCTATATAGTACATGAATCTACGACTCTAGACAAAGAGTTCTTCTGTCTTTTAAGTCTAGTTAAGTAGAAAAGCTCTAGGATCTTTTCGGATTACTATCGAGTTAAGTATACTTTTTATTTTCTTAAGTAATAAAAACAACTTATCCTTAATAAATGGACGAGCTAGATCAGAGGAAGGAGAAAGGTCTCGTCGTAAATCGAGTGCGCTCTAATTATCCTCCAACTCTGGTATACGAAAACTCATCGCATTTTCAGCATATCCTTCAGGCTTCAAGTCCCTGTAGCTTCAGGCTGTTGTCCACTAACTGCGACATGCAACAAAAAAGTAATTTGTCATGTATTCACTTGTCAAAATGTACTGTCGCCTCACCTTCACCTTAATCCAAATTGAGCCAGTACCCATTGATTGGCCAACGCTTCCACTCCCGTTTTCTGCGTATGCGAAAACTCATCGCATTTTCAGCATATCCTTCAGGCTTCAAGTCCCTGTAGCTTCAGGCTGTTGTCCACTAACTGCGACATGCAACAAAAAGTAATTCATCATATATTCACTTGTCAAAATGTACTATCGCCTCACCTTCACCTTACTCCAAATTAAGCCAGTACCCATTGATTGGCCAA
Source organism: Hymenoscyphus linearis (assembly GCA_900536425.1). Taxonomy (NCBI): domain Eukaryota; kingdom Fungi; phylum Ascomycota; class Leotiomycetes; order Helotiales; family Helotiaceae; genus Hymenoscyphus; species Hymenoscyphus linearis. Next base: position 9,827 of record UNPR01000002.1, read on the forward strand.
CGCTTCCACTCCCGTTTTCAGTGAATGGGTATTTATGTATCTATTTCCCATATGTTTGAGTAAGCTTCACTCTTCTGATCAAACTAAATTGTTGTCTTGAAACCCTCCTACAGTAGTTCAATACTCAAGTGAAGTATTCAGCTTCACCGACTCTGTGTTTAACCATCTTCTCGAAACGCAAGAAGGATGGGAAGAGAATACAATTGTCTAGGTGGTAGATGCTAGTTGAGTACAGTACAGAAAAAGCTCGATACAAGGACATAGCCGGTGACCAGTATGCTAATAACATAACCGGTGATATCCTTATAGAAGGGCTCCTAGTATCCATTCTCTAGTAAACTACTTCGAAGTAAAAGTCTACTTAAATCAAGACTGGATGGAGGCGCTAGGATCGTCTGGCGGGTTCTTTTTCCCTGATTTTGGGAACTAAAGTAATCGATCGACGGTAGATCTTCAAGAGCATAGGGCTTTTGCTAAGTTAGGACAACCTCTGATTTGATAGAATTGTAATCTTACTCGAGATTCAAATTTAATAGGTAGAATTTAAACTAAGTTGTTATATATACTTTGTTGTTTGTAGGAATCTTAGAGGGAGGCTAAAGAATAGGATACAAGGAGATTAGAGAGGTAAGCTAAGAAGGTGTCTTTGGTACTCGAGTAAGTTTAGTAGGAATTTTTCCGATAAGTTGGTTGTAGATATATAGGGAAGGTTTAGAATGATGTAATATAGGCTATGTTATTCATTTACTATATAGTAGTGTTTAGTTAGTTTGGTAAGGTATGGCGTGTTGGTTAGATTGTGGGGTTTAATAGATATTGGTAAAGGTTCGAGATAGGAGTTAGCTGTGTAGTAGGTTAAAGTTTAAGAGAGGGATTAGCTTTCAACATCACAATAACCACTCAACACAAGATCAACTTTCGAAAAAACAGCATATTAGATAGTTTAGATATATAACTATATTAAGACATAAATACCGATACATAGTCACTTGTATAGCCACTCTCTGAATCCTGAGTCTCCCACAACTCTTTGATCCTAACTAACAACACTACAACGGTCAATAGTCAATCGATATTTCCTCTTTCCTCCCTCCCCCATCTTTCCATCTTCACAAATCTATATAAAGCTCTGTCACCTAGATATTTACCAGTCACTGAGTCAGAAACCCGGTAATAGCAGTAGCAGTAGCAGTATCAATCATCCTATCCTCCTCACTGACTGTTATAGGCACTAGTACTAGTACTAGCACTTTACACCTAGCTACCTTAAATCTAGTACTAATTTGATTTACAAATATAAACATAAAACTGAGACTTTAAGATTTCAAATAAGAGGGTATAAAAGTATATTCCTACATGTAAAAAGACCCAAAGGTTTTATTTAGTTGGTACCCAATAACTATAACTAGTTAATCTACTCGTACTCGTACAGTATCAGGACTCTCCAACTACTCCGACTACTACACACCCCACAAACACCAACCAACCAACCAACACCCAACACCAAAGATTCCCAAAAACATACTAAAAAACAATTTATTAGCCATAAACTATACTATAATCCTCCATCCCCCCCCCTTCATCCCATCCCATTCTATCCCATCACATTTTCCCCTTCATCTTCATCCCCCCCATCAATCCAACACTACCCCCCCAGAGATACATACAAACCCCTCTCTTTTCCCTTCTATTCCTTTCCTTTCCCTTTCCTTTCCTCTCCTTCCCTAACACCAACCCATTAACCCCAAACTATTAAACCTCCTACCCCCAATACCCTCCTACCCCCAATACCCTCATACCCTCAACCCACCTCATCCCCCCATTACCCCCCAATCCCCCAAAACCCACCAAAAATACAACACAACAAACACACCGTAATCCTCTCCTCCCCAAAAACATATATAAACTTCCCTTACCGTACAAGACCCAAAATACAAGACCTAAAAAATAGTACCACAGACACAAAAACAGAAGGAAGGAAGGATGGAATACAGCAGATGGAAAGTTAGGAGAAGAGAAGGAATGGAGAAGTGAGAGGTGGGGGTGGTTTGGAGTTACTGTAATAGATGTTAAATTCTTTTGTTGGGATTTTGGGGATTTTTGGGGATTTTTGGGATGATTGGGAAGGGATGGAAGGGATGGAAGGGAAGGGAAGGAAGGGAAGAGGTATGCTGTGCTGTGCTGTGGGAGAAGGTGTTTGTTGGTTGTCAATTTACTTAATGTAAAGGATCTAGCCTACCTATAGCTATGCATTTGAAAATAGCATAGCACAAGATATCTTCAAAACTTATGGATATCTATCCATTCAGAATTATTGAGAAACAAGATCCCAACTCCCAATTCCCTCGGAAAAGACGGAAGGAATCACAGTCTACAGAAATCAAGGTACTCAGTAGCAATTTGTTAACCAATGCATATCTTAATTCTTCCAGTAAAAGATCGACCTAGGTACCTTGGCTTAGGTAGTTAGTTCACTAGACACCTACTCGACTCGAGTAACATCACTACTCTCTGGTACGAAAAGTGGGGAGGAGAGGGGGGGGGGGGGGGGTTATACGTGAGATTTACTCTACTCTACTCTAATGTATCCTTATCTCCGACCCCTCCCATCCCATCCCTATCACGTGATCCGCCTCCTTGCACCCGATCCGCCAACTTTAAGTTAGCTGTTTGTAGGAGCAACATCACAAAATAAGACAGATAAAGCAAGCAAGCAATCCCAAAGTCTACTATGTGTAACATCAAGAAGAAGAAAAGAGCCGACTTGGCATACCATATCATACCATACCATACCATACCATACTGGTACGGAGCTTCACATGTGTTTAAAACTCTATATCTCCCCACAAGTTCACAACCTGCACATAAACTTCAAGCAACATCTCTGCATCATTGACATCAGTGACCAAACTTCCAAACTTCGAAAAAATGATTATTTCCCTGGAAGGACGGTCCTGTACTGTACTGTACCGTACTGTATTAGGTGAAAAGCTCAACAAATTTTCCTGGAAATGCGAAGCACCATCAAAGAATGACGAAATCGTTTACGAGAACGAGATGGGATGGGTTCTTATCAAGTTCATGTTGCACGAACTTGGGATGGGTGGTTCTGGTTACTGGATGAGGAGACTTGCATTGATTGTCGTCGGTTATAAAGAGGGGAAGCTGGCGAGGCTCGGAGGCCGGTGGGCTTTTATATGTAGCGTTGATGTAGGTTGATGTAGGTCGTTGGAAAGAGCCTGAAATCCATTCTCTCGTACCCGGAGCGTGTTGATTTGCATCCGGGTTTCCGGGATTGTGAGGGATGATAGGTTTTCAATTGGACATTTATTCGCACAGTAGATATGGGATGGATGATGTTGATACATGGCCTCGGATGGTTTTTGCAAGATTCGCCGTCCCGAGGTCAATCACAGGTGAGGTTGAATTGGGACTTGTTAGTAATACATAATACTCCGTAAATGAAGCAATGAAAGGAAATGTTCGTATCAAGGTGCCGATGGGCCCTGGAGTGTTGTCGGCACTAATTGCCGGACTTTTTCAGGGTCCCTAGCTGATGAGTTGCAGGGTAGAGAAGGTTTTTTTTTATCTGGATATCTTCACATGCCAATGTGACGATCCCTCTTGCCCTTGAACTTTGAAGACTTTGGAATCAAAATGTGGCTGGTGAAAAGTAAAAGCTATCGATGCAGCTTCCGGGAAGAGAGATTTCGCTCATTACTTGTAGGGATCATAGAAGGTCTAGATTTCGAGAGAAGCTGGCAGAAGCTGGTGGGAGCTGGTGGGAGCTGTTGGTGTCAAACGCAAAATGCGAACCTGGCCGTTGCACTTGCTGTTGGATGTCATCATTGGTTCTTGATTGGGAGTATAGGGCCGTAGAGGCAATTGCTTAGCAGCTTAGATAGGTAGCTGGTGGAGAGACAAAGAGCATAACCCCTGAATGTTTGATGATTTGGTATCGAGTTCATAGTTCATCATGCCATATAAATAACTCTGGCTCGCTGGATGCAGAGAACCAAAAATTACCACGTACCCCTGTGGCATAGATAAGCGATAAGCACATGTCAATTGGGAGTTGGAACTTGGATCAGATTGGGAATGCTGGTTGCCATTCCCAGAAATGAAGCAATGGACGGTCTGTAATTAGATATTGGAGAATTGGAACGGTAAGCAATCTCTGCGGTCAATGAAATCTGTACTCTCGCACGGTGAAAATATGGATTCGGTGTGGATGAATTGACTTCTGATCAGGATCAGGCTCGTGTACTTTGACTTTCACATGCAAATAGTTCGTTCTTGCTCAAGGTTGCCCGCAACGGCCCCACAATGATGACCAGCGAATGTGGCGTAACCTGCTAGGTAGCACCATAGATCCATAGCACATAGCACATAGCAAATAGCACGTCGCTGGGTCGCAGGTCGCAACTGCCTTCGTTAGCCTTCGAGGCTTCGTATGATAACATCTGCCTTTTGCCTCTGCCTCTGCCTCTACTCTGCCTCTACTGTCTCTACCTTTTTCTGTGTGACGGGAAATGTTGAGTACATTAAATTTGAGTGTCGGGTGTTGGGTGGAAAGATAATTGGCTGTGCTGCTGCTGTTGCTGCAATGGTACTTGAATAGGACCTATTCAAGTACATCCACGCTTAGGTAGGTACTCGATATTCTTGCAGATGGCTGGTCTCCCCACAATCTCATTCACATTCACTATTTACCCACCATTCACCTTCTCCCAAACGCTCCTGCCCCCCCCCGCACATGCAAAAAAAAAAGGAAAAGGAAAGAGAGGACGGATGACTACCAGTAGCACTCGCACTTCCCTTCCCAGTGAATCCCAATTAGAATCCCCCGCCAAGCTGTGGCGTAAGATGCTTTGGATGTGACGACTCCCTGGTCCGCCCACTGCGCTGCGCTGCGTTGCCGCCGCTGCTACGCTCCCAGGGGAAAGTTCACTTAATAAAAGCTGCCACTCCCACACCACACCACACCCTCTTCTCCTGCCAAACATACCGCACCTTCTGACCACAAAAATCACACCACCCCTCATTGTCGATCCAAGACATCTACTCTCATCAACAACAAACTTCCATCCCACATCAACTTCTCACAGCCACAAAAGACAACAATAAGATGTAAGTGCTTATCTCATCCCTCCCCTTCGATCGATCCGTACCGACGCAGGTACTCCCTTCCGGGTCACTTCTCCTAGTAAGGGATAAAAAAGTTGACAATATACAACCCAGTTTCTATATGCCGCACTCTGAGTCCAAGTCCCAGTCCAACAAATCTACCAAAATGGCCCCTCAAGTCAACGGCAACGCAGCGCCATCATCTGCCTTCCTCTCCGTAAGTACCTAGCGATCCATACCCCACCGTCTCACCAAGATATTATCCACAAATAAAGTATCCCACTGACAAGACCCAACAGCACCTCTACTCCTACCCAGTCGTCAGTGATGGTATCACAACCTTCAAGAAGAACCCATACGGTGCCAGATCAATTGACCTCACATCCCAAGGTTATGAGAAGCTCGGCAAGCCTATCGTCAACATTCTCGCTGGCCCTTACGAATACGTTTCTCCTTATGTCAAGAAGGCTGACAGCATCGGTGACCACACCCTCTCCACCATTGATGAGAGATTCCCCGTGGTGAAGAAGCCCACTGGCGAGTTGTACGAGAGCGCACAATACCTCGTTTTCTTCCCTTTGAAGAAGGGTACTGAGGGTAGAGATTACGTTCTAAGCACATACCAAGGGGAGGTAAAGAAGGTTGGTGGTGATGGATTGGTTACATACGGACAGGCAGCCCTGGGAACCAGCATCATCATCACCCGCGAAACTCTTACCTGGCTCTCTCAATTCTTAAGCCAGAAGAAGACGCAAGCAAAGGAGGTTGCTCAAGAGAAGTCTGGTTAAAGACATCAATCCGCCGGTGGGAGGACCACATCAAGGGATGGATGGAATGAGGAGGTGAAAAACCAAAGAATTATACAACGATACCCCCACACACACCTCAACAAATTCTTCTTTTTCTAATTGGACTTGGTCATGGCCATGGAATGGCAAGGGAAATGGACCGTGGATCATGGCTGGGATTAGGGAAGGAAAGGCGATCTTTTAGAAGGGGGAAAACCGATATTTTGCGCGACTTTGCTTTTGTGTTTGCGAGGTCTTTTTATGTTATTGTCTCTTAATAAGTAGCATACAGAGAATACTTGCCTCTTGTTATTTTTTTGTGTGTGCTTGTCCTATCATAATACATGGACTTTTTCGTTTCTTGAGTTTTTTCTATGATGCATGCAAATTCGCTGAGTGTGATTTTGTGTGTGTTACCTTGATTGATGTATTTTTAGGAGAATGAATGTATTACCAGTGATTTGTAGCTTCTTTTTGTTTGTGAAATGAAAAGAATATTTTGCTGTTCCTGGTTCTGAGTCTCACTACCACAGAACGGAATTGGAATTAAAACTAGAACTCCCTGTCTTCGCTTAAGATGAGGTTTGTTACAGTATGTCATGCCATGTCGTGCTGTCACTGCTGTGTTGTGTTGTGTTGTGTAACTCGAAAAGCGGGGTAAATACTTCGTGGGTACTGTACTCGAGTAGGTACCGGACGGAATGATGGGTGATGGATGGGTGGGAGATGGGAGATGGGAGTGGGAGATGGGAGATGGATGGGAGATGGATGGGTGATGGATGGGTGATGGGAGGGAGATAGGAGGGAGATGGGAGATGGGAGATGGGAGATGGGAGATGGGAGATGGGAGATGGGAGATGGGTTAGGGTTAGGTAGTTGGATGGATGGGAGTTGGGTAGTTAGGGTTGGTGGCTGCGTTGGGAATGTGGGATGAATTGATTAGGGAACTTATAGAGGCTAGGTCGGGTTTGTCTACCTAGGCGAGCTGGTCTGGGTTGGGTTGGATTAGGTTGGATTAGGTTGTGTTGGGTTTAGTGGTGGAGGGGGACGATAGTTTGATGTTACTTGAGTATATTAAGGGTGTTAGGGAGTTGAGGTTAGATTGGTATTCCTATTTATTTATTTGTTTATCTTTTTTTTGTCTGTCTCTTTTGTTAGGAACATGGGACTGTTTCTTTTTCTTCCTTTTCTAGGGAGGAAGGGGGGATACGGTAATACGGATGAAATGAAATGAAGTATATATATCCATATTCCTATAAAAAAAATGGAAATAGAAATATACAGTAATATCTATTATCTAGTCATAATGTACATAATACTATACTAATATCGAAATTATCTTGCCCAAGTCACTCGTGAGAGGGATAGAAGAACCGAGTCTCAGGAATCAAGGCTCAACTCTTAAATCCCGTCGTTTCCTCACTTGAGGAATCAAGATTATTGGGCGGATTATAAGAGAGATCTAGGAGGGAAAGGGGATGGATATGGGAATAGGAGTACTGAGTATGAGTATGAGTAGGAGGGTAGGAGGGTAGGAGGGTAAGGAAGTGAATGAGAGAATAATTTAGTATACATACCTACTTACCTATCTCTCTCTTACACCCATGTATCTTGTGTTAGTAAACATAAACATAAATAGTGAATAGAGTTATATGTATAGTATAGTATAGTATAGCATAGTAAGGAGTTACATCTATTCACCATCTTATTTATAGAGTTTGTGGTTTATATATAGGTGTTAAGGATTAGGTATTCACCTTGATAGAAGGGAAAGGTTGGGTTGATTTTATTGGTGAATACTGGTAGGTAGTTAATAATAGGGATTGGTAGTATTAGTGAATAAGGGGACTGGGGATTCTTGGCTTAGAATTTGACTTTTAGGAGCTGGTGGGAGTAGTAACTTAGGAGTGACTAATTCACCCAATTCGCTTCACAGCAAATAACTCACCTCACATCACATCACATCACCAAACAAACCATCAATAACCTACTTCCCCAAAAATCCAAACAAAATCCAAGTCAGACTCATCCTCAATCAAGAATCCACACCCAAATATCCACACCACACCACACCACAATATCACCACCAAAGATAAAAACACAGCGTACGGAAAAAGGGGAATTCCAAATTTATATATAAATACTCATTCATTAAATATCTACTGTACCACCAACAAATCACAAATCACAAATCCCACCCAGACAGACACACACTCATTTCTATTACCGTACCATCCCATCCCATCCCATTCCTTCCCTGCTTTCTTTCTTCCCCAAACAAACAAACGAAAAAAACAAACAAAGAGAGTAGAGACACTTGCACAGCTTCCACACATACAAACAAGTATACATCTATATTTCCTCCCCAACTTTCCCAACTTCCCATCCTATCAAGGGAGTGTCTATCTATCTATCTATCTATTCCTTTCTCTTCCTTCCCCTCACACCCTCACACAGAAAATCTGCTTCTTCCATCTCTTCTCCAATTTGTCTAGAGACTGAAATTATCTATACTTAATACTGATACTGATACTGATACTGATACGATACTGATACGATACTGATACGATACTGATACGATACTGATACGATACTGATACGATACTGATACGATACTGATACGATACGATACCTACTCATACACCCCTTACATTCCCTATAAACTCCACCCACCCATGCAACACGCACGAGACTTTATCTAAAAAAACAAAAGAGAACGGTAAAAAAGAGGAAGAAAAAACAGACTCGCCATGCTATGCAAATGCCACGCTCACTATAAAAAAAAGAGTATCAACACACCCTACGAATACACAATTATCAGACCCATTCTTCACCCTGTCTTGTCTGGTACATATACCAAGGAGACAGAGGCAAGGACAAACCAAAAGAAAAATTAATGCTTTACTCCCCCTTTGACTTTGCTAAGAAGTAAAGAAGCAAAAGAGGGATTTCCATAAGCCAAAAGAGAATTATCTAATTCCTTCCTTCCAACAGACCACTAGCTTCGAATGGGGGTCCATTATAGATATCCTGTATTGTACTTCAAGAATGTATATCCTCTTGATCTCGTTCCATCCACAGAGACGTTGAATCGACAGGGGAAAAGATGGAGGGGTGTGTGGATGGGGTGGTAGTATGAGTACACCTCGCAGTGACATCAAAAGAGATCGGTTATCACTGCATAACACTCTGTCTCCACCTCTCCACCATATCAATCTGTCCCTGATTAAGCGGTTCCTGCATAGCATTCATCCCCATCATAGGATTGGGCTGCATATTCCCCATGAAATTCATATTCATATTCACCCCCATAGCCGCGTACGGATTCGCAAAAGGCATCATACCCTGCTGTCCAAACGCATTGTATCCCAGACTCGGTTGAGCGAAAGGAGGCGGTGCGTTGGGAAAGCCGTTATACATATTTGGATATTGCGGCTGTTGTTGTGGCTGGGGAATTGGTTGGGCAGCACCAGCTTGTCCATCATTGAACATCCCGTTCTTGAAACCGCCAGTTGGAGCGTGGGAAGTGAGATTGAGCATCGTGCTTGAGCGCCCGCTTGTATGCATATCATGAAGTCCAAGAAGACCGACTGATGGTTTCCTAGCATGTAATTGTGTGTTGCCACCAGCTTGAGGATGAGCTTGTAAAATATCGGCCATGGAGTGTCGTTTGTTGACTTTGGGGCTTCCATTGGCTAGAGCTTCGGCTTGTAAACGCTTTCGTCGCTGTCCGAGAGTCTCTTCCTCTGGATTTGGAGCTGGTGATTTTTCCAGTTCCTTCTCCTTTTCCTTTTCCTTGCCTTTAGCCTTTGTATCCATCAGATCGCCGCCAAATTGACTCATCATTTCCGATGCAAAATCACCACTGATCGTTCGAGGGGTTGGAAGAGCGCCATCTTTGGCTTCCTTCTTCTCCTTGAGACGACGCATTCTTTGCGCAATCGTCTCGCCCTCTTCTTCTGATACGTCGTCTCCCACGGGAGGCAAGATTATCGGGGCTCGAGCAGGTCGCACACCATGTATTCGATCCCGTCTTCGACTCAAAGGTTCATTATCCTCCATCTCTCGACGTTCCAACAAACCAATTGGCCGATTCAATTCTTGAGCCCTCTTCGAGTAAAGCACAGCCAAAGGTACGTCATCGTCGTCACTATCTTCTCCTTCTTCTGGTCGTCTGTTAGATGGATCCTCCCATGCCAAATTAACCCTCTTCCTCTGTCTCGACTTCTGTTCTACCTCCTTTACAGCATCAATCTGAAGAAGAGTCGAGTGCATCCCGCTAGTGTAAGCACCCTGTGGCAATTGGGTTCTGAGTTTTTGTTGTTGTTTTCGTAGTTGAAGTTCGGCAAGAAGAGTGGTTGGTGGTCCGAAATAAACATCTTCTTGGTCTTCATCACTTCCCTCGCCCTCTTTCCCTTCTTCCTCTTCTTCGTCTTCTTCTTCTTCCTCCTCGTCATCTTCATCGCCACTAGCACGTATGATCTCGTCACCATGCTGAGAGCCGCCCAAGGGCCGGGTGCCATTGCTCTTAGTATCATCGTCACCCAAATCAACCTTGAACATATCAAGCCCAGAGAACGTCGAAGAACGCTTCTGTTCTTGATCTGTTAAAAATGTTCCACCGCTCATTAGCTTGCCGCGCAACAAATTAAAGGAGCTGGTTCGTCTCTTGTGTGTGGACTCAAGCAGCATATGAGCGCTGCTAACACTGCTTCGCTTCTTATGGTCTCCATCCAGTAATTGGGCACTGCTGACACTATTTCTAGCTTTATGCTTTCCGTAAACCTCAGAGCCAAGATGTCCAGCAAAAGAATGATCTGTGAAAGCACTCACGGGCGCGAATGCAGACGCGTCGAGAATACTGTCCAACGTAGCAACCGCCGACTGTCCCTTCATTTCCACATTCTGAGCAGGAGCTGGGATATCAAAATACGCACTGGCTCGTAATTGGGCAGGCATATGTGCCAGATCTTGGGTATTTCTTCGCCCGCCCATTGTAGCTCTCTGGTGTTGTGGTAAATATTCTTGCGTTTGTACTCCATCATCCGCTGCTAGAGTTGGGTGGTCGTCTTCTAAAACATCAGGCAACCAGATTGCTGACTGTCTAGCTGCTGGAGGAATGCTGTTCATAACCTGAGACCTCCTCTTGTTTCTTGCCATTGCCGATGGTTGCTTGGACAACTTTTGTGGTAGATTAAGCATCATGGGCACAGGTGCTGGATAGTAAACCATGTTTTGCCCTGTGTTCGGATCCGCGTATGATTGTGGTCTCGGCATAGATAATCTATTGCCAATTGATCCCCTCCGTTGTGAATTAACCCCCATTGTGAGAACATTCCCTGAAGCTGTTCTCGTTTGCTGGTTTCCTAGGCCAGGTTGGAATGCTTCGGGTTCGTAAGAACTATCGAAGTTAATCTCATGGAAATATTCGCTTTGTGGAGGAGGTGGAGGTGGGAGTGGCTCCGTGTGAACTCCATCGAACCCTTCAAACATTTCAGATTGATCAAAAGTGTGTGTTGAGGTAGGGCTAGGCGGTCGGTCGTCTTTTGTTTGTTTGCTTCCCTGGGGAGCTATCTCAAAGCGATCAATCTGGTTGACGACTGGCTTTGTGAGCGTATTGTTGTCTTCATCCCGTTCGTCAATGGACCTGTTTACAAAAGAATCAAGGGGTCTCCCTTCCATCTCAGGTTCTGGTCGTGTGCCATATCTTGAGCCCTTGGAAGCTGATCGCATTCTGTTTGTTGTCATTGACCCCTTTGGAGACATCATAAACCCCGCAGGGGAATATCCGCCAGACCTCGCGGTGGAATTTACATCCACGATCGAGGAAGCATTCGACCTGTGCCTCTGCAATCCTGTTCGGTCGGGGGCTGAGATCAGGGAGGCTTTGCGGCTATCGGATCGTTTCTGCTCATCGTGGAGCTCCTTTATGGCAACATCAATGGACGAAGTCATGCTCAACCGTTCCGCGGTTCGCTCCAAATGTTCGATATTTCCAGTGTAAGCACCTTGTAACGTTTGCAGATCGGGGGTAGGATGTCTTAGAGTACTGCGACCTGAGGCGGTTCTGACTATGGGTGCTGGTGCAGCAGAGGATTTTGCGGGTGCCAGGGGGTTGTCAGCGGTTGTGGCGGAGGGACTGATACGATTCCGTGGAATTGGGCGTGCGATGGTTTCGCCAGGTGAAGAACCCTTGCGTTTTCCCCAAGAGAATGTGGGTGAACTGGGCGCATCAATTGCAAAGTCCTGGCCTTCTACAACTCCATAACTGGTAGCTGTGTTCCCTCGCGATCTTATCGCCTGCACAATCGCTCCTAGACCCGAACTTGTTGCTGGCCTCGATGCGCTTTGAGCCTCCCCATTACTGTCCTGGTCCAAAAATAGCCCCTTCGAAACCGAGAGCGGTGGCGCGAATACGGGTGAAGCGACTGGTTCACGGTGACGACGATTGGGAGATGGCGGAGTGATCGATTCGTGGTCAGAATCGTGGTCTGCCTGCTGGAGAGCGCTGTAAGGCGCCATGTTCAGACTGATCGTGGTGATGATTTGGGTTTGGTGTTGTTGCAAACAAATATATGTTTGGAAACAAATGGGTAAAGATGGGAGGGGAGGGGAGGGGAGGTTCGTTTCAAGTATCCAAGCACCGGACTATTTTAGCTCTTCCAAGGACCCGCGGATGCTTCGAAGGCTTGTCTTGTATGGGGAAGGGAAGGGAAAGGGAAGTGGGTGTGGTCAGGGGAGTTGCTGATGTGAGTGGGCACGCGATAAATAGTAATGAGATCTCGTTGTCTGCTTCTGCCTCACTGGACCCTGAACCAGCTTGTGGTTGGCAGCTTGCAGCTCACAGCTCCAGACTGTGTCAGCCTGTTGGGGGTTTCTGGCTCCGCCTTAGCCGTCTAATTGTGATAGATTGGCTGATGTTTGCCAACTGTTGGCCTGGGCAGATGGGAATGGGGATGATGGTGATGGGGATGGGGATGTGAATAGATGGGGATTGATGCGTTGGTTGGTACAGCAGATTTATTGCAGGCGATAGATAGCACATGCCGTATACAGCTACGCAGGCAGCATCAGCAGCAGAGAGATAGCAGAGTTGCCTTGCCTTCCAACAGCAGCGCAACCACACTCCCACTCCCACTCCCACCTAGGCCTCCATTCACAGTCATCGCCCCCTTATCTACTTGCTCGCTTGCTTCAGATTCACTCTCATGGCTGATGGCTCGCCATCTAGCTTTTCTCCCAGCCTCTAACAACAGCTCCTGGTCAACACCACATCAGACTTACTCTAACATCTGAGTTCACGGCGCAACTCAATCGCAGATCACCATTCCAAAAGTTGACTCGTTCATCATGGAATTAGTTTACTTGGCCATTTATAAAGAATTCAAATTTTCCGACTCGATGATAAGCGAGAATGGTTCATGTCAAGTCAATTCAGGGGCAGCCTATCTCTGATTATGACCCAATCCAGCCATTCTGATATTGATAAATACAACGGTCATTTCCCAGTTCAGGGGGTAAACTGGCCCAATATTACTAGTACATCGCAGCCTTTATGAACTGGATGAGTACCACACACAACACCTGATACATTTTCCCTACGTGGACGGCGTGTTTCTGGATCATTATCACCGGCTTCAAATCCCGAAAGGCGACATGGTGGGATGACTTCTCTCAGCCTCGCTCCGAGCAAGACGTACCAGCCTGTACACAGCCCCTACAAGTGACCTTAAGGCCGTCGCCTGTACGTCATTTCACACTCCCCGAATTATGAAACAAACAGACTTTGTCTATCTGACTTGTCAAATCCCCATCATCATCATCCATTTTATCTCATCATTCACACCTCTCCAAGACAAGCAAGATCTTCATCTTCATCTTGGTCTCCTGCAAGGCCGTTGAATGCCAAACCTCTTGGCTTCCCAATCTCTTCTCTGCAGCACCAATGCGTAGCGATGCGATGCAGCAAGATGCCCAGACCGTCCAACATGCAGATCTATTTCTAGCCCATCCGTGGCCCTCCGCCCCTCCTGTAAACTTTCAGGCACGAAGAAAATGAAAACCCTGGAAAACCTGGGAAACCAACAAAAAAGACAACATGAGACCAACAATTTCCCGATCTCTGCTCCAGCCCCGTAGTCTCAATACCAAGGTTACTACAAGGCCAGATACCCGATTACAAGGCTAGATACCCCGAAATACTTCGATAAGCAACTTACCGAAGTCGGCAAGATGCTGGAGTTGCTGGGGTTCGAAACTTTGATTTCATCCGTGATTTTATAAAACATCCAACTAACATACAGTAATCCCACAGCCTCAATACTCCGTACTCCGTACTGCCACTTTCATCACTTCTGCTGCTCGTCCTAAATGGAGTGGACGGGTCACGATTGATAGCTTTAAAGCCGCAGCCTAGCGTATGACATGCCTTTTTCCGGTTACCACAAAAAGGCACACTTTCTGTATATAAATCCGTAGCTTAGCACGCCCCTATACCCTTCGGGGGATCACAGGAAATCTGGCTTTCGCTAGGAATCCGCCCGGCGTAAAAATACTATCATCATCATCATCACCCTCAATGAATCCAATCCTAAAACCCACTATTCTCACAAGTCCTTGACAAAATAGTAGTATTGTACAACAATCCCCTCTTAATCTCCAGTTTCATTGCAAAGATGCGTGGCAACCACGAGAAAGACAGATATCTTAAGCGTTCTCGATTGGCTTGGCGTGTTCACTACATATGTGGCTGTAAGTGTTGTGCTTCGTAGGTACCTGCGTTCAAGACATCGAGAACACGCACTTCTCGGTGGTTTGTGTGATTGTGTATGTGTACCGCGATTTTAGCACGTGGTGATGTCGTGAGAGGGCGTTTTTTATTGTGGTGAGAAGGGGGGTATGTGTAAGGTAGTGAGGATGCTGTTATGAGTAGGTCTTGGATTCAAAAAGACGTTCAGGTAGGAGTGAGTGTTTTTAAGAGACTGGAAAGTAGATCATTTGTAATACCGGTAGTCTGGGAGGATGTGATGAAGAAACTTGAATTTTTAAAGATCCCTAAATGTCAATGGCCTCAGAACTTAATCAGACCCCCACAACAACGCAAACTAGCGAGTATGATCTTCCTCTTCAAATTCTGCATCGCTTGCAAACTTGGTAGGCATAGGATATCTTCTTTCCCATATTTCTTGCCAGGTTTCAGATTCAATATCCGTCGACAACCACTCATGCAACGTTTCAGGCAACGTTTCTTGTAAGCCCCTTTCAATAATTAAGGAATTAGTCAAATCCTCTGGCTCCACCCCATTAAAATCATAGCCTTCAATCAATCCATCTATCTCGCTCTGTAATTGACTTTCGATTCCTTTCGTACAGGTCTCCGCAGGCGGGTTTTCCCTCATGATAACTTCCAAAAGTTGCTTCTCAAGAACTTTATCAACTCGTCTTGCACTTCTGGACCACCATGGAAGATATCCAAAACCTATCGCGAGGATCTCAGGTTCTTCAGGCTTCCATGAGGATAAGAGTTCCGCTACCCCTTTTCCTAAGACAGTGTGCGGCATAGATTGTGATAAGCGACGCAGAAGCTGGCCTACTGGGAGTACGAGGAAAACAACATTTTCACTGCCGCCAAAAAACTTAGATGATGTTATTTCCAAAGGCCGTTCGGAGGATTGTTGTAACACCCCTTTTCTGAAAAAGCCGTATATTTCTTGACTTAAATCCGATTGAGTCTTGATCAGCTTTTGCAATATCTGTACAATCTTATCTTCAACTCCATTGCCATAAGTGGTGATTTGCTGGAGTTCCGCGAACAAAAATATTGATCTGACAAATTCGATTAATGGTTCGTTATGTGGAAGAAGTATAGTATTCTCGGATCCCGGCATCGGCTGGGGGCTTTTCTGGGGCTCACAGCCCCGGGAAAGCAGCAAGTCAATTGTTTTGAGCCATTCATGTATTAGAAGTTCTGGCTTGATCCTAGTATTTCCATCATTGTAAAGTGGGGAATCCAGGGGAGCTCCGGCTCCCCTTTTCAAAATGTAGGTCTTGTATTGTGCCGTGTACAAATCTGGTTGCCGAAAAGATATGGAGACAAAATCATGTAGCATGCCTGCTGCCATCTGACCAGTGATATCCTTCTCAAAGCCGGACCAGCTTTTAGGCATATTTTGCAGAATCGAATGCCAAGATTCTACCCATTCTCTCTTTCTAGCCTCTGGAAGTTTGGAATAACTCTTAAGAAGGTCTTCACACCAGGGACGGAGGTTGGGGCTGTAAAAGTGAAGCCTTTGGTCGCCATTATGCTTTGGAGAATGTAAAGTCCAACCTCGAAGGAGCCATGAATGTATAATCGAAGCCAAACGCACGTCTGCAGAGATATTGTCCTTATTAAGGATTTTCTGGCCTTCTGCCGTCTGAAGGAGGAATTCTTTCGCTGTACGATGTATGAAGTTAACTTCCATGTCTGGGTACAAGAACTCTTGTCCTGATTGTGGAGTCGCTTGGTAAACTTTAGGCGTGAATTCCAGCAATCCAGCACAACGAGTTTGAACACCTTGGTAATGAACCTGACAGCTGGAAGCTATTGATTCAAAAGGAGGACCAATTATGTTTTCATCTCGCTCAAACGTCGCAATAACTTCTCGTGCTATAGAAATATGGCCCAAAGTGGGGGAGCTATGGGCAAGGAAGTTTTCAAACCATGTGGTGATATTTTGATCAGAGTAATCGATCACCAGGTTGAAGTAAAGTGCAGCATCAGCCTCATATAAGTCTCCGTCATCATTAAGACGCTTCCACATTGAACCATAAAGATCTTTCAGATCTTTGGGCATTGCCTCGAGTCGCTTTTGAATGACATTTGCAGGATCCATATTGCAGTTTGCGCGCTCAAGACTTTTGATAGCCAGATAAACCCAGAGAAAAACACCTTCGGATTTTTCAACAATTGTTTCAGCAAGAAGCTGACTTGAATGGGGATAAAAAGATTTGTTCTTCGCGAATGACCATCTAAGGTGCAGCGAAAGCCCGAGCGGGTTTTTGGAAGCGAATTCTGCAAGACTATTGAAAGCATATCGATATATATCTGGCGCGCTGAGTTGCTCTAAGCGAAGAGATGGGTGAGACTTTAAGTCTTTCTTAAAAACAACTTCTTCTCGGCTCGAGACGCACAGTTTTATGCGATCAGGATAGGGAGACCAAATATCCCGAATAAGCCTCAACAACTTGTCAGGTCCGTCGTCGGGAAATACCTCATCAAGGCCATCAAGAAATATACACAGCCGCTGTTTTTGGGATAAAACTCCCAGGATTCCAAATAAAGACTTTCGAAGTTCCGTTTCAGACCAATCTGTATCATAAGATTTGTTTGCTACGGTGGGAAGCAGTCTCAGAAGATGAGCCATCAGATCGTTCCCATCAGATCGTTCCCGTCCCCGTCCTCTTCCAAAAGCTGGTGAAGTAGGCTACAAAGAAGACCTTTGATACTATGCTGCATTTGGTTTCCCATCAGGTAAAAGAAATGCCAGAGTATGATTGCTTTTCCTCCCCCCTTTCTGAGTAGGTCTAGAGTTGTCGGGTTTGAATGTAGGAATCGCATGAGAGTGCTTTTGCCAGCCCCAGCTTTCCCGCGTATCCAATAAATTTGATTACGGTCTGCCGCCAGCCAATCACTGAAGCTGGCCCATGATTTATTTCTGTTTTGAAATACGAGGTCTTCTAGAACCCAGTCTTTGCTACCCTGGTCGTCTGGTGAATTGCTGGAAGGAGCGCTCACATCGTAGGACTCCTCAGATCTTCCAAACAGCCAGTTGAAAGACTCATAATGGGCTTCTTTGATATTGTTAAAACGCTCATTACGACCACTGAAGTTCAAACTACCCAAGAGCTTCTCTCTCTTCAAGCGATCAATTTGCACTGCTGTTGTATCCAAAATTTGCTGCCTAGTCTTGTTGCTCTCATCGTATACCAGGTTATGGGTGTCAACATGTTGTTGTGTCACATGTTGATCAGAAATCTCTCGTTGTTGAACTAGAGTCTTTTTTATGGAATCTGCATGTGAATCAATGAGCTTCTCTAATTTGGTGTTGCCCTGGCTAAAGCGCTGGATGAAGTTCTTGAGTGTCTGATCAAAAGTTTGGAATCCTTGATCATTGACCAACGAAAGAGCATCTTGTTTGGTGCTGCAACATTATTAGCAAGAGTCCTCGTCAGGATATGAATGGAGGACGAATTTCTTGAGACGTTTAGAGGAAAAGTGAAAATCGAGTGACTCACCAAATCCGTACCAAAATTCGATTCTCCATCGCTTTCTGGCATCTACTTAGCTCTTCTTCAACCTTCTCCAAGTCTCTTTGATTCCAGGTCTTCTTGATTCCTAGCTTTAAAGCCTCAAGTTTGCCCCCTTTCTTGCTTGTATATCTTTTCATCTCGGCTCGAACTTTGTCAGATGCTTGCGAGCATTCTTTCGCCAACTTGATGAGCTCCGTCTCGTCTTTTGTTGCTGCCTGAGGAAGGTTACTCAGATGTTGCTGGAGAGATAAGGATGCATTATCCAAGTTATCTGCAATGCTGGAAAGTCCTTGGTCGATAGAATCACCCCGATAAATTCGCTTACAGATCGAAATGGTCTGGTGACCTAGAGAGACTCGAAGTCAGTACATCGTTTGCGGGGAATATTCAAAGTATAGAAGACATGGCAGTCTATAAGGTATTCGCTGGAATGCTTTCGGTCCGCAATTCCTTGAATTGAACATTCAACCAGAAAGACTAGAGACTCACTAAAGCTGATGACCTGCATGACATTGCAAGCGAGCCCAAGGGCTGCAATTGGCTCGAGGCCAGACATTAACGTAACCTGCGTCCTATTCAACAATCTTCGATGGCAAGCTGTGGATTGATGCACGTTTAGTTGACTGACGGGATACACCGTATCGCATGGATTTACAGACAGAAAAATCTAGACTGAGACTGGGGGAGAGATGGGGAAGGAGGGAGAGAAATAGTAAGAGTACTTATTAGAGAAGAAAAAACCTCTCGAGGCATAGTCACCTCATTGCCGCCTATCGGGTACCCTCATAGCTGGTCACCGTTCGGCCGGGAGCTGATTGGAATTTACCTCATACAAACTCATGTAGGTTTACAATTGAAGCGACATCTGACCCTCAATATCACCCTCCTAGTGGGCAATGTAATTGGCAGTTCTTCAGCCTGCGCTACGCCAAAAAGATTGCCATTTATTTTGACCAACGGATGCCACTATGGCAGAAACTCGACGAGCTCTTATGGTTTGCGTGGGTGGCCCAAGGCTGTATCACTGCAGCAATTGACCCAATAACAGCTCAACAAATGTTCAAATTGTTCGGCAATTATGTTGAAGGCGTGCTCGGCTCAAATACGAGTATGACTTGCGGTACTATGAATGGTGTCGGCTGACTATCAAAGTCAAGACACAAGTTACAATAACCTTGTATTGTAGTTCATATGAGGTTCTAAGTGATTCTGGCTACAGGTTCCCAAGGTCGTAGATATACCCGTAGGTCACGTGGTTTTCCCCCTTATCCCCTCAGCTGCTACCAGAAACACCTTTTTGTAGTCCGTGCGCACCCCTGCCAGAGGTAGGAACACCAACTTTTCAACATTAACAATACCACTCCTAAATACCCTTTATTAAGTATTATTCTACGCGACTACCTATAATAGATCTAGGGACACGCCGTCTATATATTCTACCCTTTAAATAGCCTAGAACAGGCTTTAAATCTATTAGAAAAGTATAAAATCACCTTACTCAGAGATCGTGTTCTAAAAAGAGTTATATTAGGCTGTTTTACTAATAATAATTAAAGGTTAGGTACTCAACAACCTTCGGCTATAACAGATACGACGTGTTATTATGTAAAAAAAAGGCCTCGTTTTCGTAGTTTTTATTAAATATAGTACATTTTACACCTAAAGTCGTGAAATCATTGGGTCCTATTGGCTCGCTTACATCCTAGAAGTGGGGCACGCTAAAAGGTGTTTCTGGTAGCAGCTGAGGGGGTGCAGGAGCTGAAACTGCTACTACCAAGAACAAGTGAATATGGCATATCGCAACAAATTTAGCTGGGGAGAAAAATAATCTATCTCCATGCGAACGTGAAAATGGCGATTTAGAACGTTCATCAGGGGGTAATCGCTAAATTCCAGAACCTTAAACTTAACCAATACCACATCTTCAGCCCCAATTTTCAGGCATATGAATTCCTAAAACATCCTAAGAATAAAATACTAAGTCCAAATCCCTACAAGACCAGAAGTAAATCCTCTATTGATTCTAAGACACTGGTCAACTTTTCAAACAAACTGTACGCAAAGTCTAACAAACACTTCAGATCAAGCCAAACTAAAATAGACGCTGTAGAAGAACCCAAGTCAACTCTACATCCCTAACACTACAAAGAAAGAAAATAATAATCCTCTCAATTAATAACACTTTTCTAAAAGAATATCATACAAAAAAACTAAAGCTCGTTGAAGAAATACAGTACGCCAAAATGCAAATCTTATCTATCACAAACAGACGTATGTAGAGAGCCTTACACATTAACCTAGAGGCCTTTCCTTCAGGCTTCAAGTCCCTGTAGATTCAGGCTATCAAGCGCTAACTGCGACATGCAACAAAAAGTGTTCTTATCACGTAATCATTGGATTCACTGAGCTTTCAATGTCTTTTAGGCCAGAGCGAGGTTCTGTTAAATGAGTGCGATGATTCAAGCTTGAGCCAATTCCCTAGGTATTTAAAGATTCATTAATGTGTATCTCACCTCAATCTTACTACAACTCAATTCCACAGCGAGAGTGGAAATGGCGGTGCTCTTTGATATCACAAGCAATAAGTATATGCGTTCAGGCTTGATAAAAGTTCATATAAATCATTTAGAGGGATAAACATTATACTATACACATTCTCTCATCAAAACCTTTAAGTCGCTCCCTAATCTACAATGAACTACTTAACATTAAACCAAGCCATCTCCAACAGCGCATCCCTCGCCTCATCACTCTCCCACTTAATCCCCACCTCCACAGGCTCACCACCCCTCTTACTCAAAACCACCAATCCCTCGCCCCTAAAGAAAGCCAGCGCCCCATTCTTCCCATTACCCGCTGCCGTAATCCTATACAGCGGTCCTTTATCATGAAGAACTTTCTTCTCGGGCAAGAATTGAAGGTCATTCTCAATACACCAATCCTCCAATTTCTGGCGGAAAGTCTGCTCTTCGAGTTGTGGTTGAGGTTTGCTCGGTTGTGGAACAGGGACAGGTGAAGCGCGACGGGAAGTCGTGTGGGGTTTGGATGGTAGTGGGAGAGTCGAGACCTTAGAGCCGAGGTCGAGAGCTTGGATGATCATTTCGTGACCTTTTATAAACTCTGCTTCGATGGAAGAGAGTTTCTTGATGTCTGCTGGGAAGACCGAATCCCGCCACCATTCGAACCATTGTCCAATCTCCTCATTAGGTCCCACTTCCGTAAGCCATTGATGTAGAACACTATGCCACATAGGAAACACGGTTTCCACAATCACCTGACCTACCACTTTAGCTTTCAATATCTCTTCCCAAGCGAAGACACCTTGAAGAGCAGACATATATGGTGCTTGGTCATTCGGATCAACCACGAAATTCTTCGGATTCTTTAGGAAGCGCCCCATGCTTGGGAGGACGTGGTTCATTATCAGAGGAGTCCAGTGATCACTACCCGGGGTAGGACGGAGGACCTCTCGCCATTGCTTGAGACCTGGAACAACACCTTTGTGAAAATCCCAGCTATCAACCAGGTGGCGAAATTTACGCTTTATATCACTGACTAGGCCCGTAGAGCTTTTTGGATCGGCGTGATGAGCTGGAAGATATTGGAGCCAAGGGAAGAGCCAAAGATGCGGTAGTTCATGAGATCTTCGCTTCCGCGGGTTCCAAGACGAGACCGCTTCATTGAGTTTGGAAACTATTGCTTGATCAAAGAGTAGCGAGCGGATAAAAGTGGGGAGAAGTCCTTCCCAGGACTCGAGAAGAGTGAGCAAGGATGCCGGATGATGAACAATCCAACTCTGGTTTATGGCGGAGACAATTTTTGGAAATATGACTTTGTAGATCATACTTTCGTATGCTGTAGTTGCTTTAGTCTTGCGATGAGATCCATTGAGGCTCTTATTCTTGCTCATATCTTGGTGTGAAGTAACTCCAAGAATATGGCGAATTTTGTGTAATTGAGGTACCAAGCCATTCAATTTAGGGTCGTCAAGTGGTTGCCACCCTTCAGTTGCGCGGGTCAGAAACGGATGTACAGCAGCCACTGCAGTATCTGATAATTCACCGTTAACATCCGAGACTTGCAACTCGTCTGCTTTGATGAGAGATTCAATGATAGGATCCCATTGGCCATCTTTGGAAGCTTGTAATATCTCTTGAGCTGCATCAACAAAGATTTTGAATTGGTCGAGCTCTACTTGTAGTTCGTCAATTCCTTGATGTTCTTGCAAAACCTCCATGCCAATGTAAGCTTTTCGTTCATCAAGATTTTTCCATTCTTCTACGTGGGCCGATAATTCATTTTGTGCTCTTCTGGCCAATTTCTTGTTTTCAACTTGCTCCACGCTTTCAGTTTTCTCTCTTGCCGCCGTTGGCGTTAAAAGTCCAGAGGTCGATGTGAGGAGTCGTTGGCCTGGACCTGACATGTCCAAGATTGGCGCAAATACATCAGGAATATCGAGGCCTGGAGCTGCCCTCTGGACCTCCTCCAAAGTCCGAAACTTGGGTTTCGGGACTCTTCTAGGTGTACTCATTCCACTCCTTCCTCCGCTGTCTGTGCCACTGGTCTTTGGCTTTCGGCGTTTCTTCTTTCGTTCTTCGTCAGAATCTTCATATTTCTCACCCCGTATCTTCGCTTGTCGTTTCTCTTCCTCAATTTCTTGTCTTGATTTTTCTTTCACAGCACCTAGACCAACTCCCTGTGGTCTTTGGACAACTTCAATAACACCACTTCGACCCGTGCCCTCCTTTCCAAGGCCCTGGCCCTCTTTGTATCCCATCTTCGCCATCATCCTCGCTGCAAATGACCCTGCATTGATAGGAGCACCTCCAGTGGCGTTCTTTCCCGTCTTTCCTTTCGATGAGACGGGGGTCGAGAATGCACTCGGACGAGCAATTCTGGGAGTGGATACTTCTTCTTGATCATTCTGGAGTATAGGAACAGCTGCAGAGGATGGGACAAATCCCCTTCCAAGAGGAGTGCCGAGTTTGGGACCATCTTTGGATTTCTTCGGTGCTGGACTCTGAAATCCAAGTCCTCTTGCGCCAAATCCCAAGCCTCGTGGAGCTTCCGCGTCTTCCTCTTCCATAGCTACATCCTCGTCTTCGGCCTCCTCGTCCTCCTCGTCCTCATCTTCTTCGTTGTTCAAATTGGACTGGCCCGTTGAGACAAAAGACATTCCTTTCCCACGTAAAGTCTTCTTCTTCCATCGTCTACCAGATCCTTCATCCTCACTCTCAGATCCAAAAATTCCCATAGCAGCACTTTCCTTCGCATCGCGACCGGTTCTTCTTCGTTTCCGCGGATTGTAATCCGCGAATTCTTCTGCGTTGGGATCGTCATCCTCAGATGATTCTGAGGAGGAACCGTGGGCAAAAGCATGCATTGATGCCATATTTGATGCAAGTAAGCCGCGATTTGGCATGAACTGCTTGATGGTATTGTTTGTTACCTTGAACTTGGAGACTAATCAGGTCAACAATTATCAGTTGTAGCCTTGCGCTTTGGTGCCTGGGATGTGAGGCACCAAGGACGAGGCTTGTTTTCAGCCTTGAGCCAATTTTTTCTAAAAGTATATGAATCGCAAATCGAACATATGACTTGCCTCCTTCTGGCCGAAGTGGGGGGTTTAAAGCCCACGTCAAATCACTATTATCACTCTACTCACAACCAAGTCCGTTCTCATTTTCAGCAATAACTTCATGTATTTGATTATTTCAATTGATTCGAAGAAGCAATTTCTCCCTATACAAATGCTAGCATAACTCGTAATATTTCGTAGCCAACTCTATTCTAGAGCACTAGGCACATGCAATTGATCATGTCCCAACTCCCCCAACCAACTCCTCTTGACAGACCGTATCCCTTGGTTCATGAGGCAAAGACTCTCACATTGAGGTCAACACTTCCAGTAGCTATCACACACCGTATCCCGACTTTGGCGGTGTCATCTTTCTTAATTCCATTCGTTGCTCCATTTTCTCCATTCGTAGCTGGAACATCTTTTATAACCCCTGGTGCCCACCGGATACAACTGACAAAATGGCCGTGCGACTCATCCAAAGTTTTAACCATTTTTCCTTCTTGTGAAAGGTCCCAACACCTCAGGGTTTTGTCATCTGAAACGCTGAGAAGATATTTGCCGCCGGGATGAAATACTAGGCCCCTAACCCAATTATCGTGTCCAACAAGTGTCTTGATTAATGTGCCTCGAGCATCCCATATTCGAATGCTCTTATCTCTCCCGCCGGTCGCAACAAATTCCGCAGAACTGCTGGCCGAGGGGGGTTTCTTCAACCCTGCTAGCGTTGCTAAATTCCCATAACTAGCTGGGGGCGCAAATACACAGCATTCGACAAAATGTTCATGGCCCAATAAAGTTGCTTTCGGTTCCCCTGACGCAGCGTCCCATATCCTAGCAGTCTGGTCATTTCCTGTCGACAGCAGCCATCGTCCATCGAAAGATGGCGAAACATCCCGAACCCAGTCTGCGTGGCCTCTTATTGTTTTAACACAATATCCTGTTGATACATCCCAAATACGAAGCGATTTATCCCGACTAGCCGACACGAGTAGATTTCCTGAGGAAGGTGACCCGGCTGCACCGCTAGGTATGAAACGTACAGCTGAGACGGAATGATCGTGTCCTGGAAGTGTTCGGATATTTTTATATTCATCACTTGGATCCCACAGTTTTATCGTAAGATCGCTTGAGCACGATGCCAGTAATGTTCCTCCTCGTGGTCCTCCAAAATCCACGTCCAACACAGGCCTTGTATGCCCCTTGACCGTCCTTTCCAACTCGCCTAGTTCCCAGTCCCAAATTTTAATGGTATAATCCTCTGAGCCCGATGCGAGAGACGAAAACACTGGATGAAAAGCCACACAGGTAACGGGCTCTCTGTGTGATTGTAGTGTATGCCTGGCTGGCGATCGTGGGAGCCATGCCGTTGGGTCTTGATTTCTTTTCGAAAGAGATGTGGGAGTCGCGGAGTCGATCTCGGCCTGTAAACTCGCGTTTCTTGACTCCAAGTCCATTATCTGCGAAAAAATCAGCCTTCATTGTGGTTCCAACATCCGGGAACAGGGTCCCACCTTTTTCTGTAACCGCACAACAGATGTCCACTTCTTCTCCAGTAGGCCTTCATATTTCTTACTGGTCGCCGCATCGAAGGATTCTCCTATCTGGAGTTCCTCTCGTAGTGCTGCGGCACTGTTTGGCAGGTTGATAGATGTGAGGTACGCAATCATGGACTTGTGACTGGCTTGAATTAGAAGCTGCGGTGTAATTCATGCGGGGTGACTTACAGCTCCTCGGCTTGCCGCGACGTCAAAATCTGGCTCATGGCGATCGCAAAGTTGGATACATGAAGATTGCAAGTCGTAGTGGTCGGGGTGCGCTATTCCCCCAAGGCTATGCGCCTGGCCGCGGGTTGTGGATGTGATTGTGGTTTGTTTGCCCCTCACTGTTTATTTCTGGTCTGTGTACTCCGTGCGAAGAGCGGTGGTGCAGGTGGGTGCAGGCGCACGCGGGCAACAGCGAACCCTCTAGATCGAGGTCAATTGGGGTGTGAGATAGGGTGTTGGGCTGGGTTGAAAATCAGAGTCGTTCTCAAAGGGAAAGTGAGAGTGAGAGTGAGGAGGTTTTCAGGTGGTGCTTGTGCTCGATGACGCTTTCGCATGATGATGGGATGTGGTACAAGTCCCAGGCGGCTTTCTGTGGTGTTGCATCAAAATTGACTGACGGGGAACCCTGACAGCCTGATCAGCCTGACCGCCCGCGGCAGCAAGGCAGGGCAGTGAGTGACAGGGCAGGGGTCGCCGTAGTGATGGCCATTGGTGCCCAAAAATCAACAACACATTCATGGAGTCTTCTCCTCCACCAAATCAAATTGTTTTCCAGCACCTTACAAACAACCCACCATACCTGGCCTGGAAACGATCTCTGTTTCTTCACGGCGCATCGCATCGCATCAAGATACCTGCGCATACCACAAAACCGCCTCGACTCCTATACATTGACCGCCCCTCCATTACCTTGATAGGCCGTCTTGCAAAGGCACCACAAACTAGCAACTAGATTTGCGCCTCTTCGTCTAGGTATGCAAACCCCTTCTCGCGTATTTTCTCCAGTATTGCAACACTGTTTGGAGATGGCATCAACCCCCATTGTCTCGAGATATCATTCTGCCCTCGCCCGAGTGCCCCTGCGCCGATGGCGGGGCATCTCCTCAAGCTGTTGCGCAAGCTAACCAGACGCGTTCCAGGCCTGCAATCCCTCTCAACGCCTACTTTCGATCCCAGTATGGCGGACGCACCAGAAGAGGACTTTAGTTCTCTTCCTTTGTCCGATAGATTCCAGCACAAGGTTGGCAATACCCCTCATTGGGCATGTCTTAGGCTGGGTCGCTAATTTTCTCCATAGTTGTGGAAGGTTCGCAAAGATGGCTATGTAGATGCAGCAAAACAATTCGAGGTCACCCCAGACGAGCACGATCCAGCATTTCGACCATTTCTACAAGATCCTGGATTATGGAAGGGAGCGGCCGCAGATTCCAATGTCGCGGCACAACAAGAAGGTATTGCGGCATTATGTGCGTTTCTAAAATTTGGAGGACGTGAGGGTTGTACAAGGTATGACAGCCAACCAACTTTTGCTACTAGAATCTAATAGCAATTTCTATAGAACTAGGACTCATACAATTACACCTCTGGTGGAGAAAGGCCTTTCTTCCACCAGAGCTGCCACCAAAACATCATCCTTGGAAGCTATTTTACTATACATTGAATTAGACACTGCCGGTCCGATAATCGAAGAACTGCTTCCCGCTCTTTCACATAAACAGCCTAAAATTATTGCGGCAACACTAGCGGCGCTGACTGCTATCTTCCATAACTACGGCTGCAAAACCGTCGACCCGAAGCCGATTCTCAAAGTACTGCCTAAGCCATTCGGTCATGCAGACAAAAATGTACGAGCGGAAGCTACCAATTTGGCAATTGAGCTTTACAGATGGTTAAGGGAGGCCATGAAGCCGATGTTCTGGGGTGACCTAAAGCCTACACAACAAACGGATATGGAAGTCCATTTTGAGAAGATAAAGGCAGACCCCATGCCAAAACAGGAACGATTACTCCGCTCACAGCAAGCCGCTGCAGCGCGGGCCCCAGCGCCAGGTGCAGAGGAAGAAGAAGAAGATGACCTTGAGGGCGAAGGGGTGGAAGTGGACGTCTTTGATCTGGCTGAACCTCAGGATGTACTTTCCAAAGTGCCACCGGACTTCCATGATAATCTGGCCTCATCCAAATGGAAAGATCGAAAAGAGGCACTGGAGGCTTTATTTCAGGCACTAAATGTTCCAAGAATCAAGGACGGTGACTTCAATGAGATAATCAGGGGCTTAGCGAAATCCATGAAGGATGCCAATATTGCTGTTGTTATCCAGGCAGCACAGTGTATAGAAGTTATTGCTAAGGGGCTGAGAAAAGGATTTGCAAAACATCGGTCGGTTGTCATGGGCCCGATGATGGAGAGGCTTAAGGAGAAGAAGGCGACCGTTCAAGATGCTCTTGGTTTGGGCCTAGATCAGGTTTTTGCCGCCACTAGTCTTACGGAGTGTCTTGAAGAGATGCTCGAGTTTCTCAAACACAAGAATCCTCAAGTGAAGGAGGGCTCGATGAAGTTCCTAATTCGATGCCTAAGAACAACTCGGGAAGCACCAATCAAAACTGAGGTAGCTTCTATTTGCGAATCGGCAAAGAAACTTCTTGCTGAATCAGGTGAAGTTCTAAGGTCAGGCGGAGCAGAAATCCTCGGCACTGTGATGAAAATAATGGGTGAGAGAGCTATGGGGCCCTATCTGGAGGGCTTGGATGACATCAGAAAGACAAAAATCAAGGAGTACTTTGACACTGCAGAGGTAAAGGCAAAGGACAAGCCAAAGCCAAAGCCACCTCCACCAGCAGCTAAAGCCGCACCAGCAGCGGCACCTCGAAAGGTGGTCAAGAAAGTTCCTGCTGGTACCAAAAAACCTGCGCCAAAACCTGCGCCAGCAAGCGTCTATGCTCAAGAAGCACCTTTGGCTCCCCAACTAACAGCTAGAAGCTCGAAACTCGGTGGGATAAAGCCTCCGGGTGGACTCAAAGCTCCTTTAAAACGCGCTCTTCCTGGTCCCGGTGGTGCTGCTCCAACTGCCTCGCCTGCCCGACGTCCTGTAGTTCGACCAGAGACACCCGAAGAGGAACCACCTCCACCTCCTCGCCCAGGTGTCGGTGGAAGAGGTCTTGCTGGCCGTTCTCTTGTTAAAGCACCCGCCGCATCTGCACCTCCGGCTTCTTCAATGTCACCTCCGCCAAATCCAGGTATGTCTGCCGCTGATAGAGCAGAACTAGAAGAGCTCCGTCTCGATAAAGACCGTCTTCTCCGACAAGCCGACGATTATCGCCAGGAACGCTCGAAGCTCAATTCTGAGATTGGTGAATTGAAAAACCAAAATGCACAGTTGATCGAAGACCACACTAGAGATGTTCTATCCATCAAAGCCAAAGAGACACAACTCGTACGTGCAAGATCAGATTGTGAATCCGCAGAAGCAATGTGTGGTCAGTTGCGAAGAGAAATGGAGAGACTCAAGCGGGCTCTTACATCGGCAGAACGCGTGAACAGCCCGCCTGCTAGTCTATCTAGTCCCAATCGTGAATCCGCCAATGAAGAGACTGGTATTTACCGCGATTCGGGTATGTATGGTGGAGTCCAGGATCGATCAGGATATGGAAATCCAAGAGCCGGGAGAGCTTCGTATACATCCACCTTTAGCGAGGAGAAGGAGAACACTGGCGATGGTTTATCGGCTCAATACGGTCGTGCGAAGCTGAGTCCAGAACAAAGAAACGGTAGAAATAGCGCTGCTAGTGGCAGTGGAGGAAGAAATAGTCCCGCACCGTCGTATGGTTCTCGGAATCCTCGAGATACAATCAATGACAACGGAAGGGATGGTGGCAGTGCGGGTAATGGGCAAGAGAGTTGGAAAAGGGCTGCAGAAGTTACGAGCGCTCTGAAGTTGAAGATTGAACAGATGAAGGTAAGCTGTTCCAAAAATCCAACTCCTACACAGACTAATCAAATCACGTACAGGCAAGACAAGGCCTTTCGCGACCGTGAGAGGTGAATG
Organism: Hymenoscyphus linearis; assembly: GCA_900536425.1. Classification (NCBI taxonomy): domain Eukaryota; kingdom Fungi; phylum Ascomycota; class Leotiomycetes; order Helotiales; family Helotiaceae; genus Hymenoscyphus; species Hymenoscyphus linearis. The sequence continues at coordinate 39,201 of UNPR01000002.1, forward strand.
TATCATTATACCCCTTTCTAGCATTTAAAGCATTTCTGGCAATGGGGAATAGGGTCTTTGGTGTTTCGTGTTTTGAGGTTCATTGTTGGTGTTGGTTGCTCTCTTTGGTTGTATGACATCAACCACATCCTGCAAGCATTCCATTAGGAAATTCCCTGGGCGGATAATACCATATTGCTTTTGGCACGACTTTATGACTGGATGTTGTGGCCGACTTGTTTATAAACACGCGTGCTTCTTGTTCTGATAATTAATAAATGCTTTGATTTTCAATCGCATCAAATTCTTTGCTATATATTGGACCATTCTTCTCTTTCGTGTCGTCTGTCTTGCGTCTCTTGTCAGTATCTTCAGTGGCCAGATTTGGTATCATTCAAGGATCAGGACAACAAGCGTTTGGTGGCTTCGTAAATGCCATAAACATAACCTAAACCAGTCTCAAAGGTTCCTGGCGAACGTGAAGCCAGCACTAAGACAAGGTTCACAAGTTACTGGTCTGGTCTGCGCTCACTTGCATTCGCTTCCAAGATATTCGTTCTAGAGGACACCAATCACGATTAACATTTGAGCACAATCTCCGCCTGGAAACGAAAGCTGCTATTCGTCACACAACATGGAGATTTGCGAATTTGAGGTTACGTCTATGGGGGATCGAGCAGAAGCAACCAAAGGGCCGAATATGTTCTTGTAGATACTAGAAATATGGTTGTGTGAGAGCGACTGCAGATGAGACGCGAGTGGTTCATCTGATGGACGCGAGTGGTTCATCTGATGGATGCTCGATTATATGGAGGGGGGGTGGTGAGGAAAAGAAGACTCCTCATTTGCCCACCAACCATATTTACCCAAAGAAGGGGGACGGCAGGCAGGTGAATTTGGAGAACCCCCATACCATACCACTTGAAGTTTCTGACAGGAAGGTATATTTTGGCTGCAAGATGCTGGGCATATATAATACGCCGCTTGCTTGCGACTTTGTCAGACTTCCACAACCGCTTGCTCTCACTGGTTGAAAAGTACATCTTACATCTATTCGAGCGGGATAAAAAAGATACAGTACTGTACATACATTGATTTTGACCCCTAGATATTCCAAGTATCACCACCTTCAGAATTTTCGGACCAGAAATCGCTCACCGTATCTTTTCGTTTGTCGTGCTCACAAGTAAGACATTTGGTTTGGGTACTCGTACATGGTGCGTATCTGACGCACCCATATTCATATTCTCCCGCCAGACCGATACTCACTCCCTCATATCTCCGTACTGTAAGGAATGGAGAGAGGTCAGGTTTCAATGATCCCAAGAACATTGACGTGAGTTTACCTTTTTTTTTTTGTTTCTCATTCTGGTGTGGGAGAAGGAATGTCAATATTGTGACTAAGTTCCTTTACGGTACTCACCTTTCCATGTACTGTACGAGTACAGTATCGTCTTCGTTCCCAAAGGGAAGTTGCATGACTTCGATATTGGCTCTCTATTAACCCCAGCCAAATCGGTTTTCTCACCGCCGACTTGAGACCCGACAATCTGGATTCACATCGTTTCGCCTAGATTGGGGCACTTCTATTGGGATGGCGGATTGCAGATGTTCCTTGGGGGGGCAGGAAAACCTTGATGGGAGAATATGATATGTCAAGCAAAGTACGAAGATATCATACCCTCCATCGTATGTTTTTTTTTTCCACAGTGGGGTTCATGGAGAGTTATGACTATCATCTTTTTGCTTGGCTTGGTTATGAAGGCCTCGTCTCGTGGTGGTCACGAGTGGATAGGTGCGTGGGGGTGATTCAAATTGACATTGCCGCTTGCTGACATCTACAGGCCATTTATGGAAGGAGCATTTGCAGCTTACAGTATTCGATGTTCCTGTTGTGATGGTTGTTTCGGAGCTTTAACGTGGGTCTTGTTGATGATACAGTTGATACTTGTTGCTAATGTTTCCGACAATCTTTCATTCCTCAGGAACGCAGCTCATTCGGATATGCAGATTTGCAAATCAGTACGCTAGCTTGCCCGTTGCAATGGCCTAAAGGCTTCTCAGTTCCGAAATAAAGAAAGACGCTAAAGGCTTGCTCGCTGCTAGAATCCTGTCTAAGTCTATCAACCTGGAGCTTGCCGATTTCTCCAAAAAGTGCACCAAAAGATGCCATCTGAGATTCTGACGGCGGAAAGCTTATTACACCACCCCTCATTTTTCAAACTTTCTTCAAGCTTCCGGTCTTCTCTTGCATACCCCCCTCAGTCAACATGCACTTGCACAAATCGCTTTCGTGGCGGGGTTTTAAATGCTGTCTTGGCATGCTGAGCCTCCAAATAGCCGCAATGGACCAAAGGGGCGGGCGATGATTGACAATTCAATATCTTTCGACCTTGGTCTCGGTATCACCAGCCACCTGCAAATACTTCGCCATCTTTTTGCTGTAGGCAGCCTCTGGCCAAGCAATTAGGTCTTTGGGGCAGTGTTGATCAGGTGTAACCTGTATCCGGCCACCCCTCAAGAGGAGAAAGCTTTTGAGTTGACTTCACAAAATCTTTGTGAAGGTTCGACACTAACGTACGGTAATGGGGCGAGCCGGCATTGTTTTGATATGGACCTGGTGTTTTGACTCAACTGCCGCAGGTGACGACTTTCTCGGTGCTACCAGGCCACACTATTATCAGCTCAGTGCAACCCTACAATCGCCCCATGCGTTTGTACTCGAGACGATGCTATTTTCAACTACAGCCTCTGGTCAGTGGTCACAAAGCTCATTCTCCAAATACGCCCAGCACATGGTTGTAACACTTTGGTATATAAACGTTAGGGTTAGCTGAGCTGGGCGATCCCATATGCCTTGTATAACGCCATGGTTATATATATCGAGGAACCAGACTTCCCCATCTCTGAGTCCGCATGCTAGAGAATCATTTCCCTTAACGCCAATCCAGCCTTACTCAGGCTGTAAGACCGTTGGTGGATAGTGACATCCGCACGGTTGGCAAAGGAAGTTGAGGGGCAAGCAAATCATCGTCGACTTCGCCAATGTTGACCGCATAAAGCTCGTTCAGTCACGATACCGTCCGTTTGCTGGGTCGCGGTTGGATCAATCCTCACCGCTTTGGTCAGATGTCACGATATTTGGGAGATCCGCCAATGGATTTGACGACGAGACGACTGGAAGCTCATAGCTCCATACTCATAGCTGATAGCTCACTATGCTGATCTCACCCTACCGCCTCGTCATTGGGACTTGAGACGCGAGGCACAGTACTTTTGCCGCCATCTCTCTCTCTCACCGGGTCCCTCATTCATTGCGGAGGCAATTGGGCATTAATATGCCTGGACCTGTGGATCCATTAATGGCATGTGCGAGTGCGAATTGAATGTCTTGAATTGCCTCCGGTGTTCGTGTTTCGACGCCGCCGCCGCCGATTTACGAAGTACGAATGTTTGGACCTTCCTGGATCAACGCTTGGACCTGTGAAGCAATGGAAGGTGGCAGGCAAGGTTGTTGGAGGTTTTTGGCTGGTCAAAACCGTTTGATGAGATATCCAAAGGAGAGGTTGTGATCAATATAAAAAGTGGTTCGCACACAACACGAGACCATCGACCATCAGCTGAAGATATTTCTCAGGGTCAGGTAACGTGATGACTGGGTCTGCAGGTAATTGCAGGGGTGAAATTGGGGGGACCCTGGAGAGATTTGGAAAACCACGGTTAGGACTCGGGAGGGCTGAGGGGTTCCTTTCTATCGGGCTTACGGTACTTCCAGATTGTTCTCGAAGCGAATCTTGGTCCGCTGTCAAGTTTCAAAATTGCGATGAACCCCAGGTGCCGGTGTCCCTCGTGTTATTGCTGTCATCAAATAAATCGAAAAATACCGGTAGGTAGGTACCTAGGTACATTGGTGGGTAGGTTACCGTACTTGAGTACCTAGGTACCTAGGTAGGTAGGCCTAAAATTGTTTGGAGCCTAATGCCACACCGTTCAACGGTATTATCTTGTATGCCCTCGGATGATCTACAATGACACGGTACCCATGAGCTGAGCGGATCTATCACCAGGGATCTGCAGGCAAACCAACGTGCAGGAGGTGCGTTGTACCAACTGCATAATGATATGCCCGATTTCTTGACAGGACAGGCCGCTTTGCTTTGAACTTGCACGACGGTCTTGCATACCAACCTTGGAACGTCGTGGTGGCTTGACACCACGCCGTTCTGGTTCTCACCTAGCTCAAGTAGCTCAACCTGTAACTGCTCTCATCTGCACGAGGCAGGCAGATAGTGATATGACCATGTGAAGTGGGATGGCACATAAGAGCTTCAAATATACTCGAGTACTGGATGACTACTCCGTACCTCCTAGGTTGATATTGCAGGTTTCTTGAGCGGGGGCACAAGGGGGAAAAGCTTCATGAAAAAAAGGACGAGAAAAATAAAGAAGAAAATACGAGTACGTCGGCAGCCCTATTTTAGTAACAGCCGTGGATTGTAGGTAAGATTTTACCCCTCTAGTTCGAGGGTTGGATGGTCAAGATCTATCCACTTGAAGATGTTGGATGCAACTACCAGTACTCGTACATGCTGTGTTGTTGCAAGCGCCTACCTCCACTACCGATGTCGTCAGATTTGGTCTAACTCTGGAAACACTGCAAGATACATGCAATTTTCTGTTATTATTGCAAGTTCTCGGTCTCACCTAGCTTCTATCAAAGAAAACTCAACTACCTAGGTAGGTACCTAACCTCTGACAGTCTGATATATGCCCAACTAAGTACCGTGAATTCCCAACAACTCAGTCATCCTTGCAATTGGGACATCTACCTTGCGTTGACGCATTGCAATGACCGCACGGCATACCTGCTTCATCGAGAAGAATGTTGCAGTGCCATTAAAAATCTCTCGTGGGGTATCCGCCGGGGTTGAAGCGAGGTACCACAATTCTTCTTCCAAGTTTTATACCTCCCCTCACTCTGATCATTCCCCTTTTCACCATGCATACAGTACCGTATAATCAATACTGTGCGGTTCCCTCCAATTGCGATTCTGCAAATTACAATTACAACACGCCCGCGTCCATCACACGATGAAGGGAAGTGGAGAGGGCAGCGGCCCGCTACGCACCGCTTAATGCTCACTACCTACCTTAAGAGGTATGATTCCACATCAAAGGATTGCAGAGAAAGGCAAAGGATTGGAATCTCCATGGAGGGGTATCAAGTTCGTAATCCGGCAGAGGGGTGGCCCGAAAGGCTCGGCTCCAGTCGTATGCTCATCCAAACGGGTCACTGTTGTACTGCAAGATACTACAAGATCCTGTACTCGACAAACGGGTAACCCGTTCGTGGTCGTCTCGACTCCTCCTTCTGGATAAGAATCCAACATGGTAATACGGGCCCCGTCCCAACCAACCAGTACCTAGGTAGTCTGGACCTGTTCCGGCGTCCGTTTTATTCTCACCTTTTTTTCCTCTCTCTTGGGTCTTGCTGTTCTCCTCTCACACCACTGCTATTTTCCATGAATGATGCATGGGGGGACGTCTCGTACTGCGTCTAGGTGACTGGACTGGGTCACATTGATACCCTGATACTCGAGTACCCTTCCCTATAAGATGACAACTTGAATTGAACCAGTCTCCCCTCCACTTTTCTCGCAAGCTTTCACCAGAACAAGACCACTGATTCCGATCTCGAGAGGGCAGTCCAGCGTGTCGGGTTTCTTCTCAGAGTTTCAGCTCTCGAGTACCATCTCATTTTGTCAAATCTGACAGCGATACAGAACAGGTAATTGGTCCGCAAGTGAGTGCCACGCTCGTATCTTTCCCACGCCTTTCCCACGTTCTCCCCTCCTTTCGTCCAGTCCGGCTCTAGGATCCGCGTAAAACTCAATCTCGGCCGCAGTCGGTGGTTTGCTGCTCGGGATCATGGGGTTGAGGGTGAGGGTGAGGGTGAGGTTGTGGTGCGGTGCGATGGAACGGTACGCTGATTACAACGATTTTAGTCTACTGCAAAGTATTATAGGGAGCTACACACAATAACTCCACAACAACGCATCCAAATTTTATAAGCATCGACGGCAAGATTAATTACCTAGGTAGCTTCTGAAGAGTCAACTCGAATTTATTTCGTATTTTTGCGATATTCTTTGCCGCTGTCGAATCTGATACAGTAGCAGGTGTCCTGTACAGTACTGTACTAAAATCGGCGGATCAATACGTCCGTACATGAGGAGGGTGTGCTGTATGGGGGTGGAGAGCCCCCCGGATCCTGCCCCCTTCCCCCCCCCCCCTTAACTCGACCGATATTTCGGGATCCTCGGGACGATGTTACTGGGCCATTTTGCTGCAATCGATCCGGGAGCCCTGGGTATGCTCCCGAAGATCTGGATCGGAGCCACTTGATGGGCTTACCTGGGCTTACCGTGTGCCACAAAGATCTCGTTTGCAGCCCAGCCCGGCTCTGATTTTTTGCTTCTTTAAATTCTTGGGGCTTTTGTTGGTTGGAAGCGTTTCTGGATGGTTACTAGAGGCGGTTCAAGCGCAAAGCTCGTTCCCGATCATCTGTCGGTGCTGGGGTGCTTGGGATGTTCATTCGATATCCTTTCCTCTTAATTTTTCCGCGTGCATTTTCTCGAGGTTGTATCTTGTCAGGTTTTTCGCTTCTCCCTAGGTAAGTACCTAGGTTGCCGTTTGTTTCGGGAATCGGGAGGCTTGGTTGTGTAAGTGCAGATACCAGGGGCTGCAATGCAATGCAACATAATCTGATGGGAGCACTGCACTCCGAACAGTCTCGTCTCGCTGTGGCGGCTCAACCAAGAGCAAAAAAATGATTTTCGATCCATCATCGTTTCGACTTACGTAGGTATGCAACCAGGGAAAACACCTCCGGTCAATATGATATCTTTTCCAAACTCCCCAAGTACCCCACATCCAACAAACATTTCCCATTTCCCATTTCCCATCAACCCAACTTTATTGTACAGTTACCAGGTACTCGGGATTCTCACTCGCACTGCTTTCTCCCGAGGTCCCTTCAAGCTTGCAGTATGTATGGGGCTGTAACATGGACATCTCACATTTCCCCATCCATCTCCCCATATTCGAAAAAGACCAGGGATATCCCTCCATCCCCTCTAAATCAAAGGGTCTGTAGTGTAACACCCTTCATCGTCCATCGCTCCAGAAATTGCAATATAAACAAAGGCGAAGCGAACCAGCCATCATCCATCATCCATCATCCATCAAAGAGTGAAGGGTGGAAAAAAAGGGTAGTCGGCAACAGCATATGCAAGTTCCCACCGCTTCCCCGCAATCCGGGGGGCAGAGAGAGACCGCTAATTCGAATGAAACACTTCCCCATAGGCTCTCCAGACCGGGATTGCCATTACGAGCTATCGGATTCTTTTTCTTGTTCTTGGCGGTGGGTTATGTATTTCGAAGGGATGTGTTGTTTTTTTTGTCGTTTGAGGGGAAATGGGTGATGGGGTGTTGGGAACTAATGTATAAAAAGTGGCGTGTGTAACGTTTGGGATGGAGTCCCTCCGTTGCACTTTGTACTACCACACGGATTGTTTTGATAGGTTCTGAATGGGAATTTTGAGCTGCGTTCGGATTTTTGCGAGGGAGATTTTTGCTTTTGCTCTTTGCTGTCTGTCTGTCTGTCTGTCTGTCTGTGTCTTCCGGTTTCTCTGTTCCCTTTCTTTTCTTGAGGTGTGCTGCTTGGGGCGGCGGTGCTTATGCACAACGGGTTGGGGCTGTAATCTTTTTTGGTTGTGAGTAAGGGGGCTTGCTCGGTTGGTTGGTTTGGGACGAGGGAAGGGAGATGAACTAGTACCAGATTGATTCGAGGTATGTGATTCTGTTTTTTTTTTGGCTGTATTTTCCCTCTCGACGAGGTATGTACGACATGACAAACTCTAGCTAGCTGAAAATACGAGTGTCTTTTTTCCCGGTCCAGGTGTCCTATGCCTCTCAATTCTTTTTGATGACGGATGCCAAGTTAAGCCAGGCAAAGCTCTTCTTTCTTCCAAACACAAAAAAAGGACACGCAATGATTCCTATCCAGAAGCCCAAACCCCTTGATTCGCTCCCAATGTACTCCACGCTCCCAAAAAAAAATTTTAAACAAAACGCCGTTACACCATAAACCAGACGCCACCTCGTTACATACAGCTAGCTCTCCATCCCATCCCTCTCCCTGTACAGTATTTCATTGGAGGGATGAGCGCAAAAAAAATGGAGGGTGGTGCTGTATCCCAAGTACCCCATGCAACGTAAACAAAAAAGCAGAGACCCAATGCTGAAAGTTCGCCGATTTGTCCCCCCAACAGTAACAAAAAAGAAATCCCGACCTTGAACCCCGACCTTGACCTGAGACTGGAAACCATGAAACCCCAGGATCACTCCTATCTCTTTATTCTAGATTCGATTATTTGATTCGCCCTTTTTCCCGAGGTCGGCTTTTGGTGTGTGTGTTGTATGTTGTTGTATGTGTGTGTGTTTGTGTGTGTGTGTGTTTGTGTGTGTGTGTGTGTGTGTTGAAAGTATGTGAGGATTTGGTAGTAGATGCTTGTAAAGCAGTTGTTGTGTAATATAATGGGTGATGAAGCCGTGTCCATCATATTACACAACAACTGCTTTACAAGCATCTACTACCAAATCCTCACATACTTTCAACCCAACAACATACATCTACTATCATCACCTGCATGCTGTCATCCATGTTGGTGTGATAGCTGGTTTTCGACAATCACCTGGAGAAAGGTTAGTATATAAGTCTACCAATAGTCAGGTCCTTTCCATAGGACATATGTTCCAGTTGTGATTTGATTGTTGCATTAACGGGAGAACTAACCACACTTTTCATCTATTCTATTGTCTCAAGTTAGTTTAATTCTTTTTTTTCTACTAGCAGGAGAGGAGGAGAGCACACTAACCGGACAAATGCAACCACAACCGGTTGGCATCGAATGTGTGTGGTTTCGTAGGTAATACACCACGCTCGAACTGTATATCTGATGTGTCTGCATCGGAATTCGACTCGCGAATAGCTACACATGATTCCTTCTTCTTGTTTTTCAGATCGTAGACAACTTCAAAGGTAGATTTCCGAGAAGAAATTTTTTGGGAGGTGGGAGGAGGGGTTATGTTATGATGTGAATAGGGTTTAGGTGAAAAGTAAAAGAGTTTGGTGCTATGATTCGGGACGGGTGGGTAGTGTCGTTTTTTGAGTTTGTTAGCTCTGGTCTGATCTTCTCTGCCAGAGAGTAACGTGTGTAAGCGAGGGGCTGGGTAAGTGGTGGGGTGTTTCGTTGACGTGAAGTGACAGTAGCAAGCTTTGATGGCTGATAATTAAGTGAAGAGCAGGTACACTGATGCAAGAACGAAGTATTTTGAGGTGGATTGAAAGACGTGAGGAGCAGTTGGGGGTAGCGAGTCCGTTGAGGATTTATTTATGGGTTGACGTGCTTTGGTGGAGGGAGCAATAATGAATAGTGTGATAGGAATTAGTGGTGATAGTGATGGCAGTTAGAGGGATTTGCATGCATATATGCGGTTGGGTGTGCCGTGTTGTGGTGATGCGGTCCAGAACTGTGGAGGTACCTTGAGCTTCTGAGGAAGAGCAGAGGCCCTCCTACATATGAAGTGTGCATCTGCACCCCTCATGGGGATTTTGGGTTCCACCCGGCTGATTCACCTCGATGAGAGAGGGCCATGTCCCTTTTTCGGTCTCCAGCGACGGGGTATAGGTGGATACCGTATGGGTCTGGTTATTTCCAGGGGGCCTGCAATCGGTATTGGGTTGGAAAAAGAAGTGGATTAATGACCGTGGGTGGGTGTTAATAGCAATTGGAAGGACCAGGGGCCGTCTGCCCTCGAATTTCTGGGGTGCAGTTACCATCTTGCCTACGAGGGGTGTCTAGATGTCTGGGGGCCTACGAGGGCATGGAATTCGCCTCAGATTGCTGGGAATTTGAGTTGTGGTTGTCGGGTTGTCGGGTTAGGCACAGCAGCTGCTGGAAGGTCTGTGGCCAGCGAAGAACTGTTAGGCCGTGTTCTGGCCATTCTGACGAGCTGAGGACGAGGGACGTATTACAACACACACTACACTACAGCTGGGTGGCAGTGGCAGTGGCAGTGGAGGTGGAGGTGGTGGAGGTGGATATGAGTTGTCCACACCTGCACACCCTCCCAGACCCTAATGGGGGACAAATTTAGACCGATTTTAGCTTAGCACTGATGACTGGACTGCAGAGAAAAGCCCAAAGTGGACAAGCGTAGGAGGTGCAAAAGATAAGTACGGTACAGTCGGTACTGGCGCTGTACTGATTGTACGAAGTACAGGAGATGGTGGAGGGTACCGAAGACTAGTCTGACGCATTGCCGTGGTGGGGTATATGTTAGGGCTAGACTAGCGAGCTAGCGAGCTAGCTGTTGTAGTCTGTAGTCTGTACGAAGTAGGCGATTTACTCCATAGTCCATACTCCGTACTGGGCTTCGGACAAACGTACTCAAGCGACGAGGGGCCCAATTTCAGCATTGCGTGTGAGCTAGGATCCAAATACCAAGACTACCGGGGTTCGCTTATTCGATGCCCCCCTTAGAAGTAATTGCATAATGCTCCCCAGCTCGCTGCGCTCTGTTGCATCTCCGTCCATTTCCAAGTCTCTCAACCACCATGGAAGCTCCCCCATCATCATCACCATCGTCCACCTTACTGTCTCACGGCAAGCCCAAGGTCAATGGAGGGCACCGCGGTCAATGGAGGCTGCACCGCAGTGATGCAGTGTCCAGTGTCCAAGCCAGCCATGGTACGAAATATGTACGGAGCGGGCTTGCATACTGTAATGTGCACAGTGCATCAACATCTACCCGGCATTCGTCCGATTGCTGCTGATCAATACCTCCGTACTCGAGTATTGCTGTTGTATAAACCCCAGGCCCTGCCTTGTATAGCATACTTCATACCAGATACCGCCCGCCCATCGGAACACCAAAAGCAACACTCAAACCCTATCTGCCCCTCCGCAATTGTCGAATCATCTTTCCCTTTGGACTGCTCCATACTTGATTGATCACACCATTCAAAGACATGCAAAGCCTCAATGAAAGCATTGCCCGGGCCTGGCCTGGCCTAGCCTGACCAGCAGCAAGCTCTCAAGGGACGGAGTATTGGGCTGGGATAAGGGACTTCGGCATTCCAAGAACCAGAACACACCCTCGACAACCCACCCGTCGAGCTCTCATATGGAACCTCCCAAGATGGTCGGAAAAGATCATCTCACGTTGGATATGATCAAGGAGTGAGGCTCATACTTCTGCCCATACTTCTACCCGGCATTTTCCAGCTTCCATTGGGAAAAGAACTAAAGTAGAAGTGACTTCCCATTCTGTCCGTGAGAATTCCCAGACTTCATCCCTCCTACGCTTAACCTATTACTTACAATATGAATGGCCAGCTCCAAGTACCCCGTACAAGTAGAGGTACCTCTCATACTGCCGCTGTGCTGACAGCGGCAACGGGCCGACCCTGTTCGTACCCATGAGAACACAGCTGTTTATGCAAGTTTTACCAACATCCTGTATTCGACTTTTGATACAGTACTCCGTACCGGTGCTTCAGATCTGTGGATGCCAACAAAAAGAGTAATAAATCTTGCAACAGTGACGAAAATGACCCAGCGGTGCCGCCCGGAGAGCGCGAGGCCAATAGTGGTGAGCATCTGATGATTATTACGAAGTATTATTGTATGGATCTGATATCTCGGTTCCAAAGTTTGAGGCTCCGCGAGCGAGCCAAAATGGAAATGCGGAACGATTGTCCGCTTCCTCGAATCCATCTCTACTGCGTACATCTGCAATTCTCAGATTGATGTTTTCCCCCTAGCTGCCTTCCTCGAGAAAGCATTTGATTTTGATACCCATTGTCGCCGTACCTTGTAGGAAAGGCACGAAGTTGTCGGGAAAGTTGTCGACAAGATAGCCTCATCATCACTGTGCCATCCACATGTTCGGTTAAGCACGTAACCTGCTTGAGAATGCGATGAGTCGATGACATGTTGGTGCCAAACTCATTACCGCCTTCTCGGCACGCCCAAAATTTCGCGCTGGGGACGATGAAGTTAGTAGCAACCGCACTTTATGTCAATGTGCCAAGCGACGGATTGGGACCGTTTTTGATTCTGCCGGTACTTGATTAATTGCGCCTCCTCTTGCACCTCGGCACTCGTCGAGGTCAAAACTGGAGCCATTTGTGGACTCCCAACGTCATGAGATCGATCATGTTTTCGTTTCATGACACCGTCTTCTGTCCTTTTTACTTCGTACGAAGTACAACCACTAAAGTTCGTAGTATCTTACTGAGCACTATTTCATTTACATAGCTTGGTTGTGTTTCTTTGCAGCCCTGCCAATTTTGGTCATTTTAATCTCGAATCTTCATCTCAAGGTTCGTCAGTCAACCTCGAGCTTGAGTTTGGATGATTCTGACGTTTCGCCAGGCAATGTCAAAAATTATAAAAAGAAATCATGAATATCATTAAGCACAAAATCGACTCAGTTACCGTGAAAGAGTTCTTCCTTCTCATCAAGATTTGCCATTTTGATGAACCACTACTTGCGCCAAGGTTGTTATTTCTGTCTCCAACCACGGAAGAGCTGTTACAATTTCTACAGGCATGGTTATCAGATCCTCCCAGCAAAGAACTGAAAGATCGATCATCCTGCAACACAATAATGTGGACATCTTTGGGTATTCAGATTGCCCCAAAGTTATGAAACAATCACGGTGAAGACGCCATTTTAAGCTTCAAGGCCGTGATCCACAAAGATCTCGAAAGTTCCATGAGGCAAGCGCTGACTTCCTTGAGGAAAGGTCACTCGATTGTGGGGCCTCATTACCATGGTCTCGGGGCGCCTAAAGCTCAACTTCTTAAGAACTGTTTGTCAGTGCCACTGCTCTCGAAATATAGATAATGTCCGACGCAAACAAGGTTCCTCTAGACGCCGCTTTGGTGGAACTACCGCCCTCTACTTTGGGATGAAAAATGCGGAGAAGACGTATGGACGTAAAGATAAGGTTCACCTTATGAGTGAAGGGCGAAGTGCCGGAAACAACAATGCAAAATATGCTCTAGGGTTCAAGGGAGGTCCCGCTACCGGTAAGACACCATGTTCTTGGGAGTATGGAAGACAAAATTTCATACTGATATTAAAGACTCAGATATGTTACACTCGCGCTGTTTACTCGAAGAGGAAGGGCCCAGCAACCGGTAACGTCATTATCAAAACTCCCATCAGAGTGCAGGCAGAATCGGCTGCTTGTAGGCGACAACTCCATCAATAGTGCCAGCACGCACCACGAGAGAGGAAGATCCGAGCGAACGCTCTCGGAGACAACGACGAGGGAACGTGAGCTATCAAACAATTTGACGCATCACACGGCGTAGTAGGCCAAAAGATATAAATGCATAAGCAATTTGTCAGGGGAACCATCCCTTGTTAGGGCTCAGCTCGGTTATACCGGAACTCAACGAACTCAAGGAAGTCAAGGAAGTCAAAGAAGATGTAGGGCATTGAAGAAGTACAGCCCCACGAGGGTAGCCACATGGCCCCACGAGGATAACCACCATAAGGTCTAGACAAATTAGCAGGCCCTGAGGCGTATATGCTTGCCCGTAAATTGGCCGTTCTTCATCACACCCACGTGGCCAACTAACAGGCGTGGGGGGTTCATTAACAGTGGTATATTTCCCGAAGGATTTCCGAAGTAGGTAAGCTGAGAAAAACTCAAATACGGATGGACTGGAGGAGATTTTTCATTTCAGTAAGAGAATGAATCTGAATGATGCAGGTCGTACCTACTCGCTTGTAGTTACTCTTTTTACAACCTCCTCCCTCCACCTGGGTAAATCCCGTATTTGGTGGTCATCCATAGAAAAGTAGAAGTCTGTATCTCAAGTCAAATCGACAGAAAGTAAGTTTCGTCTCTTTTGTCCATTTGGCGTTATCTTTTTGAGGTGAGGCTGGATAGAATACATACGCATCATTTACAGCAAAATACCTGCGACTCGCACAGGGGTTTGTTGAGCGGCCCCATAAGGGTTTATTCCGCCTGGCTGGGACGAAGTTTGAAGTGTGGAAACCGGTGTGGGAGGCCGTATTGATGCCCAACCAAATAGAGTTTCGCGGTAGGTTGGAGCATTGAGGATCATCTCTTGTCTAGGCACAACAATCAAGCAGTTTAACACTGACTTTCAACATGGGATTTGAAGAAGAGATGAAACTAAATCCAATCGAAAGGTTCGTATGTTCGCTACCGGTGCAGCTATAAACCCCCACTACCTCGCCAAATATACGAGATCTAACCTGTCAAATCGACCCTTTCCCTCGGGACTTGATACAAAGTACAGATCCTGGTTATTCATTGTTTTCGTACGTGTAGTATTCCATCTTCAGCTCGGTGCGGCGGTGCCCTTGAATTACCCCCGCAATTGCGAAGATCAATATCTGCTTTGAGGTTACTTCGTATACGCGCCGTACGCTCCGTACCGATCGCTCGGCGAATCTCAATCGAAATAACCCGGAGATAAAATCGTAAGACTCAAGATGCAGATTGTCCATCAAATTTGGACTTCCTGGAAGGCTACAACCATTTCTCTTAAGAATTCCAGTTTGGTATGATGTGTTTGGCACGGGGTGAACCAATCCTCGAAGATCCTTTATACACGTATAGAGCTATCGTTGTACTTCAACGTATGCTCAGTACCCAAGCGTATTGCTCCAAATGTGACTGTTACAAGTGCCGGGGTTATGGAAATGTCAGTTCAACAGCCCACGCAACTTTATGACCTGGCATCATTGGGAATCCCGTGCGGCTCTTTGGTTTTAGCCTACTTTTACGGTGCAAAGGGACTTTTATTCATCGATTGCAGGCTAGGTTTTGACACGATTTTAGTAGCAAAAACGCCATCATCTATTTTCTGTTCAGCATTTAATCTTTCTCTCTTTAAGTTTCATCCCACCAGCCAACTCGTCGTCGTCGTCAACCTTTTTAGGCTAAATCGTGGGAAAACGAGTTTATTTTTGGTGTTGCATTGTTCGATGTATTGCTGTCAAGTATTACACCCCATCTCGCCAATCTCAGCCTGAAAAAGGCCGAGCTTCCTCTTTGGGAATTTTCTTACTGACATGAAAATCTTATATTACCCCCCACGCCCCCCACGCTCTCAAACACCCACGCTCTCAAACATCGAGCCTGGGAATTTCTAAATGCAGCACAAGCGAGAGTCTGACCTACTTCCTCGTTCCCGTGCCGTGAGATCACGAATACCAATTTTTTGGCTAATGCCAGAGTATCGACTTTGAAGTTGTTGTCGATCCATTGGGCTCGAGCCCGAATTGTAAAGAGGGCAGAAATGTCATCCTGTCGCAAGTTATGTTCACGGACGAGAAAGTGATCGAAATAGGGGAACTTGCCGTCGAGGATCTGCGGGCAAACCTGGAATTCTGAATTCTGAATTCATCGAAACCTGCTTGCTCCGCAATTACTGTAATATTCTGCTAAAAGAAAATACTTCGTGCATTTGTACGAGAGGGTCTCTCACGGCCGAAGCGACGAATGTTGCGGGCAGACGCGCATATCGTCGTTTCATGGCGCCACCCTGTACTGGCCTAACTTTCACTGTAATCAACTATGAAAATCAGACTGTTTCCTCGGAGTTGGCATATTGATCGCTACTCAAAGTTCTGGCCTGACCACCATGCTACCAATACAACTGATTTCACCTACAATTGTACAATAAAGGCTCTTGCGGTGACCGAACCCCCCTTTTGCGGGCCAACCCCGCCTAATTTCGTATTTGATGCCACAAAATCAACAAAATCATTCCCGATTTTGTATCAACACAACTACCCTTCAGATTATACGAGAAAGTCGGATAGATGAGTTTCTGTAGGCAAACAGGTATTGTACTAGTCGTTTTATCCATACTACCGAGATGACATTCAAGCAGACGGACACTTTTTCCCCGGTTACCTTGTGCAAAACAGCATTTGATCTGGGTTGAAATTCCATTATTGAAGGTCAAGGCGCATGGTGTATTCAAAATGTATTGGCTTGTAAATCACTTCACGTCAGAGAGTGCCAAGTTACGTTCAAATATAGCGCAGTACAGTATTTTGCCTACTTTTTCGTGGCGCGCATAGTCATCCTCCTCCAAGAGCAAGTAGCTCAAATCTCCCGCCCCCCGCATACGACTTGTACCGGTATAGAAAGCGCTTCAACCCCATAATATAGCCTTCTAAGCCAATTCAGTTGTCCGATTCTTATGGAGGTATATCAGAAACTACCAAGGGGGGCGGTCCAAGCTGTCCAGACCCTTTATTACAGTCACATCATATGTCACAAGACAGTTTTTTGTGTTCAGAAAACTGCAATCGACTACCCCGTAGAAGATCACAATATTTCCAGTTCGTACCAAATTGATAATCAACCTGATGCCTGAAGATCGCAATATCAATTTTCAGCGAGGTAAATGCCTCTCTCCGTACTCAACTTAAGAAACTCAAATGTTCTCATTTCCTCTTAAGTGAATATCATAATTTGATTTTGTTTTCTACCTTTCTATTCCAGAGTCAATAAGATTATTTTTCTGAAATTTTACGACATCTGGGACACTGGGCTGAATTTCCCAATATGATGGGTTACTTAGTTAGCACAGTGAGAAAAATTGGCTTGAATCTTGAGAACAACTATAGATGACGATTGATGTATTTGGCATAAGGAGTCAAATGACCAAAACTTTTCGAGCTGGATCAAGTATTGTCCTAGCTCCTATAGAAGAGAAACGCAGAATCTCTGTCTTTGGCGTTGTTAGTCAAGGGATATTTTCTTTCTTGACAAGAATACGTAGAACATTTAGTTTTTGCCGACCAATCATGCAAAGAATACATTCAAGGGCATCTAGCCCAGGTTCTATATCCTCCTCTTTTTTCTTAAATCCCATATGTACAGTCTTACTTGTTACAATTCCATTCAGATATTGTTTGAAATGTATCTCCAAACCGCGTTGAACACCGGCGACAACCTTATCAGACACCAAAAATGGATACTTCTTTGTGCATCCACAGCGGGCGGAAAACCACACACCATAACGAATACCTTTTACGCTTTGTTTTTACAGTTGCATCCAATCAAGGTACTCGTGCAAAACAACTTTTCGACACCCTGTCGTGGGATTAGTAAATAGCTTTGTAGTCACAAGAATAATTGGAAGGGGAGTATTACTCCTTTTGCTTTACATGACGATTCGCATACGTTGATCTGAGGGGGTTTGCAAGGAACCTCTCCAGTGGTTGAGTTCGAGGCAGGTTGTATGGGTCCATCAGCAGGAGTAGTAGCAGCCAAAGCAATGGAGGCAAGCCCGAAAGCTAAGAGAACAGCGAAGGACTTCATATTGAGTGAAAATAAGATGAGCTATATAGGTCGATTTGATCTTTTAAGCAGAGGATGACTGATTGCAGATAGTAGTTGACGTGGTTAGGATAAGGATTTAATGACAATGGGTGCCCGTACCTCAAAGCTTTTATAAAGTAGAGTTATTTTACGACGAAGAGCGCCATTCCTCTCGTAAGGCGTCTTGGAAGTTCAGACCATCAAACTCGGTTCAAACGAGTCTTCTTGGCCTGAAGCAACGCTTGAAATCGGGTGGGATAGTGAGATGGACCAAGAAGTACATTCCAGACCACCATGCCAAGGAAAATCGATATCAGGAATCCTCGACAACATTCTCAAAAAGCTGTCACGGCTAATATCTATATACTACGCACCGAAATCAGATTGACAGCATTTCAGTAGAAAGAGAACGCACTGTGACAAGCTTCCGGTTATTTCCTAGTAGTACCCGTGTTTCAGCCTGAACCAAACACCTCCTTGACATAAGAATAGCTGGTTGAGCTGGCGGGGTGCTCTTGGTATCCCCTTGGCAGATTTGCGGCAAAGAGTTAGATGAAAATCGGGTTCCTACAGGAGCCACTTATTGTTCTTTGTATATACGCCATTGAATTAAAGATGCGTATGGGCAGAGGATATATGCCACTATCTCAGTAGAAAAAACCATCTTTCATTAGGTTGAGAAGCATCGCGATTTTGTCATCTAGAATTCTCGGTAAAACATAGAGGAGATAGAAGGCCTTGAGCAACTTGAAAATAATTGAGAGGAACTTCACCCAGACACAAGCTTGAAAAGGCATTCCCCCGGAAGACCTAGGAAAAGGAATCTCATAATAATTACGTTTTTGGCTTCAGTATTCAGGATATCAATGAGTACAAAAGCAAGTAAACAAAAGCTCCTCCTTAAATGCCCAGTAAGAAAACCCCAACCCCCAAAACACCTCTTCGCCATGCTCGCTCTGCAATAAACAAAGGCAAGCCAATGCAATAATCCAACAGCAATAAAGCTATAGACATATTCAACAATCCATGTATCATCATCTCGCACTCAAGACCGCTTCATTCTCCTCTTCGGGGCTGGTGTTCCATTAACCGGCATCCCAAGCCCCATCTTACTCCTCATATTTACTCTCGGAATCGAGCTCCTCTTCCTCTCCTCGAGCTTCTTTTCCTCAGGCTTCGCGCCCTCTACAAGAGGGGTCTTCTCCTCCGCAGCGGAGACCACCTGCCCCTTCTCCTTCAACACAACCTCTTTAAAAATCTCGACCTTTTTCTTGATGATTGATTTCTCCTTCGTCTTTCCTTTCTCCTTGTCCGCCTCCTTCTCATCCTCAATTTTCTTCTCGGTTGAGTAATGGGTCAATTGCTCAGCCCAGACCACGCTTTTCGCTTTCTTCCCCTTTAGCTGTTTCTGAGCTTTCTCATCGAATAACTCTTTCAAATCTTTCAACGCCCGATGACGGGACGGAATATCTCCCTTTTCAGTCTGTGTGGCAAGGACATCTAGCGGATAGAGAGCATTTCCTTTATTCTTGCGGGTGTTGAACCTCGTGATAGCAGCGAGTTCCTTTTCCTTATTTTGTTGAAGTGTAACTGTGCTATCTGAACCCAGCCTGCGAAAGGGTATGGAACTAGGAGCTGGCTGTGAGCTTTTTATGGGAAGTCTCGTTCTACCGCTTCTTCTGATTGAAGTTGGTAGTTCAGTAAGATCCTCGTCATTTTGAGATCGTGAATTGCGCCTCTTTCGTTTGCTGGGTTCCTCAGAAGTGACGCTAACATCGAACTCATCATTCGTTTCACCCTCAAGGGATAGTTCGGTGGGTTCCTCGAGTTCGCTCATAGGCAACCTAAGAGGTGAGTGTGGAAGCGATCGCTTTCTGTCAGGAACAGGTACTTCGGCCTTCGCAGCCTTGTTAGCATGTCGGCTGAGAAAGTCCAGTAGCACTGTTGTATCATCAGAGTCGTAATTCGTGGCTCTTTGTTCATGGGCGTTGGCAACCTCCAACGGAGCATCTTCCATGGCTGTGTCGAAGTCCTCCTCGTCACCTGCGCTGGTTGAAGAGCCGTCCAAGGATACTGGGATTGGTTCCAAATACTCTAAAGAGTCGACGATTGTTTCATCTGGATTACTGCTAGGCGAGCTGGGAGTTTCTGTTGGTATATTTCCGTAGAAGGAATTGATGGTAGGCGACTCTGCATCCGCATCTTCTGGCTCACTTGAGTCGTGAGGGTCTTGCGTTGAATCTTGGCCACAAATTGAGCTAGTCACAGACTGTTCTGTTTCCGACTCATGGTCTTCATCATTGCTAAACTCTTCACTACCTCCCCGATTAAAGACCATAGTATCCTCAAAGTCCTCGAGTTTTTCAAGATGAGAATCGCCGACATCACTGTCTTCGGCCATCTCATCATCTTCATGAGCTTCGGACTCAGCATCAGGAACCCCACTCCAAATCATCTCTCGGTCGTCCGAAAAAGTAATTTCGCTGCTGGGCGCGAAAGTGGAAGATAAGTCGTCGGATATAGTGATATTGTCTGATTCTTCATTTCGAGTAAAAGGTGTTTGGTTTAACATAGGGGCGAGATTCGGTTGTGGTGTTGGCATAACTTCTTTGACGGTGATCTTGATTCTATTCTCGGGGGTGGATGACAATGGTGCCTCTGCAGCAGTTCCAGGAAATTGTTCAATGAGTAGAGTGGCGTCTTGGTTAATGGTAATTAAGCTTGAACGCGTCGACCTGGTGCTCCTTCTAGTAGCGAATCTCTCGCTAGTCCGCCTGGTTTTTGGTGTCCCCATAACTTTTGGTACAGGAGTGATTTGCTCTTCGCTATTGTCGATAGGCGGGTGAACATGGTCTTCACCTACTGGAGCTTGGCCATCAGCAGACACCAAAATTTCCTCCAGATATGGTGCATAGCGCTTCATAGGTGAAGTAGCATAGAGTTGTTCTGCGATCTGCTCTTCCTCGCTAATTTCAAGTTCAATCTCCCGTTCCGTTCCCACATCGGAAGTCATGGTAGAGTACAGTGCTTGCCCTGGCATTGACGCGTCTTGTGAGCGGCAATTAGAAGGTGTAATGATAGATTCTTGCAGAACATTGGGGGATCTTGCTGATGCTACAAAATCTCGGGTTGGACCACGAGGACTTTGAAAGGTAAAGGTAGCTGTTGCCTGAACATCAACATCAACATCTTCAGGTGTAACGGTCAGTCCGCGAAGGCTACGACGCATTGACGCTCTTCCTCGTACGGACTTCTCTGGTGACTGATTCAACACCTTGATCGGGCTCTGTACCGTTTCATTCGATACGTAACTGGGTCGCTTCTTCATAGCCTTTCTCGGAGTGACCAAGTGATTTGCGTTCGTGCGCTTCCGTGGAACTATTAGACCGCGCTCTGGTTCATTGAAAGCCATCGAGAGCCGTGCTCCTTCCTTGGTACCGCTGGGCTTTTCGAGATCATTGCTCTGTGTGAACTCCTTCGACCATTTTGCCTCGCTGATGTTTTCCTTCGCACCTTGGATGCGCCTCTTCTTCCTCGATCCTGTTCCTCTTTTCTCTAATTCTGCTTGGATGGCGATCTCATCGTTCTCCTTGTTATCGTGCGATCGCAGACCAGATCTCTTCCATATCTTCTGGCCTAGGAGGCGCGGGGCCGAGGCAGATCGCGGAGCGCGTTCCCAAGCTCTTCTGGTTGAGGGTGGCGGTGCGAGAGAATCTTTGTAAACCTCTCTATTAAAAGGTCAGTAGTTGAAAAAAAAAACCCCCCAAATCCACGAGAGGGAGCTTGGAGGAAGTTGGGGGGAAGTACAAAGTCGCGCTCAAAACCTGCGCTGGTAAAATAGCCTCCACACTCTCCATTGCTTGCGACAACAACAATACTCGCGAGAAAGTTTCGTAACAATGAAAACTTCTTAGTGATGAGTACTTCTGGTATTAGGGGGGATTTGAAATATGGACATGAACATGAATTATCAAAGTATTGTGAGTACGAGTACACGCGTGTATCGGTAATGATTGACGAAGGGGGAACCTGGATGTTGAGGTTCAATTGTGCAAAAGCCTGGTTGGCCGGGCACTGTTTACTTTTATTTACTGGCCTGTCAACGACCGACCCACCCCACAACAGCTAGGCCACATTTGGTTAGACGACGCCACAATTTCAAGGCTCCCGCTTCTGGAGCTTCAACACCAAGCGAGTCGCATTTACACCTGCAGGCAAAACCTTATACAACTCGCCCTCGCCTTCATTTGTTACCGCATACCTACGAGTAACCGGCTTCATACCCCGCCAACAATTCACAATGCCACCAAAAGGAAGCACAGCGCTAACGCCAATGCGCCTGCCCCCTCTCCCAAAACTACGAGTCCGCCGACCAAATCAGAGCGAAGTAAATCCATGCCTAGCTATCATGAGCTCCGTCCTAAGTACAACCGCCCGTCCCTATTTTCTGCCATGACTGACCAAATAATTAGCATGTTGGGCGTCGTCAGGACAGAACGTAGCTAGCTGCGCAGGTCTAGAAACACAATTACGGACTTGTATGGACACGCCTGTAAGCCGCGCCCTCCCCGCCAAACTCCACTCATATTCAGACCAAACACTAATTCCAATGGCCAAAATCAGAGACCCAAAGACCAAAAGAAGAACACAATCAATCACCATCTATCCCGTATGTACCCCAAACTTGTTGGTCCAAGGAAGAGGAAGTGAGCCAGGTACGGTTGCTGGAGGCTTGGACGAAATTTCATTGTACATTCTAGAAAAAAAGGGAGCCTTACTGGCATTTGGCATATATTGGGGCGTTACGTGGGCGATCTTTTTTGTACAATATGAAATTCACGATACACCCATCTCGACTCGGTATAAACGTTTCTTGTTCATAAGTTAACCTCAACTTTCATGCTCGCAAATCCCTCCTTGAAGTAGATACGATGGAAAAGAAGGCAGTAGAAGGGACTGCTTCTGTAATGAAATTCCGAATTCAACTATCAGTAAAACGCGGGTAGTGGATGTTCATGCAAGCAAAAGGAATGATTTGTCCAATGAAGCTGGGGCACTCAAAGTTTCCTCAGATATACACAGGACGATGCTGTTAATTTAGGGCAATCAAAGTGTAATGTTTGATGCCTAAGTAAGATGTTCAGTCATTACCCCGAGTAATCATTGTGCTAGAGGTTCTGAAACAATCAACTCAAGTCAAGAGTAAAAAAGGTTTATTATTCTGGATAATTTCCCATGATGTAGTTGATTCCTTTGTTGGGGGCACACAGCCATAACTGGGCCTCTTTCTTGCTCGGGGTCTTACCACGGTCTGCCGATTTCGATACTGGAAGGAACCACTTACTCATCGAACAAGATGTTCATCAACGAATGTCAATTTCACAGCAACGTTGGAACTGTATATTTTATCTTTTCAATTCAACTTCTTCAATGCTACGTTGTGTATACGCTAATTTGACCCACTCCAACTGACTCGGCAGCAAAACATGTCATCTTCATTGCTCAGAAAAAAAGGCTTCAGGTACGCCACCCATCCCGAATGAAAAAAAGCACCGTGTCGCTGGCGCCCTTTGGTACCTGCAAAAAAAGGCTATGCAGTTGACGCCGAAAACACCATGGTGAAGAACAGTAACAAAGAGAACCACTCATGAAAACATTGTCCTGCCGTCCCAAATTCATCTCAACGTTGCAATCATAAACTCCAGCCGTGGTTGAAACCGATTAGAAAATCGACGGGCAACATAAATCTTTCCTACCTCGACGTGTCAAAGCAGCTTGTGTTTCGCAACTCTTCAAAAAGAAAACAAAAAGGAACCCCGTCTAATCAACACTAAGACAAAACAATTCAATCTCTCCAAGTTGACCAGCATGATATTGTGCCTTCTGAGCCTCTCGCCACTCTTGAAACGCAATTTGGATATCCTCGTCTGATTCGATGGTCACAAAGTCGCCGTCCTCATCTCGATATCGCAGCCTCATGGTGCCTCTGGCTATGGCATTGTTCGAAAATCGGCCGACCTTGGCGTCAATTCGGTCAATAAGAGATTGATATGTGATGTTAAAAGCAACCACAAGAGTAACGTAATTTCCATCGCAATTTACCTTCACCTTAAGCTGAGTTGGAAGGGTGCCGTCCTCATCAGGCATCTGTAGAGGCGGTGACATAGTTCTGTTTTCGGCAATCTGCTGGGGGTTGGCTCTCGCATATTGGGGAGGTTGGTATTGTGTTGGCGTTCCCAGACGTTCTCGTTGAACACCAGGTGATTGAGTGCTTGATCTCATCGGTAGGCCGTTCGGCGAATTGTTTTGTGACCTTGGATTACCATTATCGTAGCCTGGGTGTAGGTGCGCTGGTATGCCTGGCACCGCAGGAACCTGACCACTCAGGGTTCCATTGGGTAGGCGCCGGACTCCAACTTGATTGTTGATGTCAGGTGTAGAGTAGGAGCGACTGCGTTGGGCTGCTACGCTTCCTTGTGACGATTGGGAAGCCATCGCAGGAAGAGATGGTCTTTGTGGCGTGCGGCCATTCATTTGATAGGCACCTGCGTCCATTGGCGTCTGGCTACCCCTCGAGGGCGCTCTTGCCACGGCGGGTGCGGTATATCGATTGTTGTCTTCCCAGCCTTGCGGGACGCCCTGTCTAGGGAAAGGAAACATCGAGGAGCTGTTACTGGATCGAACGGACATCGCAGGAGATTCAGCGACAGGTGAGAAGTATGAGTCTCCACCCCTTTGGTTTGGTGAAGGCATCGCGCCGCCGGCTAGTTGTGTCTGTACACTCAGTGGAGGGTTCTGAATACCGAGGGGAAATCTTGGCGGAGGAGCGCGTGCAATGCCGGCAAGTGATTGGGCAGTACTTTCATTAGTTGCAGATCTTGCTCGTAAACTTGAGCTAGAGGGGTTGCGGGGTAGCATCTGATTCATCTGTCCGGGGTAGAGTGGGTTTTGGACGTGGTACTCGTCCTCTTCGTCCTCTTCTTCTTGTTGTGCATATGGATTTGGCATGGACGCTGTTTGGTCCCGCATCCATGCAAAATCAGCCGGAGCTGCATCTGGACTCATACCCTGAGAGCTCTGGGCATGTACTTTTCTTTGACTGTCAACGCCTGCATGCCATTTTTTCATCGAGTCTTCGTTGGAGAAGCGGATAACGAAATTTTCAACTCCTGGGTCACCCTTCCAAAAGATCTGAACTGTGTAGGAGCCTGTTAAGAGGTTAGCAGGGTTCCCAAAGGGGAGTTTGGCATTGGTACTTGGCTTGGCAGTATAGAGAACGTCTGTAACGTTGGTCATGAAGATTCGTCCCTTGAGCTGAAGCTTTGCATTCTTGTTAGGTTCCTTCCCCTTTAACTTATCTTTTTTATCCTTTTGGGCTCCGCCCATATACTTATCCTTTGACTTGTTTGGGTTGACTTCCTTGCAACATAGGAGGATTCGTTCGAAGAGGTAAATCGTGTACTGTTCACAAAAAAGGCCCTTACTGTTAGCATAACGTTTTGCATTTCTTCTGTCACGACTCAAAAACTCAAAAAAACGTTTATCTGCGAAAAAATGAGACAAGGAGCGTTCTTCAACTGCAGGGCGAGAGTCTAAACGCTGGTTCTTGACTTCGGCACGAGGGGATACTAAACCCCACGGGCGGGTGTTGGACGACTTTGATCGCTGCCGTGTAGCGTCAGGCGCCTTGCGCTTAGAGTCCGGGTTGAAGAGTTGGATCTTTTTGGATTTTTTTGCCTTTTTGGCCTTCTTTGACTTTTTGGAATTTTTGGAATTTTTGCGGGTTCGTACTTCTTTATGCCCATCGCTTTTGCCAGTGAGCACCGGAAAGTGGCCGTGGAGGAGAAGCTCGCCAAACTGGTCAATTTGGTGATTCTTCCAGTCTTCTACGCGGGACTCCATATCCTCCCTGGCTTCACGTAGCAATTCTTGATCAACGGCGTCATTAGCTTCTTTGAGGACTCTATTTGATGCTTCAATGCCAGCAGTTAAGTCTGCTTTCGTCTCTTCGTTGGCGTTTGTCTTGTCACGGAGATCCTAAATTCGTGAGCAATTTTCCGTACAATCGAAGGGAAGAACGAACCTTGAGCAACATTGGATACTTGACCAGACGTTGCATTGGTTTCAGTAGGAATCCGTCTAAGGTGTTGAAGTCCACAACGACCGGGTGATCAGCTAATTTTATCTTCTCAAATTCCTTTTTCGCTAAATCTGCAGCTTTCCGTTGATTGGCGATGAATGGCTTGTAGATATTGAAGGATTCTTCGTAATTGGTGAAAGGGAGGCCCCATTTTTGTTGATTGTCTGGCTGGGAGTTGGTGGTTTCAATTTTGATAAGGAATCGTCTCTGGAAGTCCAATATCGCGTTGATGTTGAGAAAGATGTCGTGAACCACATCACCAGGAATAACGCCTTTCTGCTCAATCTTTTTCTTCAGCTCGTGGAGGTTTTCTAAATCCTGTACGTATTTCCGTTCCGTATCAACCAGCTCTCCTACGACATGATCACGGTAGCTCTTCTGACCACCAGGTGTTGCAGTCGGAGTTGGCGGCACATCCATTCTCGCTACCTCAAGAAATCCTTGTTCCTCGGCTCTGTCGAGTACTTTGTTGATGACTTGAGTAACCTGTTGTGGAGTAAATGTTAGTTTCACCAATCAAGGTTTGATGATATAGAAGTACAATAGCAAGGCTCATGTACAGTAAGGTTGTGAGGGAAGAGGGGCTGTGAAGCCAGGGGCGCAAGTCAGGGGGACAAGCAATACGCAGAGTGAATTGGAGGACTATCCCTGAGAGTGACAATAATCTGACAAGGGGACAGGAAATCATAGACAGGTGTAGTGAGGGGTAAGAAATAAGTGAATAGTTGGAGCAATAAAGAATATTACTGACCTTAACGAAACCAGTTGTATCATCCCCAAACAAATCAGTCAACGCAAAGCACTCGCCAGAATCCAGCAGCAATTCTCCTTTCAAACAAGCCTCCACAAACTTGAATGCTGCTTTTTTGGGCAGATTCTTTGGTCTACTGGCAACAGGCATACTCTCTTCAGCCAGATGGAGTGGAATGGGTGGTCGGAGAGAATTGTAGATTGTCAGGAGCGGGGTTCCTCTTCGTAGACACCTCCATAGCGAAGAAACTGGATCCATATCCTCTCCTGGATCTTCCTGAAGGAGATCATTTATATGTGCATCGAATCCAGGCACCTGCGTCAAGCGACTGCGCAGGCTCACACATATTTGATATAGTGACCGCGACGCGTCGGCTTTCTGGTTGATGATGTTGTTTGTCGCTTGGACAGGGCCGCCTGAAGTCGGAGGCATGATGGTAGATGAGCTAGATTGGGAGGATGCGAGAGATGAGGTGGATGAGGAAGAAGTAAATGTTTGCGAAGGGGCTGATAACTGAGACGACCGACTGGAACCACCCATCGTTTGACTCAAGCCTGGTAAGGCGCCGTTCGTTCTTGCTGCTGTGAATACTGGTGCAGTATTAGTCCTCGACAGAGGGCCATGAGCCTGAGCCATACCAATGGCGACACCACCGTTGGAGGAGGACATGAACTTTCAAAGACAACCGGCGTACAGATTGGACGTCGGTCGGTCGCAGCCACGCCAGTTGTTGTCTCGTGAATGCGACCACCCGATCTTCTTTGTACGTGGCGAGAATGTCGGATTTGGCGTGGTTACTTTCTGATCGTTTGGGGAGGTAAGAAGGTGGGGTGTAAGGGGGGGTAGAGTCGGTGGTGTTGTCGTATTTCCTTTGATTCTTGACGAGGGCAGCGGATCGGGAGTCTCGAGGGAGTCGGAGTCTTAGTGTCTCAGACTGATGCGAGCTATTGACTGGTCCACGGGTGGACCAGCCAGCTACTATGAAAGATGGAAAGCGCTTCCGATTTAACACGTGATCGGTTTGCATTGACAGAGATTTGCTTGGCATCTATTCCTTGCAAGCTCCCCTAGGCGAGGGGTTGTGGTACTGGGAGTGACTGGGAAGGGGAAGGCAAGCGACCAACCTTGAGAAGGCCCCCCACATTACATACAGTACTGTACCAGTACCAGCGACTTGTGCAGCTCACAGCTCAGCTCTACCCGACCTGACCTTCTTGTACACCTCCTCAAAACAACATACACAACTCCACCAGGCCACTTTCCAACCATGGCCGAACCTCCAATAGGTAAAGTGCCTCTCTTCTAGTCTCACCGTTGCTCACCTATACCACCTATACCTCTGTCGCTAACACCATCCCCAGTTCTTGATGGAGGAACTGGTTTCCTCAAAGTTGGCTACGCCGCCCAGGTATGCGCGTTCCTCCCTCACCTCATCAAGCAGCTTCAAGCTGAGTCCATCTCCTCTGGCAGAACTTCCCCGAATTCCAATATCCCTCCATTGTCGGCCGACCCATCCTGCGATCTGAAGAGAAGGGCAACGATGGCCTCGTTATCAAAGACATCATGTGTGGAGATGAGGCAGCTGCTGCCCGGACAATGCTGCAAGTCTCTTACCCTATGGAAAACGGCATCGTGAAGAAATGGGATGATATGCAGCATCTCTGGGATTATACTTTCTATGAAAAGATGAAGGTTGATCCTACAGGCCGTAAGATATTACTTACGGAACCGCCCATGAATCCTTTAAAGAATCGGGAGCAGATGTGCGAGGTCATGTTCGAGAGGTATCAGTTTGGAGGCGTTTACGTAGCTATTCAGGCCGTTCTGGCTTTATATGCCCAAGGTAAGCTTGGTGACGCGGAAGGCTGTAGGACTGCGTTGACAGGGTATAGGTCTTAGTTCTGGAGTGGTGGTAGATTCTGGTGATGGAGTTACCCATATCGTTCCCGTCTACGAATCAGTCGTTCTCAACCACCTCACGAGACGATTAGATGTTGCTGGTCGAGACGTCACGCGCAATCTGATTGCACTCCTGCTTCGTCGCGGATACGCCCTTAACCGAACAGCAGATTTCGAGACGGTGCGACAGATCAAAGAGAAGCTCTGCTACGTTTCTTACGACCTGGAACTAGACCAGAAGCTGAGCGAGGACACGACTGTTCTGGTAGAAAGCTACACACTCCCTGACGGCCGAGTAATCCGTGTAGGAAGTGAACGTTTCGAGGCCCCAGAATGCCTGTTTCAACCCCATCTAGTGGACGTTGAACAACCGGGTATCGCGGAATTTCTCTTCAACACTATCCAAGCTGCAGATGTGGATGTACGATCATCACTCTATAAGGCAATTGTTCTTTCCGGCGGAAGCAGCATGTATCCCGGTCTTCCATCGCGACTAGAGAAAGAGCTCAAGCAACTGTGGCTGACGAAGGTGTTGGGTGGAAACCCGGAGCGATTGGGCAAATTCAAAGTCCGGATCGAGGATCCACCTAGGAGAAGACATATGGTTTTCTTGGGTGGTGCGGTTCTGGCGAATATCATGGCGGATAAGGAGAACATGTGGATTACGAAAGCCGAGTGGGAGGAGCAAGGTACGAGGGTGTTGGAGAAATTGGGACCTAGATAAGTCCTTTTTCCATGAGGGGCTTTTTGCACTTACAAAATATGATGACGTTGATGACATTACAGTATGCTCACTCCTGCGATACCGTTTTCCTTGTCCGTGCTTGAACTTTTCCCCCGATTGTTTGGAGAATCTTCTACACTTGATCTTTAGGTGCTTTTCCGTGTTATGTTGTTGATCCAAGGTATCCCTGACTTTTCCCGAGTTCTGAAATTTCCACCTTACATACTTGAGTACACCTCATTTCTCTGCCTGTAGAAAATAGCCTAAAAATCCAGAACAGGAGAGGGGTGTATTTGGAATGATTAGAAATATAGCGAGAATCAGAATCCCAAAATGTGAAATACTCTAGATTGAGGTGTAGCCTGTTGTTCAATGTACCTTTAGGAGTCCTCGTGCTATCACTTTAATGTGCTTTGACTCTATTGTCCTGGGAATCTAGAGTTGATGCCGAGTTGCAAATGACAACTATCCTTCCGTGACTGCCTTTGTTGTGCGAGACTTTTCATATGATGTTTTCGTCAGGAGGTGTAGTGGCTAGCTCTGTTACATTAGTAGATGGCAGGAACACCAGTTCAAGTCAAACATACATTCTCAAGGGATTTTGGAGCTGACCATGAAAAGTAGTCGTTGACTCAACCAACCAGTAGGGCAAACAAAACTCCATCACCAAGGCTTCTATAAGAATATAATATCGTCTAAATGTGCTCTCTTTTTCTGCGCTCTACAATTATCAAGGTGATACCAGTTTGGACAAGAAGCCTGAAGCCAAAAAATAAGAAAACATATATAGCTCTAATCCTCATCGCCTCCATTCCCCCCTCTTCTCAACCACACAACTACAACCTCGCCTTCTCACCCTTCATCTGAACAGCAATTCTTGGGTGACCCCCGGCTAACTCCAACCCCGTGATCCTCTCCAGTTCATCTACAGCCTCAAACGCCCTCCCAAGCGCAACCTTCAAAGTTCCAAACCCAGCCTTCTTTCCCGCCTTCAAGTTTTCGCCAATATCGTCCAGGAACAGCACCTCCTCGGCTTGAACCCCCTTTTCCCACCCCAGACCACTCCCTCTCCCATTGGCGTTCTCCAGAGCAAACGAGTCCAGGTTTTCTAAGGCGAGCGCGTAGATTTCTGACGAGGGTTTTCGTAGCCCTACGTGGGCGGAGGAGATAAATACATCGAAGAGGGGTCTTACTCCC
Source organism: Hymenoscyphus linearis (assembly GCA_900536425.1). Taxonomy (NCBI): domain Eukaryota; kingdom Fungi; phylum Ascomycota; class Leotiomycetes; order Helotiales; family Helotiaceae; genus Hymenoscyphus; species Hymenoscyphus linearis. Next base: position 69,349 of record UNPR01000002.1, read on the forward strand.
TCCGCTTGGGCGATGGTGAGAGGATGGGAGGGCGGGAAGATGACGGTATTGCTTAATGCGCCTAGTATAAACTTCCCGCTTTCCTTCAGTTTTAGGAGGGCGGGATACATCCACGGATCCGGGGTCTTGGACATGGTCATCATTTCCCAGAATAAAAATTCGGCATCGACTTTTGGGAGTGGTGGGATGACGGAAGATAGAGTAGGGTTGGCAGGAAAGGCTTTTTGAATATAAAATTGGGACCAGAGAGTTGAGTTGTGGAGATCTGAGGAGAAACCGGCGAAGAAGTGGTGGTCTAGGAGGATTTCGCCTCGCTCAAGACGTTGGAAGGAGCCGTAGGGTGCAGAGCGGGAGATGGAGTGGTTTACCCACCCTGGAGGGATATTGTTTGCTATCTCGTAGTTGAGAATTGCTTGGAAGGGGGAGACAACCTGAGAGTTTGTGTTAGTGGAAGGGTTGCTTTTGAGATATAATGATTCGAAGTTTGACGGAGGATTGAGAGAGATATGTGTAGTTAGAAATTGATAATAATGCCATAGTTTATTTTTTCAAGTTTGAGCGGTGTTTTCTGATGGGTCCGGTGGAAAAGCTTGGGAATTGCCAACAGACTTGCTCTTTAAGTTTCTTGAACTCATTGAGGGTCCATCGAAGAGATCGAAGACATCCTTTAAGCCGTCTACCGTTGACTTCTGGTTCTCGAAGCCAGAAGAGAAATGGTAAAGCTGTTCAGTAAATTTTCGAGTTAAAAAAGCTCTTGGGATTATATGGCTCGTTCGACGACGTTGTGATACATAAGCATCCTCTACAGGCAAATGATGTTTTATCATGCCTTTCGTTACTCCCACTTGGCGAGATACTCCATTCATGAGATAAGATCAGAAACCCCACGCCTTGAATGTTCAAAATCTCATAATGATTGCAACGATTACCCGAGACTGCTTTAGGCATCAATTCGCAAAGGCACTTGGAAAGCAATGGCTGAACCTCTTGCTAAACCTGTATAATTTGAACAGTAATCAAGAAGCATTAGTTCCTGAAATAAAACATGAAACAAACAAGTCACCCAATCATTTATCCATATCATTTCAGAATGGTTGTACTCCCCCAAAGGTAAAGCTTTGAACAAGTAGGAGAACGATTCGGAGATGTGGGACAAATAGAAAGCAAAGAGAATCCAAACAAATGATCATGGAATCAAACTTCAATCTAATAGAAAAACTAACAGACGGAACAAAACAAATTTACTTACGCAAACACCTCCGATATCAAATAGTCTAGTGTCATGTTTAGTGATCTTCGAAGCAGCATTGAGAGAAACGCGATAGTACTAACAAGACTTTTGGCTGCTTCGCTATCATGACTGATTCTATGCTATCTAGAACAAATTCGATAGGGAAATCTTCTTGCGACATGAGAAAGGAGATTGTAGTTGGTCACAGAGGAAACTTGTTGTTGATGGAAAGATGAGCCGAGGTAGGAGATGGGCTGGAGTCTAGCTACTGCCGCTTTTACACCCCTGGCCCGCCCACGCCCCACCATGCAGGGCAGCACCTGCCATGCGTCCTCCGGTCTCCCGTCACGTGTTCGTCCCCCACCATTTTCCCTATCGCGTGCCCTGCAGGCTGTTATCGCACATTTGCAATTTGAAATTTCAAATATTCGTCTCCTCTCCAAACCTCTCGACAATCAACCACATTCCAGCAATTGTGCGGCCAATCTATCAAGATGGTAAGTTAATCACCACGAAACAATCTACTACATTTGTAGCAGACGGCAACCCCCTTATGCAGACCTGAAAGCTTCCTCGCATGAGCAGAATTGCTCCAAGTCTATTGCAAGATGTTCGGATCTTGTATCTGAAATGCCAATTGCTGACTCGAGGATGACAGCCTTTCACCAAGCTGGTCAAGAACTCGGCGTACTACAGGTAAGTCCAATCCATGATTCCTTTCTGATAATATGGAAAATGAAATCAAAATCTAACAAAATCTTCTCAGTCGCTACCAAACCAAGTACAAGCGCCGTCGTTCCGGAAAGACCGATTACTACGCACGAAAGCGTCTCATCACCCAAGCCAAGAACAAGTACAATGCACCAAAATACCGTCTCGTTGTTCGATTCACCAACCGCGATATTGTCATGCAGATCGTAACCTCCGAGATCACTGGTGACAAAGTCTTCTGCGCCGCCTACTCCCACGAACTCAAGGCTTATGGCATTGAGCACGGTCTTACCAACTGGGCTGCTGCTTACTGCACTGGTCTTCTTATCGCCCGTCGTGTCCTCGCCAAGCTCGGTATGGACAAGGACTTTACTGGTGTTGAGGAGGCTGATGGAGAGTTCACACTCACTGAGGCTTCCGAGGGTGACGAGTCACGACGACCATTCAAGGCTTTCCTCGATGTTGGTCTTCACCGAACTTCCACTGGTGCCCGTATCTTCGGTGCCATGAAGGGTGCTTCTGACGGTGGTATCCTTATTCCTCACTCCGAGAACCGTTTCCCAGGTTACGACATGGAGACCAAGGAGCTCGATGCTGAGACCCTCCGAAAGTACATCTACGCTGGACACGTCGCTGAGTACATGGAGACCTTGGCCGATGACGATGAGGAGCGATACAAGTCCCAATTCCAGGGCTACATCGATGATGAGATAGAGGCCGATGGATTGGAGGAGTTGTACCAGGAGGCTCACAAGGCCATCCGTGAGAACCCACATAAGAAGGCAGATGATGCTGGTGAGAAGAAGTCCAAGGACGAGTACAAGAAGGATTCACTCAAGTACAAGGGACGCAAGTTGACAAAGGCCGAGAAGATGGAGAGAGTCAAGACCAGAATTGCCGAGATCAAGGAATCATCATAGATTCTGGGTTCAATTTTTGGGTTCGTCCCTGGAGTGTCTGGTTCCTTGTAATGGGATTTTCGTTTTTTAGCATGGCAATGACCTTACGAGGCGTTATGATAACGGCGAATTAAAAGCACAATTCTCAAGACAAACTACTTGTAATTTCCTAGCACGTGGATGACATGATTCGACCCCGCTATCTCAACTGAAAATTTCTGATTATGGTGAAATGTTGTGAACAAATTGCGGTCATGATTAATGGTGACGATCACCTAGATTTAGTGCAAACAAAACATAGGGTGGTGTAGTGTTAGGTGGTGTGGTGGTTACTGGACTTCCAGATTTGGGCAACCTGAAGGAAATCCAACATACCTACCTACTACCTAGGTAGGTACGTAGGTACGTACTCGTCCTGAATCTTCGTCTTCGGGGCCCGCCTAGTTGTAGAGAAATTGTGTTTTACCGATCTGTTTTGTATAGTTATTTCACATCTTCTACCAGCTTGTAAATATTCTGCTTCATATTCTGCTGGGTTTGTTATCAAAGTAGCTTGATCCACTACCAGGCACGTGGTAGGTACCTATAGGTAGAAGTTAAATGGCACGTGAGGATGGCCTAAACTTTTCTGCCTGATATGTAGGGTTGCCATCAGCAGAGACTTGGCAGAGGAGGCGATTCTGCAGCTGCTGGTGCAAGTCCAGTGCCAGCGCAAATCAGTATTCAACCCTTCTGGGCTCAACCCTGAAAGTCTGAGGACATCACCCGTGGACCAGTTTCTAAAATCGCCCGCGCATCACGATACTTGTACCAGTATAAGGGTCGCACCTTCCCCCCTTGCGCGACTTCACCCCCATAGTCAACCGGCACTGCACATTCGTGCCTACGTAGGTAGTACTGTACCCTACTCGAGTACCCCATCTCGACCACCCGACCACCCGACCACCCGACAATCCGACCCAACGCAACGCAACTTGGTGGAGTCTCTCACCCCTCGGGCCTCTCCACTTCAAGGCGCGAACCTCTGTTGTCCCCTCTCCCCGTCTGATCCACGCCGCAGCCCGAGTAAGCGTTGCCCAAGTGAGCCAAGTGCTCCCGGTCTAGGGTTGAGCAGTCAACCTAGTGTCAGCCTCGTGGACTTATTTACATCTACTACAAGTTGTGGTTGCGGTTGCGCTCACGGCTACGTCTACGACTTGTTGATATTCACGAGTCGCGCGCACGAGGGTGACATTTCACTTAAGAACTTGTGGAAGGAACATTTTGAGCACTGTATTTTTTTAATCCAATTTTGAAGAACAGATCCGCATCTGCCCCCTTTTCCGAACATGGCGGCATACGAATCATCGCCACCAGACGAAGGCTACAGCGAAGACCCGTTAACGTTAACCATGGGCACAACAGCGAACATGCCAACGCCTCTCTGGCTGTCGAAGATGACAGTGCCGGAGCGCACTGGTATGCAGACTCTCCATTGAACGAATTGCAGAGTTTTCTAATACTGATTTTCCCTAGATTATGTCATGCGCCTCATTGACCAACTACCCACTTCGGCTGTCTGCGAAATAGTCAATCGATTGCGTCCTCGGCTCTATATCAACTTCTTCCAGTACTTGCCTCCAGAGGTCTGCTTAAAAATCCTTGGCTTCCTTGATCCAATATCCTTGATACATACCGCTCGTGCATCTCGAGAATGGATGCGCCTGGCCCTGGACAGAAGGCTCTGGGAGGCTCTATATATGATGGAAGGCTTCCGAGTGATTAGATCAGAAGTGCAAAAGTTTGAGCTTGCTATCAATATCAATGACGACAGATCTCGACCTACGAGTGATGCTGAGCATGACAGCAAAAGGAGGGCTACACCACAACGAATAATTCCAACTCTACATACCGACGACGACTACGAAATGGTCGACGCGGATCCAGCGCCGACAGCAATCCCGGTGTCAATATTTGGTCCCGTTTTAACCTCAGAGCCGAGGGGGGTTGATCCTGCTGCCTCAAAGTCAGACACAGATATTCAAATGGCCTCCCCACAAGGTTACACAAGCTCTCAAGCAAGCAAATCTTCCGAATTTCCAAGTCGCAATACAACAAGATTTTCATCTGGATCTATTCAACAAAGCTCGGATGCAATTGATCCAGGCTACTCTCGCTACTCTGGAAATCTGTCCAACATGTCTTCTTTAATTGTAGTCGATAGGGGAGATAAACGAAAGAAGCTCAATTGGCAGTATCTTTATTCCCAAAGGAGGAGACTTGAAGCAAACTGGGAGGCCGAAAAATACGTCAACTTTCAATTGCCACACCCACAATTTCCGGAAGAGGCTCACCAGGAGTGTATTTATACTATTCAACATTGCGGCAAATACCTAGTCAGTGGTAGTAGGGATAAAACTCTCCGTATCTGGAATCTTAATACCCAACGCCTCGTCCGTTCTCCTTTACGTGCACACAATGGATCTGTTCTGTGCCTTCAATTTGATGCTGATCCAGAAGAGGACTTGATCGTATCTGGAAGTAGCGATGCTACAGTGGTTCTCTGGCGATTTTCTACCGGCCAGATCATACAACGACTAAGAAAAGCTCATCGAGAATCAGTGCTCAACGTCAGATTCGACAAACGCGTTTTAATCACTTGCTCAAAGGACAAAACCATCAAAATCTTCAACCGGAGATCCATTCATCCAGGAGACACCAGATTTCCCGGATCTGCTAATGCGGTCGATCCCGTTCCAACATATTTGAACAATTATGGCTTGAATCCTTCGCCAACAGCTGGGTTAATTCCAGCATACACATTGATAGGATGTTTAGAAGGGCACCATGCTGCGGTGAATGCTGTTCAAATACACGGTGACGAGATTGTTTCTGCTTCTGGCGACCGAACGGTCAAAGTCTGGAATTGGAAAGATCAAAAGCTGACCAAGACTTTGATTGGTCACACCAAGGGCATCGCATGTGTTCAATACGACGGCCGAAGAATTGTCAGTGGAAGTAGTGATAATGAAGTCAAGGTTTTTGACAGAGTGTCTGGACTAGAAGTTGCAAGTCTGCGGGGTCACTCACACCTTGTACGTACGGTTCAAGCAGGATTTGGCGATCTGCCTTATAGTATGGAAGAAGACCAGCAATCTGCCAAAAATATCGATGGTCAATTTTTCAAAGCGTTGGAGTCTGGAGCTATCACTAGAGAAATGTACCAACAGAGAGGTCGCCCAAGAAATGCTGGTTCAAGGAGGCCGGAAGACATTACAGCCTACGGCGCTTCGTTGCCTCCTGGAGGTGGTGGTGGCAAGTTTGGTCGTATTGTCTCTGGCTCTTATGATGAAACGATCATCATCTGGCGTCGAGATAAAGAGGGCGTTTGGCGTGCTCAGCATACCCTGAGACAAGAGGAGGCCGCAAATAATGCCTCGAGAGAAGCCAGAGCAGCCAGCGTCCGTACACAAGTTAGGGGTACACATGCAGCACCAAACTCACTACCTACTTCCATGGATACTGTGGATACACCAACACCCACAGCCCCTCAAAATACTACTACACCAAGCAGCAGTGCGCAAGTGGATGATACCTTTTATCATCATTTAGTTGACTTGATTATTCCCCAGGGGCCTGTTGCCTTAAGACATGGTCTTCATGCACATCCCCAAATGCTTACACACCCACGCTTGGGCGAAGCAATTCAAGCTCTTCCTGGACCACTCCAACAAGCCATGTCAGCAGTTGTCGCGCACGCAATGCAGTCCCGTCAACAACCATTTGGTGCTGCTTCATCGAACCCCTCTCAATCTGTAACCCAACAAGAAGCGAATGCTTCAATATCTCCAGCCGAATCTCCCGCTCCAGCTTCTTCTTCGTCTTCGCCCTCAGCGACAATGCAACCGCCAGCCGCACCGCAAAATGCAGATTCCATCTCCGGTACACTCCAGGATGCTACCCCGACTCCTGTCCTTGCAACTGTGCCAGTCGCCCCGGCCAATCCTCCAGCCCATCATCATCATCACCACCATCTCCCAGCAAACATGGCGAGAGTTTTCAAGCTGCAATTTGACGCAAGAAGGATTATCTGTTGTTCCCAGACTTCCGTCATCGTTGGCTGGGACTTTGCCAATGGCGATGAGCAGCTTATCGAAGCTAGCAGGTTCTTTGCGCCTGTCGAGTGATTGATATAGCGTTTCGTACTACAATGGTGCTTTGAAAGCACATTGGCGGTGTTATAAAGGTAAAGATTTCTGATCTACTGCAGAAGTGGCAATTTGGGCTATATGCCTAAACGAACTCCCATGGAGCCAAGATGTTATTGTTTCTGAATGAGATACGAGTTTCCTTAATTTTTGGGGGTGTTTGGGCATGGGTTGGTTATTGGTCCATGGAGGAAGTACACGTGTAACAAAAACAGAAACCGTACCTCTCATACGTACATACTTGGGATACAAGGAAGAAGACTATACTTTGAAGTGATGGGATTGGGGAAGTTTATCCATAATGTAGTTTTGCATGAATGAATGAATGACTATTATATAATATTATTACCTGTTTCTATTTAGTAAAGGGGTTGAAATATGTGATGAAGGTTTTAAGAATTGAAATTTGGTAAATGTTGAAATTTCAAGAAAGTGATACCTTCTTAACATGGTTCAGCGCAGGCGCAGTGTACGATAGAAGTGCTATCAGAAAAAGCTTGTGATTCGTAGTTCATTTCTGCTCAATTACAAGTATCAATCTTTAGTACTTGGATTCTGTTTCAATAAAACACCCTAAGACACAGCTCAATTAGTTCCTACTGACTCATAAAAGTTGGTATCGATTCACGGATGTGCGTCCTTCTCTGATTAATATCCTAATAATTTTCGGATTGCACTACAGTTGGATTTGCAATGGTGGGGGTAATGTTGGTGATTACTCCGTTCACTCACATATTACCTTGCTGACCTTGCATATCGTTGCTTTCTACTATCTGAGTGGAGCTGCAGTTGGATATTGTTGGAACTTGCAATCAGGCAAATACCACACTTAAAGAAATGATACCCTCTTCTTCAGTCATCCAATTCTCTTGTTGAGCCCCCTCACTGTCTGTCAGAATGGGATATTTGTACACCTTTGGTAGTCCAATCTTGGTATTTCTCGCGGTATACTAAACCATCACCACCTTCCGCATCTGGAAAACTCGTCACGCACTAAAACAAAAACATGGATGTCAAACCCCTCCGAAATACCCTCATAAAGACCCCATTTTAGGCTACGATCTCTCCCGCAAAAACACGGAGAGTGCAAAAACTTGTACGTTATTAGCGACATGGACGCGACGTTTCTAATAGTACGGCGACACTTTTGCAGCCAATCTCTTGGGCGTTCCTGCGATTTGCACGGTGGATCCGAGGAATTTACCGACTATCTTGTCTACAAATTTTAAGGATTTTGGGGTGCAGCCGCTGAGAAGAGATGCGACGCTTCCGTTCCCCGGGGAGGGCGTTTTCACGATGGATGGGGAGTTTTGGGAGCGTTCTAGAGCCTTAATCAGGCCGACGTTTAGTAAATTGAATGTTGCGAATTTACCGGCTTTTGAGGGGAACTTTGGAAAGTTCTTGGATAAGCTTCCGAGGGATGGGTCGACGGTGGATTTGAAACCTTTGCTTTGTAAATTGGTATGTTTTAATCTTGTGATATATGTTTGATTGCTGAATATACGACAGTTTATTGATTCGTCTACACTCTTCCTGTTTGGAGAGTCGATGCGGATTCTGGATGAGAAGACACCTACTGCTTCGCAGGAATTTCTTGATGCTTTCCACTACGCGCAGCGTGGCACAGGTAGACGGCTTCAACTTGGAAAACTGGCCTTTCTCTATAGAGACAAGAAATGGCGAGATTCGTTAAAGACAGCCCATGCATTTGCGGATCGCTATGTCGACAAAGTAATTGGAGTATAGGAAGTCTCGCTTGGCTGACACAGAGTTTGGTGCCAAGTCCTTGTCGGAGGAAGACGAACCTGGGAAGAGGTATGTTCTACTTCATGAGATGGCCATGCAAACAGATAACCGAGAGAACCTGCGGAACCAGATCATGCACATTTTTCTTGCGGGCCATGAATCAAGTGCTATTTCCATTGGGAATGCAATGTTTCAACTCTGTCGACATCCGCTTAAATGGGAGAGACTTCGAGAAGAAGTGTTGGCTAGGAAAAATGAGCCTTTGACTGTTGAGACCTTGAAGGGAATGAGTTATTTACAGGGTATTGTAAAAGAAAGTAAGTTCTCTTATTGGAGTCTGCCATTGATACCCTATTTTATTAAAACTCTGTGTAGCACTTCGACTCTATCCAGTGGCAAGCATGACAACACTAATGGCCTATAAAAACACAATCCTCCCCACAGGAGGTGGTCCCGACAGAAAGTCTCCCATGTTTGTCAAGAAGGGTTCCAAAATCACGACGTCCAGTTACGTGGTTGGCAGACTGGCAAAATGCTACCAGCCCGATCCAGAAGTCTTCAGACCGGAACGTTGGGAATATATAAAGCCTGGGATTGGAAGTTATATTCCGTTCGGTTATGGACCGAGAATTTGTCCGGCTAAGAACTTGGCGGAAGTGGAGATTGCGTATGTTTTGGCTAGAATGGCGCAGGAATGGAGGCGCGTGGAGTGTAGAGATGAGGTTGTAGAGTGGGTGGAGGAATTGAGGGTTTCGACGAGTAGTCGGAATGGCACTAAAGTTGGGTTGATGATGGGTTAGTTTTGATTTTGTGGCTGTATAGTTATACTACAAACATCAGATAACACACATTGTTAAAAGACTGAGATATGTTTTGATGTTATTCACCTGTTACAGTCGAGTTCCAACTGTTATTAAAGTCAACGAAACTTTGCCTAGGATTTTATGGCCAATAAAACAAGTGATCACTTCACTACTTATACTTTCCCTCTCAAAAATGAAGATTGTTTTGTAGATAAACCCTTGTTTTGAAAATAGGAGAAATTCGCCGCAAAAAGGGGCTGGTTCTTGGCTCGCTTAATTGCATACACATCTCCCCTTCATTTTCCCCCTCAAAATGTTCACTGCGCTCTCCTTACGCCACAAACCCAATCCAACGAGGCAATAAACCAAGCTCGCTGTCGACCTAGATTTGAATGGGAATTAGATAGGTAGCTTACCGGCTTCAGGAACATAGAAATGTTTACATGTGTGTTCAGACTCATCGGGAGATGAACGAACGAGATGGGCAGAAACTACCAGAGACATACTTAGAGAAAATGAGGATTGGGAGATATTGCCTGCACTCTTCAGGAGCTCTCGTGGTGACTCCAGATTGAGCGCATGCAGGTTATCCGGAGAGTCGAGATTCAGAATTTCAGGTTGAAGGTCGCTCCTGCTCAAATTAACTTCAAGGATTGTAGGCCTCCCTCCGAGTGTCGGGCGGCATTTTGGTACCGAAGGGACCTTTACTTGGGTTAGAGTTCAGGTTCAGATCACAGTCGTTCCTCCCACCTTGACTCGACGCCAAGGACCAGAGGGAAGGCACGACCACCCATCTCCCTCCAAATCTGAAAAGTATAAACCCCCCCCCCCCCCCCCCCCCCCCCCCCCCCCCCCCTCTTTTCCTCCCGCCCACCTACTTGTACAATTTCAAGGTTTTGTTCCTCGAACTTGAATCGGGGGAGTCAGGCAAAATGCGCCACAACTTGGAAAGTCTAGCCTAGGTAGGTAGGTACACCACATCATATCAGACGTCAATTATATCACTTCTCACTTTCTTCCGAATGCAGACTCTGTTCCGCAACCTCTATCCGTTGGCACTGCAGCAGTGACACCGTGGAGCCGGTCTCTCTTTCCATGCAAGTAACCACAATTCAATCCGCAATCAACGATCTCCATCATCTTCAGTATAAATCAGGTCGCATGCGTCGTCTTATCGAGGTCTAGACTCGTGGGTGTCTCATCACGATCTTGAGAGTGTGAAGTGGAGCATTGAGAGAACAATTGATGTGGGAAGTGACAGAACCGAGTGGATCTCAAGTCCGGTCAAGAGGCACATCAAGAATTAAAAATGGATGAAAATAATAATTGAAAGGTGTGCTGACTTTGGCCACCAGGGCAATTCTCCGCCTTTTCTTTTGTGATGAGAAGCCAGAACTACCTAGCCAGAACTACCTACCTTGGTACGTTTTTCTATTCTGGGCAATGGAAGAACGCCATTTTCTTCAAATAGAGCTTAGATTTCAACAGAAAGAATCATACCTCCTAATAAATCCGTGTCTAGCAATCATGAACGAAAATTCAAGACTTTTGCAAAGAAGGACTGGAAAGAAATGTCAAGTCACACCATAGCAAATCGTATCGATTTTGCACTTTTCCAAACTGTGTTTCAAGGGAGTTTTTCCCGAAGAGCAAAGCTATCAGGCCATTGTGTCTTAAACAGCAAAACCTACCTAGTAGGCAAATAGTTGACAATTTCACTTGTTTGTACCAACCAGGACCCAATCCAAACCTGGGAGTCCTAAAGGCTTCGACCTACCTCATACTCGACCAGCCAAATAGTCTTATCTCTCCTCCTGTTTTTCTTTTCACAAAGAGAAATAGCGGAATTGGGTACTTACTTTCCAGACCGCTATCCAACTACAAAAATAGTCCCAGATACAACTCTAACAACCCGAGAGTTCACAGACCCAATCACCCTCAACACAACCATCACGCATTGTGAAAAAGGAATGACGATATGCGGAAATGAGCCCACAATCCCATCATCACCATAACTCGGAAAGTAGGCAAACGGAAACACGCAACCACACATCTACGCCAAAGTGGGTACCTGCCTCGTACAACCCTACCACTACCGGGTCAAGCATCCGGATCTCCAAGCACTACATCTTGACATCCTACTAAATCCCGAGATCACAAAAGGGGATCAAGGAGTTGAGTCCCGACACCCCGATCCCTCCTCCACGTGGACGGCGCAAGAAGGGATGAACGGACGCGAGACATGGATATAAACCAAGCAAATTGTGCATTGGACTACTGCAAGTTGAACCCCTTATCTTGATCTGTACAGAAGTGGCGTCATATCAAATATAGTGATAGCTGATAGTGATGGCTAGGGTAGTAGATAGGTAGGGTGGTAATTCTTGTAGTCATCACGACGAAAGCAGGGAAAGGAGAATCGTCACAAAAGCAAAAAAAGAAAAGACTCCTCAAAGAATGGGACAAGATTTGAAGAGACATAACTAGGATATATACAGATAATACATCACCTTATTATTACCAAAATTCATTTAGTAACCTCTAATCTAATAACCTCTTACCCCAAAGGGCCTTGACAGAATCCTGAAAAGAGACTGCTCACCATCTCCATCCGCAACCCTTGACAAGTCTCCTCTCCATCCGCAACCCTTGACAAGTCTCCTCGTACCACAACGCACAACTCACGCAGTCCAAAAAAAGATCAAGAAACCCGCCGGGTCTAGAACAAACGAACGATACCCAGAGACCGGAACCTACATCCACAGCATCAACGTCACCCACCATTCCCACCCACCCCACCCACACGCACACATATCCACACATCCACACCATCACAGGTTCTCTCAAGAAAAACAATAAACAGTCATCTCCTACCAACTCTCCAACTCACAACCACTCCACCCACCATCCAGATCCCCCAGAGCAAAATCAAGATCCAGATCCAGATGTCAACCCTCCATCCCGTACAACCCTCGATGTTCGATCCCCAAGCTCGATGTACTGCATACCCACACCCTTTACTTTACGTCAGTTCCCCCAAACTTCTCCCGACTGACTTACACTTGAATACTGTAGAAGCAATAATTTCCAAGGAAAGGGGAAGGGAAAAGCCTCGTGGGGTCAAAAGAAAATCAAAAATCAAAAGTACCACCCTCAAAAGAAGGGCCCGTAAACCACGAGGACAAGGAAAAGAACCCGAAGAACACGATGAAATGGTTACACCACGAAACGGACTGAGATCCCCGAGAACTTGAGGGCCCCCCCGCCTGGGAGCCTAACTTTGTATGTGTCACCCTTTCGCTCACTGCCCTTGTTCTGCAAGGCTGGGCTGGGCTGGGCTAGTACTGGGCTGGCTGAGAAAGAAGTACTCGTACCGTACCACGAGACAACCAAGGAAAAGGGAACAAGAGATCACCCGTGAAGAAGAGAACTCGAATCCCGGCCAAAACAAAAAGCCTTGAAGAGAAAAGGATGAAATAATGTTAGATCTATCGGGGCTGTCAAAAGGGAACAGAGAGAAAACTTGTATTTGATATGCATCACATGAATCAAGAGCGCAGTTACAACTGAAGGTAGCCCTCCACTGGCACCTCTGCAAAATGAATTTCAATACTTCACCTGACTCAACACAACAAATTTCAGAGCCCAAGTTTTCAGATGTACTGGTATATATTGTAACCAAATAATGTATAACGTGGCTCAAAAAAGAAAAGATTGAATCATGCAAAGTGCAAAGTGCAAAGAAAAGATGAAAGCAGAAATGCACCAGGTATCGTACCAAACCACCCCAGAACCAACTTATGACTGCATGATCCGAACACAAGAGAGCGATGGTGTCCGTCAATACACAACCATCTAACAATGAACACAAAATGAAACGTCATTTTCTATCAACAAAAGAAAAGAAGGTATAAATTGAGATCCGGCCTCTAAACCACCTGGAAAGAAAAGGCCATGTAAAACTTTTGAAATCCGAGAACCAGATGACTCTAACTCCTCGTAGCATCGGCGTCTCGAACTGGATCGTAATATTTCTTGGGACTCTCGTCATCTTCCTCTTTGAATCCTTGGTCGTACTGTGGGTGATAGGCGGCAGACGAGGATTCTAAACAACGTTAGTGTGTTTCATTCAAACTTGCTTCCATTTCAAAAGTTAGATTGGCATTTGGGGTTGTCACGCCATGCACATGGCTCGAAGAGGCAATCAAAGTTTTGGGGTGAATAGACCTACTTGCACTGTAAGGATAGTAAGAGTTTTGAGGCTCATAGTAAGTAACGTCTGCTTGCGTTACGCTGAAATGGTCCGTTCCGGGATGTTTGGAACTATGGTGGCCTGATGGTCTCGAGGTACGGCTGCTTGACCTTTTGGCCAAAGACGCGAGTGACCTCCTCCTTGGAGAGACCCTTGTAAGACCCTTTGGGCGGCTCGACTTGGAGCCATACTCTTTGGCCGGATTTCTATTTCTCCCATCACGGTGTCGGAATTTGTGATAGAGAAACCATCTCGCGATCCAGTTGGAGCAGTTCTCGGTGGGCACAGCAAGATTCCAGTAATAACTGGTATGCGCGTCACCAGATTGGGCAATGCGTTCGTATGCTTCGTTCTTTGACTTCTCTCTGATGTCACTCCAGTCATATGGTGGTTTCCGCGAGCAATTATCTTTCAAATGATACGCTCCCTGGGTCAACCACCTATAGACATTGTCTGCCTCTTTCTGGCACATAAGCAAATATCAGTAAGCACTTCCACTCAAAGTGATGCATAAAGCACCCAATACATCGTACGTAGCATGCCATCTGCAGGCAGATCTATGAAAATTTGGCGAGGCTGCTTACCGCCATCATCGTATAAGTTTCAGGGGCCATATTGAGAGTTTTCAACAAGTAATTCTTGGTGATTGACATCACCAAGACTGGAACGTGGCCTGCCATGCTGATTGCGAGTCCGATGAACTTTGGTTCCAAGTGCAAGACAGCGGGTGTTGGTCGTTGACTTGAGAACAAAATATACCCAAGGCAGATGGTCGGACCCCGGTACTTGAACCTTGAGTCTTTCCTAGCCTAGCAACAGTCGGAAGCTATGAGCTTCACATGCCCTTTCAAGGCTTTGTTCGACCAGGGTGGTGTGATAGACCTTCTTCGCCAAGAGGCACCGGCATTGCATATTGCATTAGCTGGCTCTTTGGCAGAAGTTGCTGATGATCTCCATGCTAACCTGGGAGAAAATCAGTGCTGGTACATGTCCATAACCACTGGCCGTCTGTAGAAAGCAGGCGAGCCCACAGGCCAAATTCTTGCCAATCACATAGCTGGACCTAGTTGATTATCTTGAAGGCTTCGGGTGAGGTATGTGGTTCCCTGATTGTATACTGAACCGAGTCAACTTTGCAGGTTATATTTCCCAATCATATTATACTTAAACTGCTGCCACCTGCACGGCGGAACGACACCCGTCGCCGGTTTGTAGCATGCATCTCCTACGGCCCAGCGGCCAAATCCGCCATAGCAAGCCATCGAAAATGTCGTGCACAAATAAAGAACCAGGACCCTGCATTGTACGTACCAAAGTGGGCTGAATGGTACGCTCAAACGGACTACGTCCAGGGGGTGATCAACTTCGCTTATCAATTAGGCAAAGTGCAGAAGATGATTTGGCATCGCTTGGAAACATGCCTAAAGAAGTGAGCCGATGGCCTTCTCGTGGTCGAATGAGGACGAAAGTAGAAATACGGAAGACGAAGCTTGGCTCAAAGTGGAAGGGAGAAACTCTTCAGCAAGATTGTATTAAATTTGAGATGAACAAGTGCCAGTCCCCGGCAGAGGTAGAAGCTTGTTTTCGCGTTTCGAGATGATTTCGGTTGATACGATGTGCAGATTGTGGAAAGTAGTGAAAACCATTACTTCACATCTGACACACTTAAGTTGCTCGTATGCAAGTCACGGTGAAAATAGCGAATGGACGTGCCAAAAGCAAATAAAGTGCTGACCTACTTGGGGATGACGGCGGGTCGACGTTTGTACCTCAACCTGGGAGTGGGGGGAGTGAGTGAGAGGGGTTCCTCGGTAGATAAATTTATAATCCACATCCGAATCTCCCCGCCCTTGGCAATCAACATGGTTGGATAGGCAGTTCAAGTCCCAAGTTCCTGCTAACGACGCCTCCACATAGACAGATACATGTTGAAGATATCGTGGGTCAGCTGGGTTGGCCGGCGGGAGACAAACAACAGCAATGAAGAAGAGGGACATTAGGATAGTGAGAAACAAGGTGAAGCGAATGTCAGCCATCCGGGCGGCTGCCGACACCACGGCAGCGATCCTCAAAACACTATAGATAGATTCGTAGGATATTTTTGAGGGTGAATAGTTTCATGCTATTGTCACCTGCATAATGATGAACCTGGATAGCTGCCGGACTGCCGGGCATGCATAAGCAAGAATGCAACCTTCTCCAGAGGAGATACAGCCTTGCCCAGGAGAAAGTGCTCTTGGCTACACATAGCCTCACTCATCCACCACTTGGAGTCTAGGGGTATCTGCTGAAGATGCATACTGGATATATAAAAACCACGGGGCCCAGTACACTGGGTATCGACCATGGAAGGAATAGACATGTTGCAGACATGGGAATTCCCTCTTGCACTCATTCTATCACAATCTCGATCAACGTACACAAGGCCAATCAGCGGCACGCCGACTACGCTGGAAGTCGAGTGCAATAGGATTGATGGCAGTTGGGTAGTGCCGTGCAGTGCTACTCGAGAGTCAGGACTATCGAGAAGTTTTTTTCGCTTTCTCCATGAGGTGACACGGCGTACTCGAGCACGAAATCGGTTCCAGCACCGCTACTGGGTACAGCAGAGGCAGTGGCAGCAGCAGCAGCAGCAGCCAGTCTAGATGTTGCATCATAGCCTTAGCGGTGGATAGCATCTGGGACTGCTAAGACCTCTAGGCCCTCCACTCTCTTGTGATACGCCACGCTGGAGTTATCGTGTTCCTTGTTTTGGGGAGTTGCTTGCAAGCCTTGCTGAACAGACAGAGCAGGGCTGCCGGCGTTTAATCGCTTGCTATCAGGCAGCCATGCCGTCCCGTACTGCCATCAGGTGCATCTTGAACGGCCGAATCGCTTCGTCTCGTACATGGAATGGCAGGAGAAGTCAATGGAGTATGGTTCTGGTGCAGTATCAGGTTCTTCAGCTCATCCAGTCGCGTTGGAGCCGGTGGAGGTAGGAGGAATACCAGTACATACCTCCCCCCTTCTCACCTTCCTCTACCAGCCAGACAGAGCAGAAGTAGAGACCGCACAGGTACAGGGCAGTACTGCTGGCGTTGACTAGCGGTAGAGGAGGCCAAATCCTCGATTCCTGTGGAGTCCTGCGTGTGCCTTTCCCTCGATCCGATCGTGTAATCTCACATATACATTGACATATATGCGCAGTTGCTGAAGTGTTGATGTCACACGAATTGTGGAGTTGAGGGCTGGCGACAGGGACATTCCATAAGGTTGTGAAGAACGGACGAAGTCTGGAGGGATGTACTCCGGCTCGGAAATGCGGGGTCCTTTGGGAGGGGGGTATTGGAGAGAGAAATATGGGGTGGGTAGTAGTGCAGGTGGTGACTGTGGTGTGGTGTACTCGAGTACTCGAGTAGAGTGGTATGGAATACGAGTACGGGGTACTTGGGAGCCTGAAAATGCGGACTGGAAGTCTGAGGCACCAAAGTGACAGCTTCAAGGCCTGACTGTGACAGCTTAAATTGGAGCTGTGCTGACCAACCGCACCAGGTCCAGCCCTGTCGGGAGTCTTAGTGCTTGGGCCTTGGTAGGGGGGAGGAGCGAGGGGGGATTTGGGGGGGATCCAAGAAAGCTAAGACGGGGAAGGGGGCATCTGGAAATCTTCTCAACCCGCCGTAATACAGGTCGTCGTAAGGTTACGCTACTCCGTACGCTGCAATCTGGCGGTGCACTCACTGGGGCACGTGCACTGGTGCAGCGCTCCAGCTCACCTGCAATGTGCAGTATGCCAGCACTCAATCTGGAGTCGAGGGTATATAACGAATCTCTTCCTGTCGTCCGTACTTAGCGCAGCCTCTCGCTTCTCCCTCCCAGATTGGGGAAAACGAGCACGAGGCAGCCATCCGAAATCGCATCCCATACTCCGTACTCGAGTACTGGTACTGCGACGGTACTGCGACGGTACTGCCATTGGGTTAGGGATAAGGGCTGCGCTGCCTCGCAAGAAGAGCGTCGTTGACTCGTTGAGCTGTCACCATTGCACCAAAAGTGTCACCAAAAGTTTGGTGACTTTCCAACGGTTTTCCTTGTTCCTGTTGTCCAAAGGCGGCCTGGCCGGGCTTCTGGCGGCTAGTTACTAAGGCTCTAAGGCTAGTTACTAGTGGGGTGTTGAAGATTCACGAGCACGAGCACGAGGCGAGGGGAGAACATTGCATTGTTGGTGGAGAGGAGAAGAGTGAGACGCCAGCGGCGCATCACATCAACCTCCCCCCCTCTAGCACAAGTATCGTACTCGAGTATTTTCGGATTTTCAGCATTGTCGGTCAGATTTTCTGCCGATTTTTGGAGTAAAGCGGTGGGATATCTAGGTACCTAGGTATTTTCTATTTGAAGAGATCACTGACCTTCAGACGCCCGCATACCTAGCCTAGGTAGCTCGTAAAGTGCACTCATCATCATACGAGGGGTCAACCGGTCAACCACCGACGCAGAAATCCCACCACGGCAACAGCGACGGCGACTGCGACTGGCAAGACACCAAATATTTCCACAAACCTGGCTTGCATAGCCCTCACTTAGGAGCACACCATCACCATCTGGAGGTACCGACAAACTTAGGGATAATAATACAATACCGGTAGTCAGTATTCAGTATTCAGTGAGCTTGCGAGAGTACAAATTCCTAGTGCTGCTACTGCTACTGCTGCGCATTTCTATGCTTGGAGAACCACGAAACCACCAAACCACCAAATCACGAACAAGACCAAAACCAAGGCCCAGAGCAACTTCACTCAACCTCAGCCTCAACCTCAACCTCAACCTCGAAAAAATGGCTCCTTCTCCAAGCATCGTGCATCTCCCAAATGGTCAGACCGTAAGCGTCAGTCCTGTTTTCGGTGGCTTCTTCTTCAAGGCCAACGACATCAGTCATCATCACAACAATGTCTTTCCCGCTGGCTGGACCGTGATCCTCAACACCGAAGACTCTGTCCATGACAGTGCAATGAAACCAACGGATGTAGAGTTACGTGGCATGCCAGTCAAGGACAAGCATCGCCATATCCACCCCTTCAAGCAGCCCACCCTCCGTAATGACAACCTTTTTATTTCCTCCATTTCGAATCCTTCCAGCAGTGACTTTAAATCGCCAACCAGCCCAACCAGGCAGATTGCAATGATGCTCTGGGCAACCCTGCAGTGGTACTTCCACCTGCCAGAACCCAATCTACGGCTCCACACAGAAGCCGCAGAGGGCGTGCCAGACGCTGCAAAACCGAAAGGCGATTGGCGAATAAATATTAGAAGGGAAGGTGTGTTTCGAGGACGGAATTTAATACAAAAGCTGGAGCGGATGGGACTGTTGACATCCGAGGACTCATCCGTTGGCGAGGATACCGAGGAGAATACCCCCAATGGCTGGTCTGAGATGTTCACATCAAGAAGGACTTTCTGGCAATTATCGGCGAAGCTTTTCCTATTCACCCTTACCCCTACTGTGGGATCGTCTTTTCCTGGATCTCCCTACGGCAGTAGGCCCAGTTCCCCAGTACGCAGCGATCACAGAAATAGTTCTCCAAATCGGAAAGAATCCCCGGATCGTAATTCAACTGGGGCAGCTTTTGCTAGCCCAGGAGTTCCACCGCAAGGTCTCTGGGCCACAACTACGCCTTTCTCATCTGGAAGTCATCTTCCCACATATTATCCTCCTCCACCACTTCAATATACCATGACCTCTGGAGTACGACATCCTATTCGTCCAAAACCACCACGCCAGGGTGAGATATTCTATACTCGGTTTGTCCAAAGCATAGGTCAATACCTGGCGTTCCGAGTAGCCTCGTTAGCTGCAAGGCCTGTAGCTTACAACGGACCTACCACACTACTCAATGCCCACAGGCATCATCACCACCACACGACTGCATCACTATCCTCTCTTCCAGCCCATATTTCGATATCCTCTATTGCAGACCTCACACCCCCATCGCCAAATATATCCGAACAAAACGAGGAGACCACCTCAATGACCGACCTTCAACTCCTAAACAAATGGATGAACAATCCACGAGTGAGTAATTTCTGGGGCATGTCAGGTCCCCAAAATATCCAAGAAGAATTCCTACGAAAAGGTCTTACTTCCAAGCACTCATTTCCTGCCATCGGTCTCTGGGATGGGAAACCATTTGGGTTCTTCGAAATCTACTGGGTGAAAGAAGACCTTTTAGGTAAGCATCTTGGTAGTGAAGCCGGGGATTTTGATCGTGGATTCCATGTTTTGGTTGGAGAGGAGGAGTTTCGGGGGAAGCCTAGGGTGGATGCTTGGGCGACCTCTATAGCACATTGGGCATTTGTGCAGGACTACAGGACTGATAATGTGGTTTTGGAGCCGAGGATTGATAATGAGAAGTACGTTATTTTTGTGCACTTGTCCCCTTTTTCGCCCGCAGTCCCTTTGTGCTGATTTCGATTATTTAGATTTGTCTCGCATCTTCAAAGTAATGGGTTCTTAAAGGAAAAGGAGATTACTTTCCCTCATAAGCAAAGTGCTTTTATGAAACTACGACGAGAAAACTTTCAAGCACCTGCTTTGTAGATCCTTTCTGGGTATTGGAAATGGCTCTAGATAAGATAGCGATGACAGGTAAATGGAAGAGGATTAGATGACGAAGTGATGACTGGATAAGGAAAAAACGTTAGATTTGGCATTAGTTAGAATTAGGTATACCCCTCTCGGTTATTAGATACAAAGTTTTCTTTTTTTCCTAGCTTTATTATATATGGAATCCAAATTCTCTGTTGAAGGAAAATGAGGTAGGTATTGGAAATGGTAGGTATTGCACGTGAAGGGACGGGACAGCCAAGCTCGCCATCCCCCACATCCCGCGTATTATAAAGGCGGTGGACAATGACCGACGAGCCCCTACCTGGTCAATAGTACATACAATCCGGCCCCAATTTTTAGCGAAATCAGCTAATCAGAGACACTGATTTTGGGCATTATAGACTTTGCCCACACACGATCTGAGCTCGGCTAGTTTATAAGGGGGTTATGTGGCGTTTATACTCTTGTTATGTGTGTTCTGGGTGAATTTGAGCTGCAAATATACGCATTTGATAGACAAAGGTACTGAAATAAGCGACGGTAGGTACTTGCGTAATAACCCTTGTCTATAATACTCGTATACAGGGGTTAGACAGCTCAGCTTGGACAATCCACCCCCAAACCGGAAGTGATATAGGTGGAGTGAATACGTGAATACTGTTACTTATTTTGTACTATCTTTACTAATTTTGGGCGCTTTTTACCCACAAAATTTGTATAAGGCTGGTATAATGCCTTTGGTGGATATAACTATATCAGTTCTTCTGGGTTTGGGGTGGATTGTCTGAGCTGTACACCCCCTTTACTCTGCCTTGACGGAGTTGTAGCGGAAACAGGCGCTTGGCTCTCTCTCTCAAGGCATTTCGTCGAGGAATTTTGGAATGTTATTATTGTCCTCCTGCGCTCTTGAAAGTTCTGGCGATCGGGTGGGTAGTTTTCTGTTTACGTAATTGGGGGTTGAAAGAGATACCAATAGGTTTCCTGAGGCAAACTCGTACTGCTGGTTTGACTTACTGAGTCAAGTGTGATGTAATAGATATATGTTACCTATATGTTCTAAGAAATTAAGGCATGGTTGCAATTATAGCTAGCTAAGTGCCTATTACTTGTAGATGTCCATAGTACGCCAATCTTAAAGGAGTGGCACGGTAGTGAATCATATACTTAAACACTATTCACTTATATCGCGACACTGGCACAGCTTGGAAAGAAGGATAAAACCGCCATTATAGCGACATGTATTGATACTCTCCCAAGGCCTTAATTTTCACTTCAATTTCACAACTCACAACTCACAACTCACAACTCACGCCTCAAAATCACTCCCTCCCTTCCTTCTCTCCTCCTAACAAATGACAACATCCCTATACTTGGCAATACATCTCCTTCATAACCTTATCCCCCATGTCTTTCCACCTCTGTCTTCTCTTGATAATGCACACTTTCCCCGATCCAGGCATTTGTGCTATGGTAACCCCAAAATCCCTGTTTTGGCCAATTAGACTATTGCAACCGCCGCACCATAGATTTGTGGGATTGAATCATGGCCGTGGCAAATATCGGTACGTGACCGTACGTCAATCTATTCTATGGTGCGCTTTTGCTGTGGCTTTGTGAGGTGTGGGATCAGTAGGGTTGTAGATGTGGAATGAGGAATGGAATGTGGGTTGCAACATACATTAGTAATCTATATGAAGGACTGTATTTCCAACCCTTTGCCATTTCCCCATCACCATTGTTTGTCACATATGGCTTAAAAATAAACGGAAAATAGATTGTGGTGGAGCGAGAGTTGGTGCCGGACGTAAACTATAGGCAAAGTAATAGTATCTGGGAACAGTTGTATTTCTGGGCATGGAGGACAAACGTGACGTTGGACTTTAATTGCTTTTTATTTACTTTGTAGCGTGAGGGGTGTGCTTTACTTAAAATCCAACTTTTATTACTAGGAAAAAAGAAGAGTTATTCGAAAGTGAGAATTGATTTACTAGATACACGGCAACTGTTAGTTTATTAGAATTGATCAATTGTCAGTGGTATTCATCAAATAGCCAAATTTATGGTTACAAAAGCACATGTCGCAGAAAACATCCATCCAAGGAAACACATTCAAAGCCGCACGGCTTAGAAAGGGAATTGTATGGCTGAATTTCTTCGTCTCTGCTGATTTAGATCGAGGTTGCAAGGTGGTGGAATTGTACGAATTTATTGATGTCGACGTAATCCGACTTATCTCACTGATATAACCATATCCCAACAAGGCTACGAGTCGTAGGGCTAAGAATTGGATAATATGGTGTACATGAGGATACTGAAGTTTCGGGTGCAAACGGATTGGAGTGGAATCAATCATTGCTTTTGTGCAGGGGAGTAGATAGCGAGATTGTTAAGGATCATGAGATACTCGTAGTAGATGAAGGTGGTCATGAAGATGCAGCCTGTTATTAGAAGCGTTTGACCATGGGTATGTTGATCCTGCGGGAGTTCGAGGAGTTAGTATTTGGAGCTGAGAAATGATGGCATCACCAACAGACGAATATAACATAATTGTAAAGACATCCTATCTTATCTTTTACAGTTGCGGCTTGCCCGAATGTTTCGAGCAATACAAGACTCCTAAACTCAATGTCTGAGTCATACAGCGGGACGAAAATGCATTTTCGAACTTTTCAGAATAACAAAGTTGTGTAGGGCAGGGATAATAGACTCTTAGCCAGCTGTGAATATTCGCCTCCCTAGTGGTGTTATGGTGCAGAATAAGTGGCTGAAATGGAAACCTCCCAAGGCCATGCAAGAATAGAAGGCGCAATGCTAAAGAGGAAAGGCAACTGCCGTCCAAAATCAGTAGTGAGAACTCTTGCTCCGAAATTCCGAAAAAGCCCTACATCTTGTAGTAGCCCATTCGTTCGCGTAAATCTCTAAGGCCCTAGGAGTTCAGCTTGGAGAGGAAAATGTATGAGAATGATAGAAACTATCACCAACTAGCTCATGCCAAATTTTCTCCATCCAATTCCATGTCCAATCCCCATGAAGAGAGTGAAGAGTGTCCCGTTCTTTCCCTCTTCCTGCAGAGAGGCTTTATTCTCCATGACAACTTTGGTGATAATCAATGCTTCTGCAGAATCAATTTTTTGAAGATATGCACTGAGGAGAAGCATGGGAAATGCCGTGATAGGAGATGCCAAACATAATGCGCCTCTTATAGGTAAAACGATAATTGCGCAGTTTTAATGGTAGCGTACTTGGTATCAATCAAGGATATCTGCGAATTGACCCCAGAAGTACCCAGAAGAGAAGGCTGGCTTTTAGGTTGTATGCTGAGACTATCTAATTGATTTGGGCTAGTTCGTCTATGGAGAGTCAGGAAATGCATTGATATTAAAGCCATTCGAGAGAACTTACCAACTTCCGAGGCGATGTACGCAAGTAATCCAGCTAAGATAGTACCATCGAGAGATTAGATCAAGAACGGTAGACAGATAATTGTAAAAGGTTTACAACGACATTTTCTGATGTGTTTAGTGTTTTGTTTGCAGAGCTCACACGGCTCCATCTTATCACGGCTCAAGGGTTCGAAGCTCTTTTCTCGGCTTGTATTTTACAAGGCGGATGCTTCGTTAATATGGCTGACATTAAGTTGGGGTGCTCGTAAAACTGTGGCAAATTTGGTTTCAAACTCTTTTTTGGACAAAAAGTTATCTACTGTATGATCGTAGCTATTACAAAAAGCATTAGGCAGGTGAGGAAAGTTTTGTTAAAGCAACAGCCTACTGTAAGTTTCCGCAAGGAAAAGATCAATAGATACGGGGAAAGCCGAAAACAAGTGACTGCCGTCTCCGTACCGTCATCATCCGTGTTGAGACCTCATGATTGTCGATTGATAGGTGCCCAGCATGTATGCTGGGAAAAATGGCACTGTACACCCCCTTAAACCCACTGATGCCAGAAATTCGACATGCAGGTACCAGTTATTGAATTTGAATCTGGTAACTTGCTATGTTAAAAACCGCCAAATGTCAAATGTCATTTGTCATTTGACTTGAAAGTTGTCATCAGGATCTTTGGGTAGTCTGTGCAGCACGGTTGCTTTCTAGAGTAGAGAGTAGTTTTGATGGCGGTCGTATTCGGACTTTGTTTTAGGTAAGAGGCGTATTGTACGATTGGCCAATAATGATTGGGCAGAAACAGAAGTAGCGCTCGGTTAGCTCTTGTGTCCCAACGTGCTAGTATGATCCAAACGAATCTTTCAAACATTCTAAGATGAACTTAAAACGTATCCTTAGAATTTCTAGACAGTTTCTTGGATTGATTCTGAAATCCAGGGCACCAAATCCCAACCAAGGCAATCTGCTCGTGCCGCTTTTGTTCATGCCATATACGTTTGTGGCGTCCCCAAAATCAGCACTTGTCCCAATTTGGGGCAGCATGATGTTCGCTTCTCTCATCCCTCCCCCTCTTCTCTGAACTTTCCCTGACAATCAACATTTCCTTTCCTGGACAGCCATCTCTCCTTTTGTGATATACGAGCTTGACAGGAAACCTTTTTCATGCTTTTTTCTCATTTCCTATGCAGTGTGACTCAATCCGTCGCCTCTGCAGTCATTCAACGTTGTCGAATGTGCTCGCTCCACTTAGGTGGCCACTTGCCCAGACAGGTAGTTTCAGTCTTTAACGGACATTATAACCCAACGTGGGAGAAGTGGTAGTCATACAACATAAAATGGTCTTTTGTGGAAAGCCATCCGGCGGCTGTCATGCTTGCAGAGCACGAAAAACGAGAGTAAGTCGAATTGCCATTTACGTCAAGGATTCTGTCATTCCGGCACTTACAGGCAATTCTTCGGAGGGGCCTGTTGTCGTCACGTTTTCAACTGACAAGCCACAGTGCGATAAAATTGAGATTGCCGAGGGAGGATGCACACAGTGTAAAAAGGCAAAGAGAACATGCCCCGGCTACAGGATCGCTGGCGAGTTGATGTTTAGGGACGAAAGTAGCAATGTCGTTCGGAAATTCAAAGCTAGAGAGGCGCGAGATAAGAAGGCTCTCGCAGGGCGTCGTTCAGTTGCCAGCAGTATCCAATCCACCATAAGTAGTCCCCGGGCCTTAGAAAGCGATCAAGAAGAAAAGTATCACTCCGACAACTCAATTACTTCTCTTGAAGTTGTGCAGCAAGATCAACTTTTCCTCTCATATTCATTAGCACCGAACCTCGAAGATAGGGCTCTCTCCTTCTTCGCTTATCATTTCATCGTGGATACGAAAGGGCCATCCAGAACGCTCATGGACAGAGCCACTGATCTCTTCAAAACACAGCATCTTGACGAATCCTTGCTCGCCAGTATGAGAGCAGTTGGACTGGCTGCTTATTCACACACTGCACATGCACCATCTCTCATGAACAACGCAAAGTATCAATACATGAGAGCAATTCAGCTTACGAATGCCGCTCTTCGAAATCCGGAAGATGTTAAGAAGGACAGCACATTGATGGCGATACAAATTCTCGCTGTATTTGAGACTGTTACGGGATGTCGACAGCGCTCGCTAAAGGATTGGATAGAACACGTGTATGGAGCAGCAGCAGTCATTGGGCTTCGCGGACCTGAACAAGTGCAAACTATAGAAGGTCGGCGATTATTAATACAGGCAGTATCCAATATTCTGATTAATTGTGTGTATCGTGGCATCCGGTTGCCTGAACACCTTCGAGAATACCTGTCCGAAACTTTCAAGCAGTCGCCAGAAAGCCGACCAGAGCATAGTCTGCTGGATGTCATGGTTCGTTTTGCGGACCTTCGTGCCGGTGTTCAGGACGGTTCAGTAACAGGTCCCACCGAAAGTCTCACAACCGCGCTGGAGATGGACAGTGTACTTCTGAAAATATGCACAAATCCTCCTCCTGGTTGGAAGTACGAAACAGTTTTCACGGATGTCAAAACGGATGTCATTTTTGACGGCCGATACCACGTATATTGTGATTATCTGGTAGCACTAATGTGGAACTGGCTCCGAACACTAAGAATCATGTTGAACGGGATGATTCGAGAGATGTTGCTCAACGGATTTTCGGCCACTCCACCACTATTCACTCATGCCAATTATACAGCCCAATTTCAATTGGCGACTGAAACGATATTTGCTCTCCAAGGGGATATTCTTGCAAGCGTCCCACAGCATGTTGGGAGAGGAAACCCACCACGGTCGATGGCAACAGAGGTCCATTCAGATATCACTGAAGAGACGCCTCCGATTACAATGTCTTCAGCCTCATCTCTCATCTGGCCTTTGTGGTTTGCCGGGAACAGTAAGAAAACCCATATCCCAATTCTTAACAGCTACTGTTGATATATTGCTACCCTATCTTTGTTTTCATATCCACACCTTCTCTATGCAATAGTACTGTCAGGGCTCTCTACGAGCTTTTTCTACCCGACACTGTGCGAACTGGTCTTGAAGAATCGCCAAATTCTCACCAGAGTATCCAGAAATCAGGAATAGGCCTTCCTAATTTCTCGATCCCTTTGCACATAAGTCTTGTAGTTATGCTAGACCTTTTCGCATGCGCTTTAATGGAGTAGATGGAGTAGTGCAATGCTTGTGTTGCCATATACGTTCACGTAAACTAACCTCATCACGTAGTGGCTAACGCGACCGACAAAGTCCGAGAATTTACAATAAGGATCCTTAATTCTATTGGAGATATACAAGGTGTCAGGCAAGCGCATGTTCTTGCAAACCTACTTCACACGAAATCCGCTATTAAAGTCTGGGACATGCAAAGGCAAACCGCTCACCCCAATCGATCGGCACCCCTCATCCAAGGTTTTATCAAAGCAAACTAAGCTCGGATGCGTATTGAAGAAATGAGTCGACGATGACGACGAAAACAACATAAACAAATAGTCAATGGCTGAGAGAACAGCCGCCTATAGATATCTTCTTCCCAATGGCTATTGCTATGCTCAACGACAGGTTTGTTGGTGTTCTACATCCCGAGTCCTTGGGACTAGGACCAACTAGCAGTTGCCGCAATTGGAATGTCGAGTGTACTCAGTATCGTATATTACATTATGTTGTAAATTTATATACAAAATAGCCCCGCCTCGCGGCTAGAAATTTGGGAAAACGAAAGCTCTCAAGCTTGTCTTGACAGTTTGAGCACAGGCTTGATATATCTTGGCGAAACTTGGACTTGGGCTGACAGACGTCAATGTACTTTTGTATCAATACAGTTAGTTGATTCTTTGGGACGTTAAACATGCAGGAAACATGAATTCTTATAGCGTTGATGTATTGACATTAAAGACTAGACAGTGCCTCCACTTTATTCTAGAGGTTTACGGAGTATTTCCACCATTTAACAAAAGCTCACAACTCGTCCCACCTCTTCACCTGAAACTCGCACATGCCGCGCGACTTTTTCGGCAAATTATCAAGGGGCCCCAGTGGTCCCCTTCAACATCACATTCTCATGCATCATCGGACGGAAAGTGAATCCGAAACAATTCAGCCACGAAGCCCCTACAAAATCCCTCCAAGCATAACCCAGTTTTGTTCTTATTTTACCCCTCCTCACACCTATTTCGGACAATTTCATCAAATACGTTTTCCTCGTTCCCGGAAACATTTCCCAATTGGATGAACGGAGGTTGTGAGCCCCCGCAAAATGTTTATAGACAAGGGTACTCCGTATCGTACCCGCGCCGTTTACTTTCTCCACATTATTACTTCATTTAGATATTCGAAACCTGACAGGATAATCTTCATATATAGATGCGATGTCCTGCTTTCCGCGGGCTTTCTCTTCTCTCTTCACCCCTCACACTCTTTGAGTTACAGCCCATATACACTCTTTTTTCCAATTTTTTTCAAGCTGCAAACATGCGCCTTTCTCTTCTTCTTCCCGCAGCAGGGCTGCTTCCCCAAGCATTTGCCCAGCTGAACACGCTCGCCAAAGCGAAGGGTTGGGAATATTTTGGCAGTGCCACTGACAACGGGGAACTTACCGATGCCCCATACGTGGAAATTCTCTCCAAGAATACAGAGTTCGGACAAATCACCCCAGGAAACTCGCAGAAATGGGATGCGACGGAACCTACCCAGGGAACTTTCACTTTTGAGAAGGGGGATGTTATCACAGCCTTTGCGGCTAAAAATAAGCAATTGTTAAGATGCCATACCTTGGTTTGGTACTCTCAGTTGCCATCTTGGGGTGAGTTTATTCCCATATTTTTTATTGGGTTTTTTTATAGTTTAGATATAGACTGACATTGATATATTCAGTTACTGGTGGTTCTTGGACAAATGAGACTCTTACTGCGGTTATGAAAAACCACATTAAGGAAGTGATGACACATTACAAGGGACAATGCTATGCCTGGGATGTAGTCAACGAGGCCTTTGAGGAAGATGGTAGATACCGAGACAGTATCTTCCATAAGTAAGTTCTTTGCACTCTGCCCTATCTTACTACAGATTCTAATCCCAAAAAAGGATCATTGGTCCAGAATACATTCCAATTGCCTTTGCCGAAGCTGCTCTCCATGATGATACAGCAAAACTCTATTACAACGACTACAACATTGAAAACGCAGGTGGAAAGTCAACCGCTGCTTTGAACGTCGTCAAGGACCTCAAAGCACGAGGAATCAGAATTGACGGTGTGGGAATGCAAGCCCATTTCATTGTCGGCTCTACCCCAGATCTCAAGGCCCAAACCGCAAACCTTGAAGCATTCACAAAGGAGGGCGTTGAGGTCGCCTACACCGAACTCGACATCAGACACTCATCTCTCCCCCCTTCAGCTTCCGCTCTAACCAAACAATCCGACGATTACGTCAACACCATCAACGCCTGTCTTGCAGTTGAGAAGTGCGTTGGTATCACCATCTGGGATTACACAGACAAATACTCCTGGGTTCCATCTACCTTCTCAGGAGCCGGAGATGCCTGTCTCTACGACAGAGATCTTAAGCCCAAAGCAGCCTACAATGCCGTCGTTGCCACACTCGGAGGATCTTCGAATGCAGCTCCACCAAAGGAGGAACCTGAAAAGACCCCAGTTAATACACCAGCACCAACGACTTTGAGCTCTAGTACTCGTGCTGCTGTTGCGACCCCGGCGCCTGCTACTCCTACCCCGGCGGTTGCTGGTCCTGTGGATCCCGCTCCTGGTAGTGTTGGCACTGTTTCTTTCTGGGGACAGTGTGGAGGAACTGGATACACAGGTAGTACGAAGTGCGCGGAGGGTTCCACTTGTGTTGTTCAAAACTCGTGGTATTCGCAGTGCTTGTAGATCAGAGATCTGGAAGATAGCTTTGAGTTCCGTTGTAAATATTATTCCATTTAGCAAGCCTATATTTATTCAATTCTTTGTGATTTGGTTGACTCTTTTGATGTTTGATCATTTGAGCTAACTAATTGCCTCTGAAATTATCACCTGTTCACACTACACTAAAATGATACCCAAGATTCTTCGACGATATCGTGAGTCCCCGGTAATGTCACTACCGCTATTATTCTATATTCACTTACCGTGAGAAGCCCAATAATACCTTCTGTTGTCTGCTCAGAATTATCATCATCTCAAAGCATTCTCTTTCCATTTTCCATTTTCCAAAATCTGATAGTTTAGATGAAAAAGGTTTAATGCTATTTATGTCAGAAGGTTAATAAATTGGTTTCAGATAATAAAGTCTACTAAATAATCTAAAATAACGAAATATAATGGCATTAGTCAAAACCACCTGCCACTTACTGTCCAAACCAAAAGATAGATTGAGAGGAACGGCATCAATCCTCACGAACTGCAACAAAGCATAAACTCCAATTTAAAAGGTGACCATAGTCCTTCTGAAATTAGCCTATTCCAATCGTTGTTTCGTCTAATGAGAGATATTCCGCACCCCCATCGCTTCAAACTATCAATTACAGAATTTCACTACCAGTAGAAAACAAAAGCTACATACAAGGCTCCAAACCCAAATATCGAACCCCTTTTCAACCTTTTCGCAAAGTAATTGAGCGCTGAAATTTTCTCGTCATAACATCTGGCACTCTTCGTACACCTCGACCACACAGGAACAAGTACTAGTACTCGAATAAATATACTGAAGTAGAAACAAAAAGAAAAAACCACTTCGAAATCTCTTGACACGGATGGGATCCCCTCGTTGATGCAAAAATATCATGATCCTTCCTATTCTATTCCCAACTGTAGAAATGCTTGCTAGAAAGAAGAAGAAGATAATCTGCTCCCAAGAATCCTCTTTTCGGACTGCATCTGTTCTTATACTCAAGCGTGAATATTTAGTAGTAGAATGAATCCCAGTATAAGAGACCGGCGTCCGTCAACTGGGATTCATCCATGTTTCACGGAGTTTAAGGATTTTAATAGTTCATATATGGAACGCCGATCGGACACTCGTATCATTAGTGAAAAAGTAAATTATAAATAGTAAAATAGTGAATTCTAGACTCCTAGCTTTTTAGTATATAAAAGGTTTAGTCTTTCATTTTGCTGAAAGAAACTCTAACTTTAACACCTAACACTTGTGGTTTTATTCTACTATAATTATTCCTACTAGCCAAAAGTGATAAGTCATTTGTAACTGTCGATATATATAATATATCTTAAATAAAAGTGTCGATTTTTAGCGAGTTTTCGAGTTGTTATCGAGGGGAAAACAACAAAGTGGCGACTAAGGAATATAAAACACGACTTACCTTAGAATTTAGAGTTTAGTCGATTTTTATATAAGGAATGCGGTGACACTCTCCAACTTGTTATAGTAGATCCCTAGACATAAACAACAACAGCTCAGTAGTACTAAAAGTCCTTTAAACCCAATTATCCTTACGTTGATTTAATATACAGTTTATAGAATACGTCCGCAGGGATGACGATTCTGACGATAATGAGGTATTTGTTAGCCGATTTGTATACAAACGGTTAGTTCAATTTAGCGTAGTTGCCTTTAGAGGTGTAGAATCGTTGTAAATCTGTTAAAAAGTTAGACTTCTAGCATTCCAAAAGTCACTATTTTACTAGTGATATAAGTGTCCGTTCGGCGTTCCGTATTCATAGAATCATATCACATTATCCAGAAAACAGTTCTTCTGGTCCGATTGACCAATATAAAATTGGCCTCGGCATTAAGGGTTAGTAGATCCTTATCAATACTACGAATAAACTATTGTAATAGCGCTTCTACGAGTGACCTAAATCCTACTTAAAGATCATCAAGAAAATAAAGAAGGAACACTAATATAGCGGGAGAAGAGAGTAATTAAGTATAACGTGGTTCAAGGTACTTGTGGTGGATAGGTAGCTAGAGGCATGGGAGTTTATATGTCTCAAATAGTCCTAGAGTACGCTAGTTCACCTTGGATGCCTAGGTTAATTCACTATAATTGTATCGTCTTGTCCTGTACTGTATACGATGACCCAACTTTCACTTTCTGATTGGTCAAAAGAGATTCTCTGGAATATTCCACTTATAAGGAGCTCTGGAAGGATTCCACAAGGAATGCAATACGAAGTTACATGGAAAATATCTCTATTTGCCGTACGCTGTAAGAGTCGACCTCCAATTCTCTGTAGTGAGAATTCGCGAGGTATGAGTCAAAAATCTACTCGACGACTCTTAAGAACGGAACCAGATTGCAGAATGATCGCAATCAAATCAAATAATCGGAGGAGAGTTAGGTATTATAATCCGATTAGGAGGAACATATTCGATAAACATATTTGGTACAAGATTGTTAAATTAAGAAAACTGATTTAAACCCCCTTTTTTTTTGAAGAATTTTTCCCTTTGAATATCTAATTTTACTAGCTCAGCAGCTTTAACTTAGGAACTAGAAGATGATTTGTAATGATGTAGTCCTTCTACAAGGCTTTCTATAACATTATATATGTTTGGCTGCTGTTTAGTACTCCGTAGATTCCAAGGATGTTGACGCCGTGTATAATAGCGGGGCTCCGACGGCAAGCTCTCTACCTATAGCTGACGAGTAACATCCTATGGGATGGTCAGATATATCTTATAGCTTTTTTCGAGCCAGATATCGAACAATTGGCCACCAGATAAGCTGTTCGTTTGATCCTGTAGTAACGCGTTCATAAGTCATGGGTTTTTGCAACCGTTGAATCACAGTCACTCACTCCTCTTTAGGAAAAAGTTGGCAAATACACGTTTCCATTTAACCACGAATATCGCTTTCTAGATAACTTCCCTCCGAGGGCTGCAATGTAGCCGTAGAAGTGTCTGAAACACTGCTCGTTTCTCTCAATTAAGGTCTAGTTTTTTTACCCCTCTAAGGCCAAATGAAGCTCCTAAAAGCAGACAGAGAAGAGTTAGCCAACGCGTAGCCGGCCACATCAACTGACGGACAGTTGTGTTTACTGATAACCGAATCCATGTAGAAATAGCCTCGATGACATCATCGTCGAGTCATCCTTTCGTTACTTAGACAGCCTGAACCAACGAGTTACAAAGAGAGAGAGAGAGAGAGAGAGACGGTATTGAGAAAAATAGATAAGGGGGTAGGATAAGAGAGACAGAAATCGGAGAGTAAAGCTAAACCTTAAATGGCGTAGAAGATACGAGAGTAACAGGGGACTAGGCCAGGGGAAGAACTCTAATTTACGAAGTAAATGGGGGTTTCGCTTAGCGCATCTCGTTTATGACACGTCTATTAGCAGTCCCAGCAGTGGTTGGACCGATATAGTGTCATATTGCAAAATTACTTAATGTAATTCCTATAACCTCCGTAGACGAGATACAAGGACCATGGGTGACGGGTCGCTGTAATTCTAGATGCGGAGTTGAACCACGGAGGGGTGAGAGTGACAGCATGTCAGTGCTGTGATTTGTAATACAGGTGGTGTCGAGGATACGTGGCTCTTTTCCCTCAAGATCCCGCAAGTCAAAAGAATTGCCCCAGATAGCTTGCTGAAATCTAGCTGCATAAGTTGCTTCAATTCTTGTGAAGTTTGTCAAACTACGAAACTCTTTGACTTTTGAATGAGAGCTCGAGAAGAACCCAAGAAGAGAACTATTCTGTGCTTGGGGAATTATTAATCAATTGAAAAAGTATAAACAAAACCCATCCATAAAAAGGATGACAAAGCCATACTGTTTTCTTTTGCTCGAAAAAGGGAGAAATTTTGGTTCGAGCCTTCAAGAGATAGCATGTAGGTGTTGATAACTTTCGTACTAGCCATTGAGTATTACGCGCAATACTGTTGTTTGGAGCAAGTATACTTACTCTATAAGAGTACGAATGTATCTGCCAACAATGCCACAGAGATCAATCGGATCATAAATACCTGACGGTACTCCGTAGTTTGATATGCAAGCCTCCCAAAGGTATTACTTGTAAAAACACCTGCGTATCATCACTCGGAGGCGTCGGATGTGCAAAGGGGTTGGTCATATTTAGCGAGAACTGAAGCTAGGTATTCTTGACGAAACACTACCTATAGGACTTGCATCTACCTAATTGTTGCTGGAATCGAGTCTATTTTTTAGACCCTTCTTTTGTCTGCGCGTCATCCCCCCACTAAACATGACATAATCAAAGTGCGGCTCATATTAGATATACCTAGCTAGCGGCATGACGTAAATATCCCTATTAACTCGTGTGGCAGAAGCTCACCAGCTGTGGCTTGCGAGCGAGCTGGAGGTTGCGCGGCTGAAGCGGCGTACCCATCGGCAAAACGTTTTACTGTATACGTTAGCCTTGCGAGACACATTCTCACCACTTTCCACGTGAATCAAAAAATGGCTGCTTTGCACAATCAGCAGCTTCAAAAATCAACATCTGACTGGCATATACTCCTGATAAATACGCGAAATTTCTTATGCGACTTCAAAATTTCTGATCTTCGAGCAAGCGCAGAGACATGATCGAACCAGATCCCGAAAGTCTCCCTCAACAATCGGCCCCCAGCTCGCGATGCCGGAGCACCTGATGCCCATACCCTCACCACAACAATCGCATGCCCAAAACCAACGAGAAGAGGCCTTGAGACGATTGTCACGGTCCCCTCATCCGTATCATCGGCAGCGCTTCGAGTTGCCTCATGCCTCGGAGAAGATTAGCGGTTATGCGCCTGCGAGAAAGTCACCACTGGCCTCGAGGCAGAATACGGACGATGACGATGACGACAACCAAGAGAGGACACACCTCCCCGTCCGGCGATATCACGATCCTACACCTAGCGACAGCGGTACCGAGGCAGACGATGAACATTTCTTGAAGGGTTTGCCAGCCCCCCGACTCAAACCACATAAAGGGCTCCGAGGGATTGATGGAACAATTTCCGGATCACCGAGTCCTCTACCATCTCCCGCTCTCCAGGATGGAGATATCACCAGGAGAATGGGCTACATCCGCGTAAACTCTCTGGCTGAAAAAGAGGAGGATATTCGTAAAGTAACCGATAAGTTTCGACGCAAGCGAAAAGTAGAGATAATAAGGAGAATTTCCGAGACAGCCATTTTGGGAGCTGTTGGTGGACTGGTATGCCTCAATTCAGAAGTACGGCAAATAATCTGGCTATGGAGGAGGGGTGAGTCTACAAAGATTGGTTCAGAGGAGCTGCGCTAATGGTTAAAGAATTAATATGCCAATCTTTTATAACAATATTTCTCGTTTCTATATATCCCTTCCGATTGTTACGCCATATGAATCCCTCCAAACCGTGGAAGAGGCCATTTCAAATTGCAGTCCCTTCTGCTTTCGACCCAGCTCCTTTGCTATACCCCTCATTCATTACGATACTGGCTTCGCTACTACTATCCACGAGCAACCCATTTGGGGTGCTGCCCAGCATTATTTTAGGAATTTGCTCGCTACCGAAGCAACTCATACCATCCACAGGAGGTCCAGAAGGTGGAAACATCTGTCATTGGTTCCTTTCGTGCTTACCTATTCTTCTTACGAAGCATGACTCCATTCTTACTTTACTGGAGTCACCGAAAACAAGCCCCGCCAGGTTCAATATCGAAAACCTAGTTCTCTTGCACCCGTTGCACTTGGCCCTCTGTGATACTCTGCATTACCTCACAACCACTAGTTTACTGCCCGCAGAGCTACAACTACTATCGATATCCTTGATAGAATTGCTCCTGCTGGGTACGTCCCCGCAAGCTGTAATCCTCAAATCCGTTCTTTGGGGATGCGGAATTGGCATACTAATCACTTGCACCCAAGTGCTTGGTTGGGGCGTAACCTTAGCGCGAGTGCCGAAGTGGCGCTTCAGGCGTTCAGAAGCGCCCTGGAAAGCAAAAAAGTCGACAATATGGAAGAGTTGGCGAGGCATCAGCACTTTGATCTCCAGAAAGGAATCTGACAGCGAAACAAGCTCTAATGAATTGTTTGAATCGCGGACCAGTAGAACGACTCCGCCAAACCTTGTGCTAAAGACTCTCGACACAACATCAGCACATAAAATCCAGAATGGTTCCACCTCAGCTATTGATCCCTCAAATGGGAACACAATTAGCAATGGACTATCAGATCCTGACCCAGGTAGCATCGGGCTAAAACGAAGACACACACTTCCGGAAAGATCAAGTCAAAGAACACCCTCGGGTCGCAAGAAAAGATCTGCTTCTTCGAGCGTGCAATCCTTCTTCTCACTTACTCATTCTCAAGCAAGTATTAGAAAATGGCTTTATGCGGCCTGGGTGTATGCTTGTATAGTTGTTATTATTTTAGGGGGCGTTCGAGAGTACGTTGCAAGATTCGCATTGAACGGGAATGAGCCAGTTGGATGGGCCCTGGGGTATCTTTTTGGGGATATCCCGTGGTTCCGAATGCATGTTGTAACTGCCAACCTTCAGCGGTGGATCATACTTCCAACCCGTAGCGGGCCCGAGAACCAGGAATCCTGTCTCTTAGGATGGGTAGAACATTTGAGGCATGCCTCTTTTGGGAAGGCAAACACTCGACTGATTCTTTGTGGGTACTGGTTGGGAATCATAATTGTTGGCCTTTCAGTTGTGTTTCGATTGTCCGCCGTTTACGAAGTTGATACACGAAGAAAGGTTTTCCACTTTATGATGGTTGCTATGCTTCTCCCGGCGACATTCGTAGACCCAACTTTTGCAGCACTTGCTCTTTCGCTGATGCTGGCCATTTTTCTCTTGCTCGATTTATTTCGTGCAACTCAGCTTCCCCCGCTATCGAAATCGTTGGCTCATTTTCTGACTCCTTATGTGGACGGCAGAGATCTTAAAGGACCGGTAGTTATTTCACATATTTTCCTCCTCATTGGCTGTGCTATACCTTTATGGCTTTCTCTTGGGACTTTGCCTCGCACTGGCACGAATTCTGCTATTGGCTGGGAGGTTCCCATTAGAGAAGTTAGCATGGTTAGTGGTGTTATCTGCGTCGGTTTAGGAGATGCGGCGGCATCTTTAATAGGGAGACGGTTTGGTCGTCGAAAATGGGTTTGGGGCGGCGGAAAAAGTGTTGAAGGCAGTGTGGCATTCGCTACAGCAGTTCACATCGCGTTGATTGCAGCCAAACTATGGCTTAGAATTGGAGGTTGGCCAGCAAACAACGAGGATCCATGGATGACGACTGCCGCTAAGGCAAGTATTGCCGCTGGTATTGCCAGTCTTACGGAGGCCGTATTGACTGGCGGGAATGATAACGTGGTCGTCCCTGTTGTCCTGTGGCTTTGTGTTAAGGGACTAGACATTTAGAATTGGAGCTTGGAAGATGGAAGAAGCATATTTCCATCAAGCTTTTGTTTCCATTACTCGCATTATCGCGCGCTTGCGTCTCTGATTCCTGGGTCATGTTCTTGACTCCTGCGGGTTTCGTATATGTTCGTTTTGTGTTCGGAGGAGTAGCATCCAAGATCACACGCGCTGATCAAAAAGACATCGTCCCCGCAAGCCCAGCCTCGGAGGTATCCCGCCAAGTCAATTCAAACCCGATCCATTCAGACTTGGGCTGTGGATGTTGATCGCCATCAGCCTTGGGACGTGTATCTCCGGACGCTAGCACAGAGCGGTAGCACATATACGGCTAGCTCAACCTCAGTATTTGGAGTAGCTTGTGAGGGTATTCCGCTACTGGGTTGGAGAAGTGAGACACTTCAAGCTACCCAACCCCATCGCTCCGCAACGATGAAAGAAGAAGGCAACCAAGAGGGGAAACCTTAATCATAGCGAACTGTAGTTCGTGATCAAAAGGCTGATGGCTCTTATCTAAGCATCGACAATTTCCTGAAAACTGCTGGAACGTGTCGCTGAAATTACAAGGAAATTGAGTCCTGAGAGTTTATCTCCCCTGCATATGGGTCATTTATGAGAAGTTTTCCTTAGCAGCCTGGGAATTCAAAACTCTATTCATGCACCGAAGATCCTCCACGTCCACCGCCCAACTAGGATTTGCCCAGGCGATTTCTCTTGTGATGGCGGACTAATTACTCGGAAGCGTGGAGTTAGCACGTTCCACCTGCAGATACTCAGAACCGGGGCTGCTTAGAAAGAGGGGCAATTTCTTAATTCTTGGTGCTTTTTTGTTTCAAAGAGCATGATACATAGCATGGAAGGCATCAGACGGAGAGTGTGGCGTGAATGCAAAGTGTAAATCGACTGGCATGGTGGCCTTTAACAAACTTCCCTTCACACTCGAGACGAACCGGTGCCTATTCTGATGGTTCATCGCTATGTTTACGATAAACCTACACTGTCAACAACGGTTTAGGCAAGATTGTGGATTTGGGGTCCCCAAGAGTTCACTATCTCTCGATCCTCTCATGGGGTTTTGACAGTTGCAGGGTTCAAAGTGGGATAGGGAACGTGCTCTGTAATGTCCTTGCGTTGCGGTGGCTATCGATTCTCCACACGTTCCAGGGGACTCGGATTAAACTGTGGGGTTCAGAATCTGGTTAATACATCTTGTGCGACTTCCCTGTGTCTTTTGCCAATTTTTGTGAACCTATTCTGCCCATGCCATAGTTATCGAGTGACGCCAGTGAACCGCGCTTTTCTGAACATAGCCAACCACCAGCAGACCCAGGGCACAATACATTATCCCACCTTTCCATTGACCGCGTCTATGGACAAGATGCACGGAGCAGGTCCCCCAGAAAGTCAAGTCAATGTTGGGCGCAAGTACAAATCGAGAAAGGAAAGACCGTGAGTTTCCGCGGGGCAAGTTCCATGGTCATGCCACTAATACGGTTATTAGTTGTGATGCATGCCGCAAACGAAAAATATGTTGCACGAGAGATGCCTACGAAAATGCATGTTCCCTATGCAAAACTAGAGGGGAAAGTTGCACATATGTTCTTCCGCCCAATGTACGTCGCAATCGGCAAGTCTCGACAGCTCGTCAGTCTGCATCCACCTCTGCGTCTGGCTCGAGACCCGGAACTTCAGGAGGCAACGGAACAGTCTCTTCACCGCGAGCATTTCCTCCACAGGCGAACCGTCAAAAGATTCTACCGAGTTCAGTTCCGGAAAGTAAACCAGAATGGATCTGTCAGGTCGTTGGAATGAGCGGGGATCAAGACCCATATGTGTTGAGGCATTGCTCATTCAATCATTTAAATTGCTACAAAGCACATAATTGGGCAATTTTGAGGGTCAAAGGAGATAGCGAATTGCCGTTGAATTTCACCGTACGTTATTTTCTCGTGCTTCATTCAGTGGGTCAATACTAATATGAAGATATGAAAGGTTGTACCTGATAGTCAATTAGACGCAAGACCGAACTATTACCCTATTACAGACACAGAGGCAATTGTTGCACCATACGGCGATGAATTATTGAGAACATATTTTGAAGTTGTACACGTTTCATATCCACTTCTTGATCCGTCGAGATTTGAGAAACCGCCGCCAACTGGTGATCCATTAATGGCTGTAATGTACAACCTCGCCAACCCGTTTTGCCAAGCCTCGCCTCCCTTTTTCGAACCGCCTCTAAATGATTTTATTCAGCAAGCGTCAGTCTTTCCACCACAAAAATAAAAACAATTATTAACACTACTCAGATTACCCATTGAACAACGACATCCTAGACTGGAAACCCTTGAAGCCTCGCTCCTGCATCTTCATCGTGCACCTGCAATACAGCAATCCCCTGTCCTGCCTGCTTTGTATCCGGATGTCGGCGCTCTTGTTGGTTTGACACACGATCTCGGATTAAATATCTCCCCACTAAGTTGGAGCCTATCGCAGGCAGATTGTGATCGCCGAATACGAATCTGGTGGGGTGTATACATCACAGATAAATGGACAGCTTTAGGCCTTGGTCGCCCTTCTTATCTGAACGATGAAAACAGCAACGTCCCGTTGCCAACAATTTCGAACTTCTCACATACCGGACTGAAAGGTGAAAACATAGGTATAGGACCAGCTCTTCAATTTATAACCATGGCACACCTCACGACGATATTAAGCGACATTCTTTCAACATTCTACACTCTCAAATCCCATGATATACTAAGGGCCCTGCCGGTTTCAACAATTTTCTCACTTTTAGACACGTTCCAGTCAAGACTCCATACGTTTCACGAAACTCATTTGATCCCATTGTATAACATTGGATCACCACAACCTAGCTCAGGGATGGGACAAGTGGTTTTGGATTCCACGGGCAGTACAGTGCTATCATTTTACACGGTTCAAGCAGTGCTTTACCGAGCTGTTCTCAGGGTCCTGGATATCAACAACCCAAGTTATCAAGGAGTGAGGAATCAAGCGAAGACTGTTCTCGTAAGCGTGGTTTCGTTTGTTGAGAAGTTGGGCCTTGGACGGCTGAGAGCTTTCTGGTGGTGTCGTAAGTTCCCTACCTACTTCGCATCCTTCTTTGCGTAATCAAACTAACACCTCAAAAAGCACAATCGCGCGTCTCTTTTTCCCTGCTTGGATCTTTTATGTTCCAACAACTACTAACCTCCATCTCCCCCTCGGACATTGAATTCTGGTCTCACACCATCGCGCATTACCGATCTATCCTCCGATTGCAAAGTCAGACGTGGGAAGTTGCGAAGTTGGCATGCGTCAGGATGGATCTTTTGGCTACGGGAATGGGCATGGGAATGGGTAATGTGGAGGATGTCAATGGGAATGGCGTTAATGGGCAGCACCTTGGGGGTATGGGGACGGATAAATTTGGTAATATGAACATGAATGTAAATGGTGGTATCATGCCAGGAAGTGCGGAGGAGTGGATTCAAAGACAGGGGCATGAGGGCATGTTGCTTTGCTAAGCGGTGTTTGATTTTGGGGGTTTGGGATTTGGATATGGTGGGTATGGGGATGGGTTGGATATTGGGGGGGATTTGGGTAATGGCATCATGGTGGTGATGGAGTAATGGTAATGTGACTATGCGATACCAAATTCTTTTGTTGGATACTTGGGATGAGGTTATGTCAGGAATTCATTGGGCGGCGTATAATTTGTTATATAGAAGTCATGTAGAATTTAGTAAAGAAAAGACCAGTCTAATCTATCTATATTTGAAGTCAGAGAGGTATAACTGGCGCAGAAGCTCAGCCCACGAGCTCTCGGTCATATAGTCCTAGACCTTTGCTGTTTCTATTTCCACAGCCTTCACATGTTAGTCAGCATAATACAATTCTTGGCCAGATAATGCCACTCTCGAGGTATAACATTTCAGCGTCATACCCGCTCCATGATCAAAAGAACTAGAACTCCATTCCCATCCCAGCCTTGATGATATCGAGTGTTGCACATTGGCTTGACAATGTTTTGTAACACCGAAGAGTTGCCAGCGCTGATAGATCGCTGGGTGCAGATTAGCCCAAGAAAAATAACGAAACATCCGATAGCTTCTACATTGAACTGGGATTTCGTCTGGCGAAACACCAGCACAAATTGAAAAGCATTGCAGTCTTTTCTCTGCACGCGGAATAAGCTGTTCTTCTCATCCCACTGCTTCTCCGGGTGAACGCGGATGAGCTCGAATGGGTTGTCTTTGGTCCAGAGTGGCAGTTCGGACCACGAAGATACGAGAGGTCGTTAGATCATTGAGATAGTTATTCTTCAGAATGTAGAGACTTTGAAGATTTTCTTGAATTGACGTTGCTGAAAACAAATGCCCTGGTCTAAGCAGAGTGTAGCCACAAATAGCACTGGAGTCATATTTGCCATAACACGCGCTAACAGCAATGGCGATTCGCTTCTTACTCTCCCTCTCCATTTCGAACTCCAGGGAGCGACAGTTCAGAACAGCAAGGGACTAGAAATCGTCGTCGAATCACTCCTCACCCTGAGCCAAAAACACTGTTATCAAGACGCCACGGTTCGTTACCACAGTTGGCTCTGAGCCGCGACCTAGGCATGGGACTATATTCGCAGAGTCAAGAAAGTCCGCTAGTGATCTTGCGAACAATCCTGTGTATCCGCATAAGGTGGTGTTTTTCCAAGCAAATAGAGAGTGGTCGTCGTACTCTTTCACAATCTCTTGAAGAGAACGGAATGCTTTGTCCCCCTCTCCATACAGCATGGGCATGGAGATTTCGAAGAGACCAAGAAGGCAATATGCGATTGCCATGTCTTTTACCCTCATGGCTTTTCGTTTTGCAGCCCATGGCATTCTCCTAGCAACGCTGACCAGGCGTAGGATTCCTCCCAGGAGAATTCTCTTGTCAACCCCAGTAATTTCGTTGATCTGACCAACAAGCCCCAATTTTGTGCCCTTAAACTTCCAATTCCTGTCATAGAAGTGTTCTCTAGGAGCAATACCGGTAATTTCTTGGAGAGGCCATCTCCGGGTAAACCACCTGCTTTCTCCCAGCCCGACTTCTGGTACTCGTAAGTCGCAGATGTAGACGTAACATTGAGTTGACTTTCGGTACCACCGAAACCTAGAATTGATCGCTTCGGAGAGTTCAGCTGAATAACTTTTATTGATGCAGATTGTGTCAACCCAGACATAATCCAGTCCATCGCTGATGGCTTGCTCACACGACTTCTGAGTCTTGTACTGTACCACCCTTTCATGAAGATGTGACGAGCGTGAGAATCTTGGAAATCACAGAAGGTAGCTGAGAATGGCATACTGAGGAATATCCTCCACAAAAATCTCGAGGATGTTGGTGCGACTATCGAGCAGTCTCATAGTTAATATTAGCCAAGAATTTTGCCCTCGCCTATTTGTTTGTAAGGGATTTTTCAGCTACAAGTAAGTAGAATGGCATTTCATCTCTTCAAATATGTTTATTTGATACTGGTATCCAAGGTGCCCAATACGAGACATACACGTACTCGAGTAGTGTTCAATATGAGGCGTTGACGCTTATTGTTCACAATTAGCCTAATTCCATCAGACATAGAACCTACGCAGGTACTTGTTGGCGAGAGACGCTACGCGATGGTCCATAGGACCACAAATCCAGAATTCGTCGTCAAAACTACTAGATATCTTAAGCAGAAAATACCCAAGTCGGTGGAATAAGAGTGTGACATACACAAAGCGTTGAAATATGTAGGTCATGACTCACCAGGGCTACAACGTTGCATCGCGAGAACGGGAGGTAATTTTCGCAGGATGATGTATATGCGTCGTAAGGTTGAGAGCTCGAAAGATCTTCTCCAGCCACGAGCCGGACTCTAGCTCAACGTCTAGCCCGGATCGCGGATTGCTTGCTTCTATATATGCTTCCGGTTCTCGGATAATTACAGGAAGAAGGACACTTCCACCAAGACATAAAGCACAGGAGCGTTTTGTACGAACGTGCTAGAGATTATCAAAAGTCCTTTCCATCATAGAGTACAGTATTTTGAAGACTCTGGGTGCACATTTGAGTGATACCTTCGTTCGCATTCGCTTGGAACGCAAAGAAGAAGGGAAATTGACCATTAGCTTCCACCAGGTTGACCGTCTACCAAAGACATCCCTAAACCTTAAAAAGCAGCGTTGCCTTTAGAGTTCAAAAGAGATACACTTGAGAACTTCGAGGAATTGTACAGTACATACTTTTTCAGTTACCTTGCGTCATAAGAGATATTCCGCTATGGTCTGTCTGTAGCACAGAGATTTCGAGATGCAAGTTATTTTCTTAGTGACTGCAACGGGTTCTTCTTCCCTGGCCCGCCACAAAACCCCGCATTTTGATAGTGTGTCGAGAAAGATTTCAAATCTCTCTCCTGATCTAACTCTGGTCTATTTTCAGGCTAGCAGCGCTGCAGCAGTTTGATTATCAGGAGATGGCGCATGGAAATAGCGTGAAGCACTGTTGTATAGAAGAGAATGCCACCTAGATCCCCTTCTAACACGGTACCGGTCACGTGCCGGTCTCTCTGACAGTAGTATATAAATAACATTAAGCTGAGGGATATCTAAGAAACAAACCCACCTTGGCTTAACGGTATTATCCATGCGAAAGATGAGTTTCGAGTCTACCCTTCGGGGACACTCCCTACTCTGCTCTAGTAGAGGATGTGATATTTGTGAGCCATGTTTCTTTTGCACCCTCATTTTTTACATTTTTTTTAAATTTTCTTTTCTATGGTCTCTTTTGTTGGGCGATAATTTACTTTTACTAGGTAGGCGTTGTAGATCTCTATATAGTGAATGGCTGGCCGATTCACTATTTGCTATTACTTAATTGCCATGTCATTTTGAACAAAGCTGCTCTAGATTTTATTAGATAAGA
Source organism: Hymenoscyphus linearis (assembly GCA_900536425.1). NCBI lineage: Eukaryota > Fungi > Ascomycota > Leotiomycetes > Helotiales > Helotiaceae > Hymenoscyphus > Hymenoscyphus linearis. The sequence continues at coordinate 113,419 of UNPR01000002.1, forward strand.
AGCCATATATATATCTCTTTTGGTTCATGCATGTATTGTTACACTATGTATCCCTGTCTCTATAATGTGGGCTGTATGGTGAGTGCTGTTCTCCCTACCATTCAGCCCCTACCAAATGTACCAACCATGTGTACCATAATGCCAAAGATGTCGCCATCATGATGAAACTCCAAGAATGCCAGCAAATACACACCATCTATTTTACACCCAACCCCCCAAAACTCTAAGCCAATTCCCAAACATCCACGAAATCCATCTAATCAAAGCTCCTGAATCTTTCTCGTCTCCGCTGCCTCAGCTCTAAGATGCCTACCAACCTCCCCGCCAAGAGATACCTCAAAACCCGACTGTCCTCCAGATCTCTGCGACGAATTACCAAAAAGACACTGCCACAAATCCTCATCATCAACACGCTCCCCACCTTTTCCACCCTTGTTGAGAAGTCTATTCAGAGTAGCTTGTTGTAACTCCATCGAGTTTGCCTCAACAAGATCAACACCAAGGACTTCCTCGTCGTTGATCTCTCTAGCTTTTCCCTTTCCTTTGCTCTTGCTTTGAGGCGAATTAGGAAGCTCAGCCAAGTGTTCCATACGTCTCTTCACCGATAACTGGTAGATTGATTCTTCGACTGTTCCGTCAACAAGATAAAGCCAAACGTTCGTTTCTTGCTGCTGGCCGATCCGATCAACTCTAGCAATAGCTTGCAGCTCAAGTGCCGTATTGAGAAGTGGTTCACATAGAAAGACGTGGCTAGCATTCACAAGATTCAAGCCAGAGGAATGGGCGCGTGAGTGAAGGAGGAAACACTCGACAGCTGGATCGTTCTTGAAATTCTCGATGCCATTGGGTTTGTCAATCGAGGAATATTGAATCCGGAAATTCCGAAATGCACCAGCTAAAACATCAAGAAATTCCTTGAATTGTGAGTACACGATGGACTTGGCGCCAGGATCTGATTCACGCAACCATATCAGATGACGAGCAAGCGTATCGATCTTCGTTGTGAAGGAGGGACCATCGAGATCAATGCTCTTGATCTCCATCATTTTACTCTTGCTGATCTCTGTATAGATGGCAGATTTGCTAGAGTTCGAGGAAGGAGTGTGTCGTCGTTGGGGATCCTGTACTTCTTCTGTTTGAATTGTCAATTCTTGGGGCTTGTAAGTGATTTCATGCAAATCATATTTTCTTCTAAGGGGTTTTCTGCACTCTGGACAGTTGCGATGGGCTGAATGAGATGTCAGTGATCTATCGTTTAAGTTTGATGGATTCTAACTTACTACGCATCCACAAAGTAATGCATTCCTTACAGTATTGGTGACCACAAACTGTGAGTACACCATCTTCGAAAGGTTCTCGACAAATCACACACATCTGCTCCTCTTGTGGATTTTCGTGTTGCTGTTTAAGATACTCCAAATATCGACGCTTCGTTTTGGCCTGGGCAATCTTATTTCTCTGATCTACTTCAAATTGTAGCAATCTGGCATGGACTTGGTCGAAATGCTGAGGCTCTATGCCCGGAGCAACGGTATCAGAGATGTGCTGAAGCTGTTTATAGTACTCGAGGCGGGTGTTGGTGGTACCAACAAAAAGTTCTAGTTCCTTCTCGAGCGCAGTAGTAGCCTTCATCTGCTGACTCAGAAAGTTCTGCGTATTCTTAAATTGGGTTTCAACGATGGCGAGTTCGTTTTGTGCCCGTATATTCCCATTTTCAGAGTCTGATCGCAATGAAGTGGCCAGGGCTCGCAACTCTGCAACGCACCGTCGTACGAAGATGTCCTTGGGTGGCTTTAAACGTTCTCTAATAATGAATAACTGGAGAGTCTTTTGTGGAGAAGGCCCATCTCCTTTGTTTGCCAGTTTAGTTGCCCACTCCACCTCGTGTCTAACAAGCGTGTTTTCCCCACCATTTAGAGCGTCACGCCGGTCCGAAATAACAGCCTTCAGAGCGGTACAATAGACAATAACTTCGTCTTGCGTCTTTGTTGATTGCTCGTATTCATCACCTGTGATTTCGAGGCCATCTTCTTCGTCAACAAGTGGGCGGAGGAGAAATTCTATGGTTTTCTGTCTCCACTTGTAGAGTTGCTTGGCCTGGGCATCGAGGAACTCTCCAAGCTTGTCGAGTTCTTCTATAGTCCTACGGCTGCCTAACCCTCCCTTCGGATTGTTCGTAGGGAATTCAGGTATCTCTACAAAGAGTTTGGAACTGGCCTTGTCGGAAATCTCTCTCATGAGTTTATTTGCTTTTCCATAATTCTAATGCATAAAAAGGGTTAGTTGTGTTCTAGTTTGTCAAATAGGCGACAGAAAGCGGAATACTACTTGCCTCTTGAAGCATTTCTTGCCTTATGATCTTCGCCGATTCATAGCCTTCTGCCTCAAGTCTTTCTAGCGCTTCAAACTCCGCGGAGCCCGGCTTCGTCATCTTCTTGTTGGTCTTGATTTGGAAGTAGGCATTCGCACAAAAGAAGACGGCCGCGTGTTGTAATTCCAAAGCCAAGCGCAATCGATTTCTCAATTTTCCTGCATGAGAGGATACTCTGCGACAAAGCACAAATAATCAGCAACAGACCCATTGCAGAATCTCGCGATGGGGAGATTAAGTATCAGTCAGCTTCGGGGTTTATAACTATCCCACTTGTTTCAAGTAATCGTCGGCGGGGCTGACAATTAATCGGAATGGTCACTCGAACATTCTTGTAAGACAATTGAAGTGAGTTTCCCCAAATATCGACGATAACAACTCCAAGTAGTCCAGACAGAAGGAACAATAGGGCACAGTTTTTGTGCATCAGGAGACAGGACTTTGAGACTTACTCTTCGGTATCACTTACGGAGTCATCTTCCTGTCCTACTGATTTTTTATTTCCCCCACTTTGAACCAATTCTTCCCGCAACTGATTTCGAAATTCGCTGACACAAGTCATTGCTTCGTCAGCTGTCTCGGTCCAAATTCTAAGGGCTTCGCTAACTCTAGGGGAGTTTTCAAAGAGCTGGCCGCGCTTCAGTTTCATCAACATTAGATTTCGTTGGTCTTTTATGCTGGTAGTATCTGCATGCTCAATCATCACCTCCAAGACTTCAACAACAGTGCGAAGTGGTCCATCTTTGTTGCCCAACGCTCTCCGGTTATGCCCACCAACTTCGGGATGTAATGCGGTTTGTCGTAGCCGAATCAACCATTTTCTCATGATATCCGCGACCTCTCTATGGTCCCAGTCCTGGCTGAGAGGTGCGCCTTGAGTATCCAAGCCTATGTCTTCACACATCTGGTTGAATAGCTCCCGGTAGTGCTGCTCTTCAATGGGAGTAAATGGCATGGTAATGACGTAACGGCGCTGGGCTGGAAGTTTGAGTTCGTCTCGAACAATGATTTTGTTGTGCCTCAAGGCCAATTGTCCAAACAGCTTTCGAAATTGTTCCTTATGCTTGGTTATAAGAGAAGACCACACGTGCTCGATGGAAGCAAAGGGTTCATAACGTAGGAATACCAACAATCCCAAGAGGTCAGACACGTCTTTCCTGACGGGAGTTCCGGTAACACACCAAGCATTGACTCTTGGGACCATCCGAGCTACAACGGCAGCATTGCTTACGACCCTCTCGATCATTTGGGCTTCGTCCATGACGACTCGAAAGAACTGCAACTCCATGAGAGGAGATTTTGGCCGGGAGTATTTGGATTTTGTCCTCAGCGTTTTTTCAGGATTCAGCGGCGTGTAGTGGATTTCATCTCCGAGAACCTTGTAGGTAGAAACAACAATATCCGAAGTTGCTAAAAGCTCTCTATCTCCGTCTCCCAACATCTTGATCCCTTGGTAATGTATAACTTTCAAACTTGGAGCGTGCTTATTGATTTCTGCAATCCATTGTTGAGCTATTGCTGGAGGTGCAATGATAAGAGTCGCAGAAGTCGGCCGGACGTAGGCACATGTAAATTGATCGAATATATCTCCCGGGTATGGTTTTGGTCGTTTGTTCAAAGCAATCAAAGATATCATTTCCAGAGTTTTTCCCAAACCCATTTCCTCAGCTAAGATTCCACCTTTCAAGGTTCGCTCCAGTTCCCTGAAAGGTGTAATGTCTAGGGTAACCAAACCAAGCAAGTGGCTTACAAAACACGGCTTCCCCGTGAAATCTGTTGCTGGAACGAAAGATAGTGGTAGGGTGGAGGTAGTTTGGTGCATGGAAGCAATACTGTCATTATGGGTGGGTGAATATGCCATGCCTTCTCTTCCCAACATCCATTGAACGGACCTCTTTTGAAATGGATATAATTGTGATTCCAATTCGGGTACAATCAAAGATTGTGGGACAGTATCCTGCTTATCTGGCACATGAACACTCTGGTAGAAGTCCTGTGGGCTCCAAGAATCGGGACTCGAGTCCGCGAGAGCTGATTTGGTGGCGAAGTATTTCTGTAGTACTTCTTCTAGTGCCGGAATCTTGTTTTTGGCGGCCATGATAAATTGCGGTGATGGTGTGGAATTCCAGTAAATGGTAAATGAAATTCTTAGGAAATTTGATTTCTCTTTCTGGAGTAAAGAAAGTCCTATATCGATCCAAATCTTCCCCTCCTTCTTTGCCCATTTTTTGGAATCAAAATCAACCCGAAGAGCAACTCGTACATGCTCCATTTCATCATCGTCTTCTGGAATTCTTGCGTGGAAAACGATTTGACCCGAGTCATCCTGGATCTCGATATATTCTGCATCTCGTCCACCAAATACCTTAACATGTGGATATACGTGGTTTCGTTCGATCGTATCGGGAAGGTTGGGGCTGGAAAGCTTCGAGCCTGAAAATTCAATATCCCACAGTGTTCGTCGCACTTCGATATATGGGAGTTCTGGTTCGCGACTCGACACAGTCTGCTTAACTCCGATTGTTCTCGTCTGGCCCCAATTCTTCTTCTGCCGTTTGCGTGGAGGTTCAGAAGACGGAGTGACTCCTAGGATGAAATTGATGAGCGCATCAGGCAACTCGCGCGCGGGAGAATTTCCCGGTGACATTGGCGGACTTTCTGCCGCATCAGAGTTTCTTTCTGTGCTATCTCGTGGGACGCTAAAAGTGGAGGAGGAGGATGAAATACTTCCGTCGGTACCTGCAGCTGGCCTTTCCGCAATTTTGTTTGGAAATGCGCAGCGGTTTGCGCTCGATGGCTTCGGTAGGGGCATTGCGCCGATTGCGTGGGATTGGCTAGCCAATCCCGTCGAGATTTGACTTCACATACAAGATCTGCTCGCTAGTTGCAAATTAATTGTTTCGTGATGGCAGGATTGAAGTTTGGTGGAGTCTATGGAGAGGAGACCGAAGGTGTGCAATTGTACCTATAGAGAGGTTAGAGGGGCAGGACCAAGAGTACTCCCTTATCGTTATCAGTCGCTGACACGAAATCACGTGAACGCGACCCCAGACTACCTAGGTACCCATCCATGGATCCATGGATGGACCTAATTACCATAGGTAGCACGTGGGTAGGTAGGTTGTGGAGGCTCAACTTCAAACATTCAATCTCACCGTACATACAACATAAAAAACAATTACCAAGAAATAAAAAAAGCAAAAAAACAAGCGCACCTTATCCCCTCAGCTGCTACCAGAAACACCTTTTAGCGTGTCCCACTTCTAGGATGTAAGCGAGCCAATAGGACCCAATTATTTCACGACTTTAGGTGTAAAAGTAGGTACTATATTTAATAAAAAGTACAGAAACAAGGCCTTTTTTTATATAATAACACCTCGTATCTATTATAGCCGAAGGTTGTTGAGTACCGTACGCTTAATCTTTAATTATTATTAGTAAAACAGCCTAATATAACTCTTTTTAAAACACGATCTCTAAGTAAGGTAATTTTGTACTTTTCTAATAGATTTAAAGCCTATTCTAGGCTATTTAAAGGGTAGAATATATAGACGGCGTGTCCCTAGATCTATTTATAGGTAGTCGCGTGGAATAATATTTAATAAAGGGTATTTAAGAGTAGTATTGTTAATGTTAAAAAGTTGGTGTTCCTACCTCTGTCAGGGGTGCGCACGGACTACAAAAAGGTGTTTCTGGTAGCAGCTGAGGGGATAGAGGTAAGACCCAGGGTCGAGCTCAACAGTTTTCTCTCCTTGTTCAATTCCCGTTTTGTTTGTCCTTCATTTGATTTACTTCTCCACCGCCATTTACGCGTCAATTATGTCTAGAAATTGAAAAAATCCACTCGATATAAATCAGGCTTGAGTTTCGTAAAGTTTTGGTTTGCTTAGAAGGGTTGTAGTAAAAATATTGTACGGTACTGTTTGACAGAAACCCTAAAACCAACCCTAAAACCACTAGGATTTTCTATACATATATATCTCCATCCCGAATTACCTTCCTCTCTTTCAAATGACCTTTCTATTCAACCCAGGTGACTGGTCCTACTCAACTCAGTAATGTCATCATCTCCAATCTGTAGGAGGTAGATATATGTACTCGTCGTAGTAGGCAGTTTTAGGCTAACACCCACTTTCCAGGCTGCACATGGACAAGCATGGGAAGAAAGTGGTAAGGTTCTAGAGATTTGTGGTTGTTCTAATGCTAGGGCCTGGTCTTGATATATTTAACAAATTCTTGATGTGAGGTAATTTATCTACAAGATAAGGTTTAAGGTTTAAGGGCTAAACTAATTTAATAAAGTGTTTTTTTAATAGGTAATTGTTAAACTCGGATTTTCTTGCGTTAATCTAACCGCTACGCCGTGGACAGGAAAAATGGTAGTAAAAACAACTCAAATCTTATTTCTTCAGTTCTCTGAGTTACGGAGGCAATGTAAGAATCCTCCTTAGTCTTACCTAGGCGCAATTACTTTAATTTACCTGGAATACCTACTCGATTGTCCTAAACTGCTCGAGTGCTTTTGTCGATTGTTCGGACGGAATCTACCCAAGGATTTGAGGCGACCACATTGCTTGTTCTTACCTATTAATGGAAGATATGTTCTATAGTCGGTATCGATTAGAGTTAGGACCATTAACCGGCACGTTTTCTTGTCTACTGCGGGGTTGTCTCACCAAAGCTTAAGATCTATTAAAAATCAAAACAAACTTGTACAAATTCTTCCGAATACTTCAAAAATATATGAAATCTGTATTTATCATCTCTGTGCTCCGAGGACCAGTATGTACCTCACGGGTTACTAGTACCGTACAGTACCTACCACCACCACCTACCACCACCTACCTACCTCTGTGTACTCGGCTACTCGAAATCCTCGGTACTCGTAGGTAAAAATAACTAAGCTGTGCCGTGCCTGACCTGAGACTTGACGTGGTGTGCCAAGACATACACACCGGAAAATAGCCGGATTGGATTCGTGACATTGGTCGCTGGGTGGATCCGCATGTAAACAAAAACACCTGCACTTGCTAGGCGCTCGAGCTAAAGCGACGCTACATCCATCCCATCGCATCGCAATAACACCACAAACTCCTCACCCCAAACGTCCTTATGCTCTCGAATTCCATATACAAGTTGCTAGAGCTTTCCTTGAGCAATTTGTGAGCCAAGCTCACCATCTGAGGCGCATTTGGGCGCATCTACCACCACTCCACACAACATACCACACCGCACTCCACATTCCAATATGCCTTCGGTAGAGCGAGATAGCTCGCGCGACAGCGAGAGATATCTCAAACATCAGCACACGCCCTCCTCAGATACCAGCCGGGCCATAGTCCCTATGTAAGGTGGCTTCTTTGTTCGCACAATACAATGCTAATCCGCCGCGTCCAGGTGGGATAGTTCTGATCCCGACCGAGCTCCTCCTCCACTTCCTATGAACCCTTCCTCTCCAATTGTCGCTTCCAGACCACACACCTCCACAGCTATCAAAAATGCACATGCTGCGTTGACAGAAAAGGCTCGCGAAAGTACATACATTACGAATCCTCCTCCGAAACGACTCGAACCCTCACCAGAGCGTTCTTTGATAGTCAAAACTGCTCACAAGCGCATGCAATCTCTACAACCTGGCAATGTACGAGATTTGAGTAGCTTTTTGGAGAGTGCTACAATATTTTCATCATCAACCTCGCCCGACAAGTCTGCGAAAAGACCATCTACTCCACATGGACCAAAGGACTTTTTCTTAGAAGGACTGTCGCCAGAGAAACCCCCAGAGAAAATCCCAGAGAAACTCCCAGAGAAAGACGATTGCCATACTCCACGATCCACGACCCCAACTCCCAGCCGGGAATCATCAACTCGTGACATGATGTCAGTACGTCCATCCTTGCGAAGACCGCCGCAAAGCAGCATATTGGGGGAGAATACGCCGCCGCAGTCTGCAACAATGATTGCCTTACAATCAATGGCGAGTAAGGATGCGGATGCACCTCCCCCCCTCTCCAATGTTACAAATGGATCAACAGCGGCCAGCCGTACACCACAGACATTTGATGCGATATCGAACCAGATTCTTAGCCTCACAAGTATTGCCACGAGTTTACAACGAGAAATGGCCCAACTTAGCCGGAGAAGCAAGGACAATGCGACCGACCTTGTAAGTTTGAAGGAGGCTACAAATGCGAGGGATGAGGATATCCGGAAGAGCTTAAGGGAGCTGGTCAGTAACCTATCAGAGTCCGGTTCTCGGTCACCACCTAGCGATCTCTATCAAAATCCAATATATCTGGATGCAAAGGCATTGCATACCAAGAACATCAAACCATTTACTCTTCCACGAATACCCAGCCCCAATAGTTTCGCCGCCTCGTTGGACAGAGAGTCCGTCACAAGTGCTAGTGCTTGTCCTTTCGGAGTCGAAAATGCCGCCAGTGTTGCATTACTCGAGAAGATTTTGCGTGATATGGGGACCAAAGAAGGCCAGGAAAATCTCGTTGCCAGACTCATGGAAGTCGGAGAACGGCTATCTAAAGATGAAACGTCGACCGCAAAGAAGCTTGAGGAGTTGCTAGAGCTCGTGAAGAGTAGCTGTACTCAATCAACGGTAACCCAACAACCAGCGAATACTGGTAACAGACCCCGTACATTCAGCTTCGACGATGCGCCCGACTTGGAACTGGATTTCGACCGACCCAAATCTGGACAACTATCTGCACGAGTAGACGCTCTCTTCTCATCAGGACAAAACAAGGAGAGCCAGAGCGCTCCCGGAAGTGTTCGAGGATCAGATATTGTCAACGAGGAGCTTATGAAAATCATTCGCACGATCAAAGACAGCGTTGCCCAAGGTGGTGGTCTCACCGCAGAGGTAAAGGCTCTGGTTCGCGAACTTCGCGGAGAGGTTTTAGGAATGGGTCGCGAGATTGGACGAAAGCTAGAGCAGGCAACTAGTAATGAGTCAGGTCCAAAGGATCTCACTGCTGAAAAAACTCAGATAGCCCGTGTAGTTAACAATGGCCTGGAAGAGTTGAAACAGCACATGGATGAATTACTGCGTGAAAATCAACGAGAAACGGCTTCTGCAGTTATACGCAATCCTATCGATTACCAAGAGATATATAACGCAATGCGGGCTGCAATAAACGAAAAGCCTAAGGAGTCTGGCCCTCCAGAGCTAGTGAAAGACGACATAATTGGAGCTGTGCGCGAAGCCTGGGAGACCTATAAGCCCCATATTGAAGTTGAACACTTCGGGTTGGAGCGGGAAGAGCTTTTGGCTTGTCTGAAAGAGGGAATCCAGGAGTACATTCCCCAGAATAGTGCTCAAGATATCGTAGGTACCACACGAGAGGAAGTCTTCGAGGCCGTTATCGAGGGTCTGAAACACTTCTCTCCGCCACGAGTCGAAACGGAAGCCAGCCTCTCACGCGAGGAAATTCTTGATGCAGTTCGAGAATGTCTAGAGGAGTTCGAGTTCCCAGCAGCACCTATGCCTGAGCCAAGAGAGCCCGAGGTCACCCGTAAAGACATGCTTCACGCAGTGCAAGAAGGTCTACACTCCTTTGATTTTGCCGCCACTAGCACAGCACTTACCCGTGATGTTGGTGGAAACGTAACTCGAAATGATATGCTGGATGCCGTCAAGGAAGGCCTCCACACATTTGACTTCTCAGCAACATCGAATCGCAACATCGAATCCGGCGTGACGCGTGACGATGTTCTTCATGCAGTCAACGAGGGTCTTCATACATTCGACTTCACCGAACATACTCCCACACGCGATGATATTCTGGATACCGTTCGAGAAGGCCTCGAAGGTTTCGAATTTCCAAATGCTCCAACAACTCGCGACGAACTTCTTGAAATTGTTACTGAAGCGCTCCATATCTTCGATTTCCCAACCTCTTCCACTTCCGCTGGGGCCACTATGACCCGCGACGAAATCCTTGACGCCATCAAAGACGGAATCAACAATTCAGACTTTGGCTCAAACTCTATGGCTTTGAGCAAAGACGTGGGTGGGCCACTTAATCGAAATGACGTTTACGATGCTGTGCGGGTGGGTATTCGAGAAGCTCCTATTCAGAGAGATCCATGGAGCGAGCAGGTCTTAGAACGACTTCAGGAACTGATGGACTGGGTGGAAGACGGGTTCAAAGGAGTATCTGATGAGGCAAAGCAAAACATTGCTGCGTCTGGTAGAGATACTGAGCAGCTCCTTGATGCTTCAAAGGATGGCTTTGAAAAACTTCGTACCGACATTGAAACCTATGTTGACCAGGTCGCCAGTGGCATCAACAAAGATGAAATACTGGAGAGTATTGGTGAGAACTTTAGCAAACTTAGCGTCGATATTGAAAGTTTACTTGCGAGCAAACCAGAAAATTCATTGGAGATTGTTCGTGGGGAATTAGAGCACCTCCGAGGAGCCATGGCGACTGCTTTGGTACGCCCGGATGGAAACATCGACAAAGATGAATTTCTGGATGCCCTCCGAGATGGATTTGATAGTATCCGTGCGGACATGGACAAACCTCAAGAGAATCCCAATGAAAGTATTATTTCTGGCAACCGTGAAATACTGGAGACTCTTGATGAAGGTCTGGCTGGATTGCGCGCAGAGATTGAGAAGATTCACAACAAACCTGTCGACATGACTGTCAATTACGAAATCCTGGATACTTTGAAACTTGGTCTTGAAGGTGTTAGGGCCGACCTCGATCGTCTCCGCGAGAATGGGTTCGGCGAAACTGCTGTTGCGGAAATTAGTAGCCGTGCTATTGTTACTGCAGAGAGTACAGAAAATAGTCTCAAGCGAAACGACATTGAAAACTTGGAGGTTCTTATTACCCAATTACGAATCAAGGTGGACTCACTCGACTCTGTGCCCCCACAGCGATCAGAACCAGCTCCTGGATCACTGTCCAAAGATGATCTTGTTAGTGTTGAAGAGAAGCTTGCAACTGTGCAAGCGTCTGTCATTGGCATTCTCAATCGCGATCGAGCACCTCTGCCTGACGCAGAGAGCATAAAGAGAGAAGATATCGAGGCTATTGAAACCCTTCTCAGGAATACGAAAGCCAAGATAGATGATATAGATCCGGAGCAGGCAGTCAAAAAGGAGCACCTCGATGCCGTTGAGGTGCTACTTTTTGAAACCCGTGAGAGTATAACGGAGCTGAAAACCCATCTTGAGGACGTTACCAAGACGGATGACATCAGCATGGTAGAAGGATTACTTCGTGGGGTAGTTGAAGGCCTGGATGAAATGAAACGACGTATGGAAAAGGAGGAACAAAATGCCGAGAAGGTCACAAAGACAGACGTGGAAGCTGTCGAGGCTGTGTGTCTGGATGTCAAAGCAGCTATAGAGCAGAGAGTGCTGCCAGATATTGCCGATCTCGCCTCCAAGGGCGATTTGAAAACTCTTGGAGATATAGTAAAGGAATTCAATGGCCGATTCGAAATTCATGCAGAATCCAACGCCAAATCTTTCGAGGAACGACAAGCAGAAACTGTTGGAGTCGGCGAACGAGTTTCCGAGGTCAGGACTTTTCTTGAGGAGTTCAAGGAGGCAGTAAAGGAAAAAATGGAGGAAGGATCATCGAACCTTGCAACTCTGGGCAAATTTCTCGAAAGTATGGGAGAAACTGTTGGCCAGAATGCTAATGTGACTGATGATATCAAAGAAATGTTTGAGATGGTGAAATCGGAATTCGAGAAGTCAAATGCTGGTGTTGTTGGCTCCAAGCTCGATGCAGATGAAAAGTTCCAGACTACTTGGGACAAGTTTGACGCCAAGCTCGACGAAAAATTCGACGAAATGATGATGAAATATGAGGATACAGAGTTAGCTGCAGACGCGAAGGCAAAAGCAGGAGATGAGAAGATGACTGAGGTTGAAGTTGCTATGTTGAGCACAAAGGCCGTGGGCGAAGATGTTAAGTTGCTGGTCGATAATCTTGGTGCAACCTTGTCGGATTCTGTCGAAAAGATGGAAGAAGCATCAAAAACAGTTTTCAACCGTGTTGACGAAACTTTTACAAGAGTCGAGGAATATCACATCGACGCCAAAACAGAGCACCTGCTTACCCGTGAGGAAGTCTTCAAGAGCATTGCTGCAATTGAGGGAGTGCAGGGTCAGGTCACGGAATACAGCCCTAAGATTCTTGAGTCGATTAAGGATGTTTTGGTTATAGTTGGTGAACATTTTGAGCACTCCAAGACTTCGAATATGACGATCCAGCAGAAGATTGCCGACATTCCCCCACCTCCCCCACCTGTGCAAATGATTGAACCACCTGAAATCGAAAAATACGACGATGCTCCGGTTCATGAAAAACTTGACAAGCTAGTGGACCATATGCAGGCCGCCGGAAAATCATTCTCACAGCTGGACATGTTGGACCAGATACATCAAAAAGTCTTGCAAACAGCAGCTGAAGTATCTGAATTTGTATCTGCACAAACTCAACGTATCGCCGATGAACACCAAGATAGAGAAAGCGCGGTTGAGGCTGCTACAATTGCTCTGGAGAAACGCAACTCGCAAAAGGAACAAGTTGAGGCCACTATTGTGGGCCTTCGGCAGGAAGAATCGCAACTGAAGGAGTCCGTTGCGACCTTGAAAATAGAGCAAGATAATCTGTCTACTCAGAAGATGAAACTTTGCGCCGATGTTTCTGGGCTTGAAACTGCATTACGCATTCGTCGTGAAGAACTCCATGAAATGGAGGCAAGAGCCGCGCAATTGGAACGTCGTATCTTGGAGGGGGTTATTGACCATTCCCGGGCTTTCCTTCTCTCCAAATCAAATACGAAAGGCCGTGATGCGATGAGTAGAAAACGAGTTCCAAGTCATGCCACCTCAACTACTGGATCTACTACCTCTTCAGCTGTCACTGCGGCACGACCCACATCGAGAGCATCGCACACAAGCAATGTAACCCAGAGTGCCGTAAACATGGCGATGAACGGAAATCGCGCCTTGACGAAAGTCCCCAGCAATAATACTACTGGAGGAGCCTCCCGTCGAATTCTCTCGCTAAACCAGATTACTCACAATGTACCTACCGGTGCTATGGCACACACTATGCCTGCAGCTGGCATGAAGCGCAGCCACAGTGTCAAATCCTCAGCGTTGTCAGCGGTCCCTCGTCAGACAAGCTGGGGTGGGTCCATGAAAAACAAGAAATACGGTGATCTGAACAAGGAGAACTTGGCACTCAAGGAAAGCGAAGAAGATGAGCTAAGTGATGCGGATCAACAAAGCGATGGTGATCGACGAACTAGCATGGGTACTACTATCTTGACGAGCACTGGTACAGGCCTGAGTGAGAGTGTTATTGATGAGGGGACCGAATGGACTGGTAGTATTGATGGGGATTCCGAAAGTCAGGTTACGGGTAGTACTATTACCGAGGGTGAAGATGAGCCAGCTGCGATGGTCATCTATGATGAAGCAGCGGCGATTGCGGCGTGAGACTAAGTGAGTCTATCTGTCTGGGGATACGGTGCACTTTATCCATGTTCCTTTTTTCATCTTCTTCTCTTCTTCCCTTTTAGGACGCTGGTATGTCGAATTATGACCTTGTAAATATCTTTTCGTCGTTGATGTTCTGTTTTTGCAAGCGTGGTGGACGGTTGGGATGGATGGATGGATGGTCCGAATGGATGGACTTGGGGAGGGAATTGGGGGGGAGGACATGGAGTAGTGTGAAATATCTGGTAATGATTGGAATGAATAGCGTTTTTAGCGAATCTTTTTTTTTCTTTCTTTTTTTGTTGTTAATGCTATGTTTTCATCTCTTCTTATTATTGATGTCTGATTGAAGTGATTCGCAGGACTGTGAGGCGCTTTGAACACAACTGTATGGAGTGTGGCAGCTAACACACTGAGACTGGATCTGAATGGTTCTTCAGGTTAGACATACTATTTTGATCCTCCGTGCTGTCGTGTCTGATATAATGCATTGTATTTGTCATGGAGTGAAATGCAAGTTTTAAGATAGTCAACAATCCTTAGGACCTCTTATATACTGCTTGAGCATATTCGCTCTTAACTTACCACTTTCGGAGGGATGAGTACCGAATAGACATCTACTGTATTTATACCACTAACACAGCAGAGAGAAGGTAAATCAACCCTGTACTTTAGGCTGTGTATCCAAGACTGAAGAGTAACGATCTTAGACCAACAGAGTATATGAAACAAAACATGTATATCATGCAAAGTTTAGTTTAGTATGCGAAGTGGTGGTATCTTGATTCTCTAATAATCCTCGGCAAGAACTTTTGCTACTCTTACAAACCCAATGCCATATCTTTCGTTTCTACAATGATCATAATATACAATTGTCCATCAACCCTTTCCTAAGATCCCGAGAACATGGATGCGCTAAACACATGTACACCAATCTAAAACAACTCTTCAAAGCATTACTGCCAAGAAGTCCCTTGATACCAGTTGTTTCATCGCCCAAACAATCTCGAGAGTAGCGACTTGGGTGGTGATTCAGGTTTTGCTTCCTCGGTCGACTGGACCTCGTCGGTAGTCTGGGTTTCTTCGGCGGTCTGGGTGCTCTGAGTATCATCTGACAGTACATTTTCATCTTGTACTGTTTCCATTGGCTCGGCTGGCTGAATGTCTTCGCTTGATTCTTTATAAGCGACAACCTCATCAATTTCAGCTTGTTCTACAGACACTGCAGGAGCCGGCGCTTGAGACTCGGTAGGCCACTCATCCCCCTCTAATATTGTAATCGGACCCCCCTGATCACCGGAAACAAGGTCACTTTCCTCAACTCCATCAATCATATTTTGCTGTTCCTCCAGAGTCGAGTCGTCCTCTTCGGCTCTTTCCGATATCTGGTCCTCCTGGTATTGACCGGGCTGTCCAGATTCTTCCGTTGCTACAAAAAGATCTTCCGTAGCTGCCGCCGGTGCACTGTCGCCACTTGGTCCGAGTTTGGACGAAATGACCTTCACACCGTCCATCCACGGCCATAGACACTCTGGGATAGCAACCTCACGTCTTTCCGCGTTCCAGCCATTTTCTAGAATGGCAGCGAGTACTCTGGGTACTGCGAGTGCCGTCCCGTTTACAGTCCACGGGCGAGGCCTACTGGTCTTCCGCCTCTCCGTTATTGTCGTCTTCAATCTTGCAGTCTGATAATCCGTACAGGTGCTAACACTGGTAACCTCCCCAAATCCCTCATTCACGGTTTGTCGGGAAGGAAAAAATGCCTCAATATCCCGTTTTCGCGTTGCCGGGGCTCCTAGATCCGTGCTAGGCATTTCGAGGATTCTGCAATACAGACCGAGTGAAGAAAGGATCTCGATTTGTATTTTTTGAATCTCATCAAAGATTGCTGTAGATTCGTGTTGTATTGGACGTGTCCAGGCGAACATCTCCACCTTTGTGAACTCATGCACTCTGTACAGCCCCTTTGAGTTCACACCTCTACCCCCTGATTCAGCTCGATAGCATCGCGATACCGCTACGATCCTTTTCGGTAGATGAGCCTGGGAAATTGTTCGCTGGGACAGCATGGCTGCAAGTGGTATCTCGGCGGTACCGGCAAGGCTTAATTCGTCCTTTCCTTCATCCTTCGGACGTCTCTGAATGCTGTAAACTTGTTGCTCACCATTTTTATCTCGAGGTTGAAAGCCGCAATCCGAGATGTATCGACTTTTCACCAAACTTGGCGGAGAGACCTCACTCCATCCACCTCGTCTCGCGACAGAGAGGGCGTATTGTGTGAGAGCTTGTTCAAGCTGGGCGGCTTCATTCAAGAGGTAATACCACCCGTATCCTGTGGCTGATGCTCCCATGGTTAAATCAATCAGTTCAAGTTCCTTACCAATCTCAGTGTGACAACGAGGGCTATACGAAGGGCTTCCTTGTGGATCATCATTGATATAGCTGACAATTTTGGGGACGGTGCCGCGAGGAGTCTCGGGACTAATTTGGTTCGGGAGTAGGTCCGAGAGCCTTTCTATTTCGATCGAGAGTGTATTTTCATATTCCAATATTCCTTTTATTTCCTCTTTTAACAATTTCGCCTCGGCCATTAACTGTTGTTCATTCATGCCTACAAGATCTTGCATCGGCAGCGGTAGGGCAGCCTTTTTCAAGGGGGTTTGGGCCTTGGATGTTTTATCCAGGCGAAATGGCTTAAGCAGATCGTCTATAGCCTTTCGTCGTGCGTACACAGAAGTTTTCAAAGGCGACAATTGTTTGATAAGTAAACTAAGTCGCTCAATTTCCGCAGGGTATTTCACTGCATGGGGTAAATTGCGGTCTCTGCAGGTTCTCTCGAGGGTATCTCGATCAGCGGCTGGAGCTAGGAGCCTCAGTTGGTCCGATGTCGTTTCTTTACCCCATGACTGAGAGTCAGACGTATCGAGGCTGACTAGTTGCCGAGAAGGCGTGGAGGAGAATCTCTGGAGCTGGAGCCTCGTGGCTTGACGACATTGACATTGTGGGCGCAGACGTAGGGCAAGATGTGAGTGTTGGTGGTACCGGCGGCGAGATAACAGATATCGCAGTGAAGATGGAGACGGAGATAGTGGGAGGATAACAGATCTAGCCGTGGACGCCGGGAAAGCCAAGGAAGGCATCATGATCGTGTCGTGGTGTTTTGGTATTCGCGACCGCGATGACCGTGATGATCGCGATCAACGTTGATATTTTGCTGGATGTGGAGCGAGGTTGGGCACAGGCTAGCACCACCCCACACCACATCCATCTTGCAGCCTTGTAGCCTTGTAGCCTTGTAGCCTTGTAGCCTTGTAGCCTTATAGCCTTGCAGCCTTGCCACACCAAATTTTCACCTGCAGTCTGCAGATGTGAGATGAGCGTATCGGACTTTGCAATGCTCGCCGGGCCGCACCCGCAACCGCAACAGCAACCGAACCCACGCTCCGCTGGCTCTCCGAGGGCCACTGCCATTAACGCTGTGCGAGTATTCGCTACCTAGATACTCGAGTATGCTCACCATGCTCAAGCACCAGTACAAGCACGGTGCAAGTACACTTTAGAGCGAAGGGAACCACCGGGGTTTGGGGGGCTAGCCCCCATGAACATGGGACGGGATGAGATTCATTATCGCTCGTTTCACAGGGAACCCAGAATCATTGATTTCGTTATTACTCAAGTACTACTTAGGTATACAATCTCATGCCCAGAGACCAAGCGTCCAACTGGATCTATCGCCACCAACAGACTTGAACGCACCCGCTGGCCCCATACTCTGTCGGTTACTGACTGATACCTCGCCTGATTTCGAGGCCCCCGAAACACCATGCTGAAGCCACTGTTCGCGCTCGATCACGGAAACAGATGGCACCTTCAGATTGGTTAGCAGACTCCCACCGGCCCATGCACCAAGAGAATGAATAGTTCGTAGATGACCCTCCTCCTGTAACGGATTGATCTTTCTTGCAGCTCGATTGATCGTATCCTCAATTGGATCTGGGTCTTGTTCTTGTAAAGAAGCCGTAGTTACATCACCTGGTGGCACCTCCAATGGCCCTCCTCCGGTTTGTTTGTTTCGTGTTTTGCTGAATTTGGGCTTGTTTCGAAGCTGCTCCACCGCTTTGCCTTGGACATTAATCCAGCCTCGATCCTCTATAAGATCACCCAGTTCATCTAGAACACGCCCCTTCAGCCCAGGTAGTGCTGAGCCACCTCCCACAAACAAAATTCGTGCCATACACATTGATCTGACATCTATCGGGAGCTTGAGAAGACTGCGATAGATCAGCAAATGTAAAGGAGTTTCTTCGTCGTCCAGTTCGGATTCTGGTATGCCTGTAGCAAAGAAGGTAGATTCACAAGGTTCTGAAAGCGTTGCAAATGGAACTTGGAGTTTTGTGGGAGGACTTGTCGATGTTAAATCGATGAGGACCTGCGCCTCTTTTTCCTCTATCACGCTCCCAATTTGCAAGGAGCGCATGCTTGACCTGACTTCATCTTCCTCCTTGACCGGCGTAAGTCCAACGGACGGCGATATGTGCGTTGCTTTCTTTCCTGGCTTACACCAAGCCATTCGAGTGACAACCTGCTCGCATTCCTCGAAGCTCAAGAGGCTTAACGTTGCTTCTTCATTATCTAATTTTTCAGGTGTGTTAGGGATACTTTGCGGCTTATTTGGTTCAATAAGCTTGCCCAAGACTTTGGACATTTCTTTCCCGAGCAACTTCGTCGCCCTGACTGATCGTGTAGATTGAACTTCTCGCAGCTCGTATATCGCAGAAACTACAGTCTCAGCCCATCCGATATCCACCACAAGAGCAGAGCGTAGCCCGGCAGAGATAGTACACAGGACTGGCGATGACATGAGAGATATTGTGGGAGACTGGAAATTTGCAAACATCGTATCGAGAACCGTGGATAAGAGAGGCAGAGGGAAGGCGGACGGCAGAATCAAACTAACTTTTCTCGGTCGGGAATCAATCAGTAGGTTTCTATGGATGTGTTAATACTTTGTGCTTCTCTAAAGGAAATGGAAACCTACTAACTTTGCAAAAGCATCCCTCATCGCTCTGTCCAACTTGTCGCTCACCAATCCCATATCCAGATCCCGAAGATCGGGGCTCCAAAACTCGTATGCCTCTCCCCATGACTTTCCCCTGACCCTTTTGCGCCATTCCTTATCGTGACCAGCTTCCCATTTTCGATAATCACCCGTTCTCCTTTGCGCTTCCGGCCCAAACCCTATTGTAGCAATGGGCAATGCTTCTCCTGCGAACCCTGCCCTAAAGTACCGGGCGCCCAGCTCAATAACCACATGGTCGTCTTCAGCGCGCAACGCAGAAGGTGACCCAAATGTGGAGGGTATACCTATACCGCGAATAGGTGTATGAGGGCTGGTGGGGGATCTGATGCTAGCAACGTTTCGATGCGCAGGACCAGGACCTGTGGAAGTTGACATTTTGCTACATTTGCTTGACGACAACTGAACCTTCTTTCAGTACGAGAACAACTTTGTGGCGTATGTGTATCCTTGCGCCAGTACTAGTACTAGTGCCTGTAGTTGTACTCGAGTATCTAGGCTTTGAATGCGGCTCAACTCTGAGAAACATGGCTGTGGCTGTGGCTGTGGCTATGGCGCTGTTTCTCTGTTCCTTCGTCTCTCTGCCGACATGGTGGGGCTGCCCAAAAGGGTAAATACACCTCAACTCCAATACATCCCATCGCCATCGCTAGGCGTCCTTCCTGGCACAACCATACAGCTCTCGCTTATTTCGTTTTACTTAATTGCAGCACTATAATTTCAGCATTAAAGGTGTCTCATAAGTCCGTAAGTTTGCAGCACTCGAATGGTGGTTATCTTTCACGTTGCCCCCATTTCTTTCTTTCCTATTGGTGAAAATCCATAATATGGGCATCAAAGGAATCTATGGTGAGATTGGCCCTGGAAAGAGAATTGCATTGGCAAAGCTCGCTGTTGAACAGTATGAGGAGACCAACCGTCCTCTTCGTGTGGCAATTGATGTTTCAATCTGGCAATTCCAAGTACAAGCAGGCCAAGGCAAGTTCCGAAGTGTTCCTCTAGCTTTTCAGCTTTTTCTCATTTCTTACAGGAGGCGCAAATCCCGCCTTGCGAACATTTTTCTATCGGCTGGTCAAATTGCTCGGTTACCAGATCCAGCCGTTATTCATTTTTGATGGACCACATAAGCCGCCAGTAAAACGCAACAAGAAGACCGGAAATGGATCGGTGGCTCCAAGTTACCTCACGAAACAGCTTCTCAAACTTTTCGGCTTTCCTTATTACATGGCTCCGGGGGAAGCCGAGGCGGAATGCGCACTGTTGCAGAAGGAAGGTCTAGTTGATGCAGTGTTGAGTGAGGACGTCGATACTTTGATGTTTGGATGCGGATTAACTCTCCGAAACTGGTCTTCGGAAGGAGCCCGTAACAAATCGCCAACACATATCTCTGCTTATTACTCAGCTGAAACGAAGGCGAGGTCTGGACTCGATAGAGAAGGAATGATTCTAGTGGCTCTCATGAGTGGGGGGGATTATAATACCGATGGCATTCCTAATTGTGGCGTCAAGATTGCATGTGAAGCTGCAAGAGCTGGATATGGCAAATCCCTCTGTCAAATACCTAGATCAGATCCCATTGCGCTGGAGAGATGGAGAAAAGACTTGGCCCATGAGATTCAAACAAACGAAAGCAAGCACTTCAAGCAAAGACATAAAGCTCTGGTAATACCGGACAGTTTTCCAGATAGAGACGTTTTAGGATTCTACACCCATCCTGTGGTTTCCTCGGCATCCAAGATTGAGCAACGTAAACAAGGCATTGTATGGGATGGGGATGTCGACATACAGGGGTTGCGACGATTCGTTGCCGAGGCGTTTGAATGGACTGGCAAAATTGGCGCAATCAAGTACGTTAGAATCATCGCACCGGCTTTATTGGCGCACAAGCTTCGACGTCGAGCATCTCGTAGGCATTCTGGATATGGAGATCCCGTTCTCACAGCTATGGACGAAATGGAATTGGTGCGGGAGATTTGTGGGAAGAGGACTCATATTAGTTCAGACGGAATTCCTGAAACGCGAGTGGTTTACCAGCCTCTCGACATCGTTCCGTTGGATTTGGAGGAAGAGCCCGACGATAGTGAAGATTATGGGAGGGACGGGCTAGCTCCTGTCCTTCAAGGTGATCAAATTGAGGCATATCAATCAGATAATAACGGCAGAGTACCGGAGAGTCCTTCTAAACAAGCTGCCTCCAAATACGACCCAACACAGCCTGACAAGGTATGGATTTCTGAAACTATCGTTAGACTCGGAGTACCATTGAAACTGGAAGATTACGAGGAGTCGTTGAGAAACCCAGTAAAATTCTTGAAGCAGAAGGCTGCTGCTAAGAAAGCTGCAAGCAAAAAGTGTGTCAAAAAAGCAGTTCAGAAGGGAGCCATGGATAGGTTTGTGACTGTCTCAAAGAAGGCCCCCCAAGAGAAAGAGACAAGCGAGGACCCTAGAATATACGAAGCATCAGTAGATGACGATGACGATGACGATAGTTACCCACCTGTCCTTCTGATTCCACCCTTGGTCCCCGTCTCAAAGTCAGTCAGTGAAGAAAATTCTACAAGAAAGAGTACCAGAGTCAAGATGTCAAAATCAAAGGACACCGCAACCTTAAAATCTCAATCGAAGTTTGGCAAAGCAAGACCACCCGCGAACTCCACACCTTGGGGCACCGGATCTCAGGGTGCTGTTATCACAAAGTCTCTCAACCCACGACCAAGCAAGTCGATCAGTCCTTCCCCCCCAGCAAGGTTCAGAAAAACTTCATTTTCTATTGACCTTACGTCGAGCTCGCCTCTTTGTCAACCTCATAAAAAGCTTGACCTATCAGAGCCCGCTTCTCCCGGTACACCAGATTCCAAAAACCGAAATTCATTCAAACCATCACCACGCAGGAAAACTTCTCTAGGCTCCGAAGACCTATCGGAGACATCAGAACACCTAGCTTCACATTCTCTAAGTGCAGATACTACACACGATATTGATATGATCGACGTTCTCAAAAGTCCAGGTGTGACTTTCAGAAGAGGCAGAGCACGAGGACGAAGCACTAAAACCACGACTGCGAGAAGACCACCCAGCCTTCCTACCCTCGACAAATTCTTCAAGCCGCATCCCGACAGAAATAGAACCCCAACAAGGAAGGAAAATAAAGTTATCACCCTGTCTTCTTCGCCGGAAGACATGGCTTCTCCCTATCCTACCATAGCTCATACACGAGGAGAAGAAACCATTGAGAGGGTCTCATCTATCTCTGAGCGTATCATGTTTTCCTCGTCGCCGCCACCGGAATTTATTCCCTCTCCTTCACGTCCAGTTTTTACTAATCATCCCTCGAATGACGACGAGTTCCCTGCAGAAGATTCGGAGGATCCTTTTGTCTCAGCACCAGCCAAGGCTCCGAAGAAGAAGTTCATTATATTAAGGGAATCTTTGCCTGGTGGTTGGAAACCAGTTGAGGAAGAGGAGTTGGAGGAGTTGCAGGGGAGGAAGAAAGGGAAGAGGAATGAGAAGACCAGGAAGGCTTGGAGGATGAGTGAGGTTGAGGTTCTTGATTTGACTGGTGATTAATTGAAGTTTGTCATAAATGTCGTACGGATACAGTACTCTATCAATGGGTGGACCTTTTGTTTTGTGGCATGTCAGGGTGTTTTGGCGATGGATTGGGAAGTACTAGATTGATTGGCGACGAGGAGTTTTTGAACGAGTACCTAATGGGTTGTTTGCTGATAAACTTGGATGATTTAAGTCCCATAAGTTGTAATGAAAAAAGACAAACTATGGCAGGCTAAAAGCAATGATTTCAGGGTTCAAATGCTTTCTGAGAAATGAGCCTAGGACCTATATTTAAGTGGGCACTTTCCAAGGAATTACAGCTACAATTTAGTTAAGAAGAGGTACTCCAAATAAGAAATTTATGACAGCAAGAGGTGTGCAGCTCGTAATAAAGTGACAACTTTTCGTGCTAATGGTGATAGTCGCTGATAGTGGTAGTCTACATTATCAAAACATCAATGCTTTGTCATGTGACCGACAATTGTCATTGGGGAGCAGACATGGGCAGTCCGCTTAACGCACAATTAGGAAAGGCTAAATAGAAACATTTTTAGGAGCAACTTTCTATATTGATTTACTAATAGCAGCTGCTAACGACAACGTGGTCCACATCAAGTAAGATCACGTGAATGCATCCTATGTAATGAGCTAGTTCTTGTCAATTATTGTCATTTAGCATCAACAGAAAGATGGTGCCACTTAAGACTTTGCTGGTATTCCAGTAACGTTGGCGCATTTGTTGGGCGGATTATTATTATAGACGTAAACTTAAATTGAAGTATTGCGTAGGTTAATACAACTATCATGTGGTACATGCTAAAGAAATCAACTTAAGTTACTTAACGCATTATGACACTCCAACAATTCACCATCCTCAAAGAATACCATATCCTCCAAACCTTTAGGTAAGAATTTATCATAACAACCTTTCAAGTAAACTCTCGCTAAACTCTCTACTTGACATCTTTCAATACCACAAGCTGGTTTTTTTCTCCGTGTTTAGCAGAATCCTCTATGCCAGAACTTGAAATATAAATCTCAAGTACCTTATTTGTTATACTCCCAGGCTTCGCTTATTGGAATTGTCAAAAACCCGCTTTGTAATCGCTAGAGGCTCTGAGATAGATATATGAGGAAAGGGGCTCGCTTATTAGCGTTTCAGGTTCCAGGGGCCCTATACATTATTTACAATTATTAGTTAGTGACTACTGTTATGATCTATATAGCATTAGTATCTGCCTTGAAATATTGAATTATTACGAGTTCGATTGCGCGATGGCACGCTCGCTTGTCACAAGATAATTTGGTAGTTTGGTACAGTAAGCTTAGATATTGCGCTTCAAACTTGAATTCATGGCCACGGCAGAGAGAATCTAAGGAAACAGAAAGTCTTAGATACCTATCAACCACGACATGTAATACTTTTGGGTAACAATTCGCTCATATATATTGATCTCTCTCGTTTATTCAAAGACGCTAATACCTCCAACCTATTCACCTTAAGATACGATACACGACAGCTTTCTCTTTCTCTTCTTACCATCCAACTCCTGCTCATTCTGTGGACTTGGCAAGCTGTCAATTGGTTCCCCTCCAGAATCCGGGGTGCTTAGGTCAACTTCAAGTGTCTGGACGACTTTGGATTGTGGCAAATCGGAAGCCACCACGCCATACCCAAGTGCTTCCCAAAGAGCAAGCAAGGAATTGGCATAATAGTATCCATTCCTCCACGCAAACCCATTATCCCAAGCTCTTTGTGTCTCATCGTTCCCGAACCACACGCACTTTATTTGAGCTGCGTAAGGAGTGGATGGTTCTGGTTGACTTTCAAGAAAGTCAGTAAGCCTTCGTGAGATCATGGAAAGCAGAGCCCGTAATAAGGAGAGATATTACTCACAAGTCAGCTCCAACATAAATAATGTTTCCCGAGTTTGCGTTTAATGTCTTCCAACCACCTTTCGATGCCTGAACACCTTTGGAAGCGGCTCCGACACGATTATTGACATAGCCATGTATACCTAATTTCTTGATTACCTCGGTTGCGAGGAAATCTGCGCTTGTCTCGACGAGGACAACTTTCTTGCCCTTGGCCTTGAGCAGCCGGAGAAGCAACAGCGCATCCGCTGCAAGAACCATATATTCGCAGAAGGTTTTTGCAAACATCCTGCCCAGATTTTTGAGCAGTTTCTTTTTCATGGTACTGTACTCCTTGCTCTCTTCATCTATTGGGTAGGCTTTTATCATCGCGTAAACCCGATGTCGTACATCCCATTTACGTTTTATCGGTGTATCTAAGACCTCGGGCGAACGCGAAGCTTCCAGGGCTTTCAGATGCGCTTGTCGGAGCTGCTCAGGTGATCCCCATCCATTTACAACGCAAATCCCATCAAGTTGATCCAACACTTGTAAACTGGCAGCATTATAAGCCTCTTCATGATTGTAAAGGACATTTTCAAGTTCGATGGCGATGATCTCCTTTTCGTCGAGAAGCTTGCTGATTGCAACAAAGGGAGTTAAAGGTTCTGCGTTGGAACCGGGCCTAGAAGTGGGTTGTCCCGATTTTCCATCTTGATCCCAACCGGAGGAAAGTTTTGAGTAACTCCTACGAATGGCTGAGCGAATACTGGGCATAATTGAGAGCGGGAGCTGGGTCTTGCTCCAAATGGATAGGGGTTTGGCAGTATGAAATGTATGAAAGATAAAATGAAGGATGTTTATGAGAGCAACACAACCAGAAAACGAGAAACGACAACAAATAGCTGGCGAGAATTTGACGAAGGAAGGAACTCTAAAACGAATTGTACTTTAGCTCTGGAATTTTAGCTTTATACACGACTTTCCTCAAAATCGAAATCATGGGAAAATACTGTACAAGAATTGAGTGTGGAAGGAACGATCAGAGGTCGGAATCCCAACACTGCTTCTTGCTCTTGCATCATATTATGCCTTTTACAGCAAAACACCGTGTAAATATGTATTGCAATTTTGATATTGTTCCAACACTAATCAGCACAGGGTGATGGCAGCTTGTGCTATGCTCTCCACGCAATTGTGCGTGTTCTTTTCTTCGAGTCGTTGGTGAGGTTTCGACGCTTGTAAATAGTATGCATATTAAGGAACGTACGACTTTCGAATAATCAGTCAGAAACTTCCTCAAACCTGACCCTGCTTTGGAACCAATCTCGAAAGGCTTTCTCAAAGCCCTCCTAGGCAGTAGCTAACTCAATATTTGCAATTATTTTGAGGAATTATGACTTTAGACAGGAACTAGTTAAACCATCTATCACTAGCAACATATATGTCTCGCCTTAGGGACGTTATTCTGAGTGTGGTAGGAAGACCCAATGAAAAGCTTTGAGGAAGTCGGTGCAATGAATCAATCACTTGCATCTAGCTCTCTTAAATATGCACCCAAGAATCAACTTGACGAAATCCAGGTACAATTCATTTGTCTTTTGCTTTCTTCATTTCTGCGGACTATTCCTCAAGGGGGACAAGGCATTGCGATAGACCTTTCTTCCATGAATTCTTCTAACGCAATCCCTCGTCGCCCGCCCTCGAGGGACAACTCAAGAAAATGCATCCTCTATTTGCACGTCGCAGTCTTCGGGTAGCATCAATTAAGAAAGAGAAACCCGGAACCGACGTCATCAATATACGGATGAAATGCTCTTTTGAGTGGCTTGTGCAACTTTGCGTTTGCGCGTGCCTCTAAAATATGCTGGGTAGTACTAAGCGCACAGAGAACTCGAAACCATTCGAGGCACTGAACTCGTCCAACCACAAATTCTTCAGGGGAGCAAAAAAATCCAACTTCCAACTCGCCACACCATCCTCACAAGTTCGGGGTAAAGATACCCTTACATATAACACCCCCGATATATCCCCTCGCCTCTCGCCCCTAGCCCAGAAGACTTAGTGAGCTTATTCTCCTATTCTCCGCATTCCCTTCCGGGTTGCTGACTGGTTGCACATATCCATGAACCTCTCAAGCGTGGATTGCAACCCTACCATTTCAAGGAATTTTAAATTACCCATTCAAGCCTTTATCCAAGCATCCCGTACAGCACCGCATTGATCCCCAAGTTGCTCAACACAACTGATTTTGCGAACATCTAGATTTCCCTATGGGTTGTAATTCAGGGGTACCCAGGTATATGTTCACATCGCGGATTGTGCGTTGGCACGTTGGCACTGATGACGTTCAATTAAAAGCTGCCGCGGCGCAAGAGAAAGCTATCGATAAAGGAAACAAGAGTTTGGTATCATGCTGTCATTGTGGGTATCGATCAATTCTTATTTTCAATGTTTATGTATTTGATGATATTTTTTCCCGGTAGGAGAGACACCAGGTTGGTGGATGGAGCCGCAAGCCGGGTTTTCTTCAGAAAGATTGGAATATGGCCCTTTTGGAGCATTGACTTTCGTGATCCTGTTCCTTTGACAACTCGCGTCCAGTGTTCTCGAAATGCTGTTTGATTTTCTGGATTTGAGAGAATTAATCGCTGTTGCTAATAGTACTTCCACCACCACCACTACTCTCACTCAAGACCTGCGTAAACACAACCTTGCCCCCAGCATCCAAGAAAATCGCACTAACAACACTAAGCCCAGGAAATGGCTCATAAACATACTCCAGCTCAGTAGTCGCTCCGTTCCTCGAGACAGTCTTGTTATACCCATTGAATCTCATATCCTGTAAATAGTTCCCAACCTCCACAGAGCCGAGCACATGACCGTTGTTGTCGAGAGATTGATCTACCAAACTGCCGGTCTGTGAAAAAATGCGGTTTGTATGTGTGTTTCCCGAGTAGTCATTGATGCTGTAGAGGATATTATGTTCTAGCTCATAGGATCGACGGGAGACTGCTGAGGTGGAGTCTGAGCTGGTGGAACTGGAGGAGCTAGAGCCTGAGGAGCCTGTGAGACCTCCAACTGTCGTATTGACGATTTTTCCGACATCTTGTCCAAGGGTTGTTATTAATGGGTTTAAGTCGATGCTGTCGAGGACATTGGTGATCATGAGTAGGAGATTGGACAATCGCGCTTCGAGAATGACATGAGCGTTGACATCTTGGATGAGGAGTCGAACTCGGTCGATTGAGGCGTCGACTCCAGCATTGAAGGAGAGCAAACTTAAGACCTCTGCTTGCAAGTTGATCTTTGCGGTGATATTCGTTACAACAAGACTGATTTCGCCAACATGTACAGAAGCATTCAGATACACATCAGGCTCTGGGACCAGGACTGAGGAATTTGAGGGAGTTCCGACAGTGTCGTAGATGGCAGAATCAGGATCCCCGGATTGTGAAAGGTTGTAACCCATATATTGTGAATGAACAACTCGAGAGGTACTTAAGACCAAGACAACGATCTTGTTAAGGAGAGCTTGAACCATAATTGCAAATTCCTTAGAGACCAAAGATTGTCGATGAAGTTGGCGCGGATGCTGTCCAAGAGGAAGGACAAGAGAGGGTAAAAGCCATCTCGATATCAATCAATTGAATTCCCCTTGATTTGATACCCATGAACTCTCAAAACCAAGGAACAGTTTGAAAAGCAAGGGTAGCATTAGCGTAGCACTGGTTTTTGAAAACAATGCCAACGTTGATTGGAAGAAAATGTCAGACCCCTCCATCAGTATCTCCATGCAGGGTAAGGATTGTGATGCGTTTTACAGATTCCCGTCATTCCCCTAGAAAAGCCCCCGGCAATGCAAGGCTCAACCCCTGAAAATCCCCTTCCCATGCATGAAAATGTATCTTTCTTTCCAACTTTCAGGTTTTCTTTACCATAGAATATCCCCTGGGCAGAGGTAATCAAATCTTAACCATGGAATAGAATCTGACACTAGTCACGAAGCAATTCTGGCCTGGTCTGAGGCTGGTACAGTACTTGGACGCTGCGCTATTATGCCAGTCTTTTCCTCCTCAACGACTTGACTGTAGGTCTCTCATCGCCAGCTTCTAAATTCTTGTTGCAACTTCTTGTCAATCATGGCTTCCCGTTTGATGCTGTTTGTGCTTATTGCATTTGCTTTCCTCCAACTTGCATCTTCGCAAGTTGCCTCGACATCTGTGGCCCCCTCTTCATCAGGTGCTCCTCCGCCTACAAGTGCAGCTCCCACATCTTCTCGAGCTACAACCCGCGCCTCAAATTCTTCCACAACTCGAACAACCAGCAGCAGTGACTCAACCGGCTCTACCCCACCAGATGTCCTTTTGAATGTCCCCAACCTATCTGTTGGCAGAATAGAATTGGACGTCGACAATCTGAAAGCAGATATCAACTTAAATGCTGAAGTTGCAGGCCTCGTGAAAATTAACGCAGGAGTAGCACTCTCTATTCAACGTAGGGTTCAAGATCAATTAAATCAGCAATGAGCTAACTTTCCAATAGAGGTAAACCTCACCATTACGGATGTGGCGGCTCAATTGGAACTCATCGTTCGCCTTGGTCACTTGGTGGATATCGTGAATCGTGTGTTTGAGTCTCTCGACTTGAATCCATTGTTGATAAACCTCTTGAATGGTGTCACCGATATCGTGGACACCGTGATCGGCGCGGTAGATGGCTTGCTTGGTTCCATCACACAAGGCGGAACAACACTCAATTTCCTTGTGGACAACCTCGGAAACATCGTACAGGAAGTGGGAGGAGTAAGTTCGATTGTCGGCAACTACTTGAGCAATATGACCGACACTGGAGAGTCCAAATCTCTGTCAAATGGCAATACCCAGAAGACGTACTCTTACTCGCCACTGAATGCGTTGGTAGATATCGTATGTCCTTGAACCAGCCATTTCAGAGAGATGATTTTGCTAACATGAAATGTAGGTATTCAACACCGCAGGACAGCTTGTGCAAGCAACAGTTCAGAAGAAGTCAGGCAGTGGTGGAAGTTCCTCAAGCACTAGCTCCCGCTCTACAGCTGTTCCTAGCTCTACAGCTGTACCAACTAGTACAAATGTTGCGACTAGCACGAGTGCTTGAAGGGTGCTGAGATGATAGGAGAAGATTGGCAGATGCCAATGACCCGATGATGCCACGCGCTCTAGCTTTAAAGAGATTATGGCACAAGGAAGAGGGGTAGTTCAGAAGGGCAATTCAGAACAACTATGATACCAATATTAAAATATGCTTAATTTCAACAACGATGCCAAAGACGCCATCGTGTATGATCATATATATCTAAAAGAGAATTGAGATGGAATGCTTACCTCGCTAGGCTTAAAAACGATCGGGAGTGTGAGGGTGGAGTGGACTCGGTGGGGTAGAATTGGACCCCTGTCAGCTTAGTCAGCACGGAATTATTGCCATGGATTTGTTTTTCAGATTTCAACTTCTTTCCACTAGTTTGTTTGCATTTCAACATGACTTGTCGCTGTAGTATCAACAGCCTGCGGTCTTTTGTACGCGCCGTGGCATACGTTGATATTTCTGCTACGCCTTCAGTTTCGCGCCTTACGCTACAGAGACCCCAGGCGGCAATCCGAAGTCTTCCAGGCCACAGAACTCCCATTCAATGTAGATTCAAATCCACCGAGTCGACGTCCGGCCCAGACGTTGATAATCTTGCTTCTGTCCCAGAATCTAGCCGAAGCTCCAAGAGTATCAAAGAAAAGAAAATTCTTTCTGCAAACTCTGTCTCCCAGTTTTCACTAGAAGCAATCGATGCGATTCTCGAGGAGTCGAAATCAACACCGCAAATTATATCTGAACAACCAATTCTTGACAAGAGCGTAGATATACCTCTTAAATATCGAACCCGCAGGTCCAGTGAACGAAATTACGAAGAGAGGGACACCGAGAAAAAATTCAAGCCAGCTTTCAGGGAGGCCAAGGAACCAAACAACGGTTTCTCGCTACGACTTAGTGCTCCTAGAGCACCCTTGCCTACCCGATCCACGTCACGGTCAACACGCGAGACAGGAAGAGCCGCCATAGATGATAGAGAGCCAGCGGAGCAATGGGTACCCAAGAGGGAACATTGGCAGATACAGAAAGCGGCGCTGAAGGAGAAATTTCCTGACGGATGGAATCCATTAAAACGACTTTCGCCAGATGCCATGGCCGGAATACGAGCGTTGCACGCCCAGATGCCGCAGAAGTTTACCACAGAATTCCTTGCGAACAGTTTCGAGATTTCGGCGGAAGGTATACGCAGGATACTGAAATCGAAATGGACCCCGACAGCGGAAATCCAGGCAGACCGGGAGCGTCGATGGTTTAGCAGAGGAGAAAAGGTGTGGAGCAGGGCGGCTGAGTTGGGTGTGAAGCCACCCCGAAAATGGAGAGATGCCGGTATTGGAAGGGGAAAGCCCGAATGGCTGAAGGAGCGTGAGGAAAGGCCCAAACCAGCATTATTGTCGTATCCAAGGCGAGAAGGGGGGAATTTTGGCGAGCAGTTGAACAACCTCAAGCCTATGAAGAGAAACCACCTGAAAGATATGGACGCGCTGCCAGAATTAGTCACTACCCGGAGACAGGATGGGAATGAGATGCCAGAGCTCATTTCAAGTCGAGGAGAGTATATGGACGATGAACCAGAGCTAATTACTACTCGGAGAGCGGAAAGGGACGAGATGCCAGAGCTACTTACTACCCGGAGACGGGACGACGACGATGAGGAGATGCCAGAGTTACTTACTACTTGGAGAGCGGACAGGGAAGGGCAGTGAGGAATCCTGTGTAAGGCTGAGTTTCAGATGCTTCAGACCTTTTCAGTTTCTGCGGTACTCGTAGCCTCGCATAATCCAGCTACAGCATTTTTGGCAAGGTTGCTTGGTTAACGGAGCAAAGACGCCGCTCTATTTGTAAAAACAATTGTTTGTATATTTTTCTATATCAAGATGCGTGTGTGAACATACCTAGGAAGGATTGAATAGAGGAGAGGACGCATTGAACGTCATTTGCGAATATGAGAGATCACATTTCATTTTGCACACTTACTATGTAATGCATAGACTTACTCCTGAGGCAGTAGCATAGCTCTTCCCAGCAGCCGAACCCCCAATAAATAATGTAAATATTACCTAGGGACTTGCCATTGGTCCTTGTCAGAAAATCTGAATTGAGTGTTTGGTGTTTGGAATGACAGCTTTGGTTGGGCGCAGGCGCATGGATACATTTCTGGTGGGTTAAGGTTGATCTTCCACCTTGCCAACAGGGATCCCTCCAGATTGCGTGAACCTTCCAACCTTACCTTGGTACCTACTCCAGCACTCCCAGGCCGTCCGCCTTTCTAAACTCTCTCTCTCTGTCGTTGATGGAGCCTGTGGTATATTGAGAAAAGGCGTTGTTTGCAGAGTCTTGCTTGTCTTGGGAATGTCGCTCATTGACCTCTAAATTTTGCCTTTGGTTCCTCAGATCGGAAATTGTAAGTCCTGGCACTGACAAAATCCTGGACCTGGACAGATTTGTTTATCGCACAAAGAGGTGCGAGCAGAGATTCCGATCTTTGCTCCTTTCTCCTTGCGCTTCACCCTCCAAAACCATCAGCTAACAATTCTCCAATAGTTCTCCATGTTCTCTTCCGATCTCTCACTGCACCAAACTTCCGAAAACGCGTCAGACTCACTTCTCGCTGATTCAATTGGTCCCTTCTTCCCCCTCCCTGATGACGGAGATATCCATTTTCAACTCCGACTCCTCTTCAAATTTGATCGAATTTCCATGGCCTCATAATGTCGTCCACACCCAGTAACACAAGAACTTCCGCCTATCCTCCTGGAGGACCATTTCCACGTACGCCAAGGTTCACTTTCAAGCCATTGAAGCCATACGAGTCTGGGTTGTCACTTACGCGAGTAATTGGGACCACTGTTGCATCGCCTGCGGCATTCGATAGTTTGACATCTTCTCCTATATTTGCATACACTGCAGGAGCTGCAGCTGTTGTTGTTAATATCAATGACGACTCAAATATATCGCAGCGTTTTTTTCGCGCTAGACCAACGGTGGGAGTCAATTCCAGTCCTGCAATTGGCAGCTCTCCAGTTACTCCTGTGAGTGGTGCAAGCGATGGACGAGGTCGAGCTGCAGGCTATTTTAAGGACTCTGGCGTGCCGTTCAATCCTTCTACTCCTGATAATTTCGACTCACCAAAGTCGTTGAGGACTGGAGGGAAGACAAGAGATAGCATCAAAGCTGCTACTTGCATTTCTTTGAGTCGAGATGGAAAGCTTTTAGCAGTAGGCGAGGCAAGAATTCTTCTACTTTTACCGATTGCGCCTACTGACTGTGAGATAGACTGGCTATGCGCCTAGAGTGCTTATTTTCTCACTCCAGGATGGGTCTGCCGATGCACCATTAACTGCGGTTGGTGGACACGATTATGGCGTTCGCGCTGTAGCCTTTAGTCCCGATCAAAAGTACCTCGCGAGTTTGGGGGATCAGCAGGATGGATTTCTTTACGTCTACTCGATCAACTCAAGAACTGGCGCTACAAAACTACACTCGAGTGGCAGGTGCACAACTCTCATCCAACAAATGATATGGCTTGGCAATGCATTGGTTACCATTGGGACAAGACATGTCAAAGTTTGGCGGGTTGAGGAACCTCGAAGTACTTCACCGAAAAAGCCAAAGTTCGCCTTGGATGGAACACCCCAACCACAATCCATACAAGCTCCCGGGACCGTAAGGACGTTGCCTGGACGAAACGTAATCCTTGGTGAGCTTTCGGAAGGCAAATTCAGTTGTATAGCAACCATCTCTGACTCCAAGGCAATCGTTTGCTCCGACAAAGGAGATGTTTGCCTTTTGGAAGATTGCGAGGATCGAAAATTATTGAAGCTCGCAAGTACCGGCTTTCCTATCACTTGTGTTGCTGTGGATACCGAAGAACGTCTCGTACGAATTGGCGGGCTTGGAGGAAGAATTAAAGTCTTGAGCTTAGATCAATTGTTGGCCCCCAACACTCCCCCTGAATCCCCGGACTCACTTGAAATAGAGTGCCTTAAACCCCGTGATGCTCATCATTTTAGTGCTATGGGTTATGCAGCACGAAGCCTTATAACTATCAATTCCAGGAATCTGATCGAAATCACCCCTCCCACAACAGATCTAGCTGAATCGGAAGTACAAAGCACGCCATTTCCTGCCCACGGTGCTTCAGTAAATGGTGTCAGACTGTTGTCACAACCAAATGCCATGGAGGCGGTATTCATCACCTGGTCGGCTGACGGAACAATTCTTTTCTGGGATCTAGATGGAGACTGCAAGAAGACTTTCAAAATTGATCTTGAGGACGAAGAAAACCAATGTCTCGTGGTTAGACCAACAAAAAGAGGAAAACATCTAATCACTGGAGACAAACATGGCGTTATCCGTGTCATTGATACACTAACGGAAGCTTGTGTTTTCAATAGCAGGGCACACCAGTCTGATATTCAGGACATTGCTCTCTATGAGACCGATGACGAAATTTTGATGGCTTCCTGCGGACGGGATATGACGGTTCAGCTGTTCCGACTTGTAGGTGATCAGTGGTCCCACCTGCAAACATTGAATGAGCATACAGCGAGTGTGACTGGTGTACTGTTTGCTGAGGATGGGAATCGGTTGATCTCTTGCTCATCTAACAGAGATATTCAAGTAAGACAGATTGTCAGGGTAGGCGAGGAAGAAGTCAAGGTAGCCGCCATAACTCAGAGAGTCATCTCCCTCAAAGCAGCCCCAGTCTCGATGTCAGCATGTTCAGGGGAGCAAGCGGGAAATTTGATCGTCTCCATGACAGATCGCAGCATTGGAACATTTGAACTTACCAGTGGTCGTCTTGTGAGCTCTTTTGGGGCAGCTCAGGATGGTGACAATAAGGATACTGTTAGTATGGCTGCTCTCTTTATGGGTACGCCTTCTGCCGGAAAGCCCACGATACTTGCGGGTGTATCTTCTACGGACAAATCCGTCAGGGTTTATGATGGAGTTTCTGGTGCTTTCTTAGACAAAGATTATGGCCACTCGGCTGCCGTCAAAGATGTGGCCCTTCTCGAAACACCCGACTCTGACAACAAAACACTGATAAGTACTGGCTCGGATGGCTGCATCATGATTTGGAATCTCTCATCAAAGCCAACTTGGCCTGACGCCACAAATATCCCTGATAACGACCTTCAGTTTAAGGATTCTCCTGCGGCCAGAGCGCCACCACTAAGGAAAGTGCTGTCAAAAGCCGAACTCATGGAATTTCAACGTCAATCTCCAACGCCGACGTCGAC
The DNA here is from genome assembly GCA_900536425.1 of Hymenoscyphus linearis. Lineage (NCBI taxonomy): Eukaryota > Fungi > Ascomycota > Leotiomycetes > Helotiales > Helotiaceae > Hymenoscyphus > Hymenoscyphus linearis. Next base: position 148,131 of record UNPR01000002.1, read on the forward strand.
GGGTGGTCGCTCGCCTCCTAGAGTCATCCGACGGAAGGCCTCAAGATATGGCCTATCGTCACAGCAACCGACCAGTTCTCTTGTGCCACCTGTATCTATAGTGAGCTCGAAACATTTTATCTCATCGTCTGATGACGCAGCTGTCCGTCGCAGCCATCGACACCGGTCTCGAAGCCCTCAGGGTATTAGAGTAAAGAATATGAGACGACCGTCATTGGCATCACTACACGATACAACGAAGAGAAGCACTGGAAATTTCAGTGAGTTTGGATCGCTCGGCAACTCGACTGAATCCCTCTGTCGCACTCTTCAAAACTACCGAAAGAAATTGAAGTCGTCTGAGTCAGTCAGAGAGGAATCGCTCCGTGAACTCGATTTTGAATTGCGTGCGACGATGATAGCTTTAGGAGAAAAGACCTCGAAATCGAAGAGCATCAACGATGCGTCTTTGTCGAACTTGCTTGGTCAATACTCGGAGAAGTTGGTGGAGATATTTGACGAGAAGTTGAGGTTAAATAAGTTGGATTCAAATGAGGAGGTCTCATCACCGGAGACTCCGCGACCGAAGACAGCGGGGAGTACGTCGATTTCTACACCAGTTTAAAAGCTGGAATTGGTTCTTATGTTACTTATTTTCTTTTGTTTTTTTATAGTTTCTTTTTTCTTCATCGAATTGAGAAATGAGAACTTTAGGGGGACGCGACGGCGTTGGGTAGATACCAGGAAATACCACTCGCACGCATTGGCGGCTTTTTCTTTTCCCTTTCTTCTCTTTAGTTTTTATTCCTTTGGCCTTTGGGGGGTTTCTAGGAAGACTTGGTTGTAAATAACTATTTTTCTTCAAGGGCGTCTCTTTTGAGACGGAAAATCTGGGTGGGGTTGCTTGGCCTTTTTTTCATTCTTCTTCCTACTACTTCTTTACTGGGTGGTTTTTTAAAGATACCGCGTTTATGGAGTGGATGGGGGAGGGGGTGTTACGATGCATGTCATTGCACTGGATGGCGTTCTCCTTTTAACATATGGTGATTCCACTGGGATTGGGCATTAACCTCGTTAATTGTCCTTCAGTTCTTTACCAAGAATGGGGTGGACTGGTTTGTGGAGAATTGGTGCAGTTGGGCTGGTTTGTCGATGAAAAATAGAGTGAGTAAATGAATATGCGAATGGAAGGAATGGGGCGAACTAGGTGTTTTAAGATTTGGGGGGCCTGCTAGGGCATTAGGATGCCATGCAAAAAAGCTACATGGTGGGTGAATAGAATAGGCATATTATTGAGAATGCCACGTTCTGGAATTAAATGACAGATAATTGTAATGAGTAATCTTTCCAATGTTTTTGTTGCACTGTAATATTTTGTGGTTTTGTGTTGTGAAAATGGGATTATGAGGGGAATGAGTCAATAGATGAGTGCGTTGTGTCTCTTTGCCTAGACTTAAAGTGAGGACATGCTATGGATGGATTCATGATCTTCGACTGCTGCATCTTCTTGGTGGCTGTATCCTGACCAAAGACAATCAGTCTAGACTGAAGTAGAATCGCAGATAGTGTGTTGAAAGAGAAGGACTCAAGGGGTTGGGGGTGTAAGGGTGTTCTTTTCCTGGTTTTTGTGCAACTTGTGTTTATACAAGGGCCGACAATATTCCTGTCTTTTGAAGAGCAAGTGGTTATGGGGAATAAATCGTCTTTGAAGTTGAGATGACGGGGAAAGAGAACGGTGTGGGCTATTGTGATTATGTGGAAGTGGGGAGGGTGAGATTTTATGGGGGGGTTTTATATTGAGTTTTATGGGGAGTGTGAGGAGGTTTTGGGATGTGATGTTGTGATTTGTGGTTCTAGTTGGGGAATCTGGGGAAGAAGAGTGCTATGGCGTGGAGTTATGGTTCTGTTCACGGGGTTGTGAGGGTTGTTGATGGAATAGGGTAGAGGACTTGGTAGAAATTATTTCGGTTTATAGGGGGTCGAGAGATGCTAATACGTTTAATAGCTCGGGAAAACACTAATCTGAGTGGATATAGAAAGTGTAATAGAAATAATATAAAAGAAGTTCCAAAGTCTTTTTAATATTATCATTATAATTTCTTCTTCTAAATTCCTTAGCCCCCAGGGCCAACTGCAAATAACATAAGTCTTCTCCTGCAATACCTATATATCCAACTCCTCGCACTTCAAGTGCTCATTTCGGATCACGCGTCCATCCATCAGAACTCAACCGCTTACATATCTCCTCAAACTGATCTCCACCTATATGCTCAGCAGGGCTCGAGCAATATCTAGGTGCGGTATTGACAAAAGCGCAGTCGGCACAGTGAGAGTACCACTCATTTCCTGGGAAGCCCGTCGTCTTATAATAGGCGCAGGCTGATTCTGTGATTTTGTCGTCGAGTTTTCCTTTGAGGGTACATGCAGCTTTCGGGTGCATTTTTGAGACTACGCCAATCGCTAGAAAAGAGACCACTAGGAGAGTTGGGAATTTCATTTCGTCAAGTAGAATTTGGCTAGGAGGTAGGTTTCTTGAACTGAGTGTGGTTTTAAGCGTGTCGTGTAGATATTTAGTGGTTAAAATGGTCTATGGAGCTTGGATTAGGCGAGTGGCTAGTCTGTTTATATAAGGGGAGGTAAAGGGGGGTCACATGACTAGAGCGCTACTAAAACATTATGTAGCCCCACGTTTCTGTGACATATGTTAGAAGAGGGAGTTTATACTTTGGAATCCTTATCCTTTATTTACTTTAGGTTTAGAAATAATGCCTAGGGTGTGGTCTACAGTAATGCTGTATTGGGTGTGGTGTTGAGAGAGAATTGAAGATTCAGGGTTAACGTTCGGCATATGGAACGAGTTTCATATCCTTCTCTGCAACGTTCCAAAGCTAACCAGAAATCCCATGGAACCTTATCCTTAGCGATATTTCTCTGGAGCCCTGGGCTCTAGAGAATATGAGAAATAACATAAGTGAATCCGAAACTATTCAAGGCTAAGCAGTGTAAGTTCCATGTAATTTTATGTGTTAAACATTGTAGAAGCTTAGGAGTGTATCTGTAAAAGAGCGTTTTTTTGTTTAGATAAGATAAATACAGTAGAAGGCGGGTGCAGGTCTAACATAAGATCGCGTGCCAAAATGGCGTTAGACACATGCCAAAAATGAAGGAGTATTTAGGTTCCAAAAAGGGGAAGGATATTGCTCGCTCGCTTATCATTTCGTCGCAAGTTACGCCCACCCTACTCAACGTTCGTCTTAAGATGGGTTGACAGAGTCTGTGATCGCTGAGCCAAATCGTCTCTTCGTTATGTCGTAAGCTATCTGAGTCGCGTCGTAAAGATCAGATAAGAATTGCCTGGGATATCTTCTTCTTTTGTTTCTACAGGCATCGCACAAACCAAATGTCCACATTAGATGGCACATGTTCGGAAATATGGGCAGGAGCTCCCTGGATTGAGGGACTCTTGTCCATATTAATCTTTGAAATGTCCATAGTTGATCCTAGAGATATGAATGAAGCTGCAGATGTGAAACTCATGGGCTTCGGAGCAGTGAGCAAGCGACATATGGGCTATTATTTGAACAAAGGTGTGATATAATTTGAAGTGCTGAAAAAAGATGCGGGATTGATAGTAGAATAAAAGTTGGTGGCTTTGTATGGATATCATATGCTGACTTGAATATCAATTTCTTACTTCTCAGGAATATAGTTCCAAGTACAACTCCACCGAAACAGTATAAGCAAAGTTTGATACAAGACGTTTTTGTTAAACCTAATCCTATCTATTTCTTGGCAAAAAGTAGCTACAGATCACGAATAAGAAGCCTGCCGCAGTGACCATGAGAAAAACATTATTCATAGCATGAATGATAACCACCAATGCTCTTTCTCTGATCTAAGGACCAGCACTGGACAAAAGCGAGCTCCTCGCGCCAGCTAAAGCACCCCTGATATCTTCTTCAGAGTATCCCAGAGGCAAGAAAAATACGCGAAGACTATCCGAAGTTGTGTTTTGGAAAGTTCCGTTCACAATTATCAGGCAGATCAACAAAGCTTGACCCTGGGCAATGTTCATGAACTGAATAGTTGTAGCTTCATGAACTCTATCAGGGAGCGCCAGCATTGGTCCCATAAATCTCCCACAAGAGTGAACAGTGACTAGAAAGAAGCGTACAAAAGGTCGGAGCCGAAATACAGATTGTGTTCCAGTGTCGCCGTTGACGAACTGAAAATAGAGCGGAACGTAATAAACATTAAATTGTGACGAAGATAGACGAACTAGCGCAAGCCATTGCAATGTAAAGTAGAACCAGAGTCCGGTCAAGTACTATCTTACAAGGGAAAATCCCGTCACTGGGGGTCATCTAAACACTGAAAACTTGTATCAGCGCGAAAGCAATCAGAAAGACTACGAAGGCAACAATGCAAGCAATAGTTCTCCAGGCTTTCCAATCCCAGGTATTACCACCAAATATGCAAAATAGAGTAAATGAGACATAGAGACCACAATTAAGCAGTGTGCCAAGCATATCTATGCTATTGATACGTTGGGTAAAAATTGAATCTGGTCAACGTGGTTTTGAAGCTAGGACGAGAAAGTATAGAGGGGCCAGCGCAGCTAAAAGCACCAGATTGATATAAAACGCCCAGCGCCAGTTCGCTGAAGAGTCGCTGAAAAGGATATAGAGCAGGAGGCAGAAAGAATATAAATAGCAAACAGTAATTAGCGCTACACATGTCCCCTTTAACCTACTCTAAGAGGCGATATTTGGGATTTAGAATTAAGTGAGGATACGTACGCACAACGAAAAAGTCTTTCCTGCTTCCAGCCACACCTCTTTCTTTCTCTTCTTCTAAATGACATAAAAGGTCGGAAAACTTGTACGACAGCAATTTGCGATGGGGGGAACATGGCTGTGATTGTGCGAGAGTGGTGAGAGCGAAGAGAATAAAGTGTGGTTTCTTAAGAAGGGTTAGAGCGAAGATATTGTAATATGTGCATTCGGTAATCAAACTTTTGCTCTTGTCTATTTGCTAATGAATTACAAAGGGCGATTATTCTACTCACTTTTCATTTTTGTGAATTGTACTCACTAGTTTATTCCATATTTAAGGTTATTCGTGGAATAACTTGCGAATTCATGTGATTTTGGACAAGATAAGTGGCAGTCTTGGCGTTGGGATTTTTGTGTCCATCTGACTGTTAGGTGTGATATCATTCAAATGAACTGCTCAGGGAACATATTTGACAAAACGCACCAATGTTTGATACTGGGCTTCCCCCACTTTCGAAGATCAACATGTCATTTGTTACTAATGAATACAGAAAGAGCAGTCGGCATCTTTGACTAACTGGGGGATTCTCTGCTTACATCATTTTTAACTTGCTGAACATCTTTTTGTTTCTCGATTAGAGCTTCTATTATTATGCTATTCATAATAGAATACTATTTGCGAGCCTTTTCTAATATTTAAGAAACTCGCCATATTGCAGTAAACTATGTATAATCTACAAGTTATCAGCCTTTTGTGAGACATACTACTGGAAGACCTTGGGGTACTGAGGCTCCATAATAAGAGGTTGCTCTCCAGACCTGGTTGAGTGGAAGATCGATTGCTAATCTGGCGCTTAATTACTTTATTTATGTTAGTGAAACTTGGCTTGGTGTGATGATATGGCCGTACGGACTGTTGTAAAGCAGCACGAAAGTGCACTAAGTAAAAGCAATAAAGCAGGTTAAAACAGTTGGTATTATTCATCTTATTTCAATCTGTCATGTGTAATTTAGGGCTATTCATAGCCCTGAAATGCCACGTGAATACATCGCAACAAGTTCAAAGGCTGCTTCCATAGTGATGCTTCTCAGCGGTTGACACAATTTTAGAATGGGAACCACACGCTGCGCCTCCTTTCTGTGACCCTGGCTCCTGGCTCTACGTATCCTGATTAGCCGACCCAATTTGTTCTAAGACCTATACCACCACCCTTATTTACTATACTTTTTATATAGTAACACTAACTAAAATTGTCTATTCTATTCCTCTATAACGCCTTGAGCCCTTAACGAACGTATATTATCAATTGATAAATAAATATATATATAAAAGTAGTAGTGTTTCCGACTTTTGGTGGGGTGCGGCACGGAACAAATTGGGTCGATTAATCAGAGCCTGGCATTGTAATACCCATCTGCAGCATGGTGGGGGGCCAAAACCCCATGCATGCGGTTACCGGTAACCAAAGGAGTCTAGATTTGCGTGAGATTCGCACATCTGTCTTTGGTATGTCATCGCACAGCTTGATTAGGACGGCTGCGACTCCATCACTTCTTGACTTCAGGCTGGAGGTCATATAGAGGTGGTTCCGCCTTGTATCTTTCCCAAAAATCGACGGATTTGAGTAACATCTCAACGAGGAAGAGCTCAGAAGAGTCACTATTTGCCGCATGATACCCCCGCCCCCTTAGAACAAAATGAATCCTAGCAATTGCACAAATTTCGAAGAAGTATTTGAAGCAGATCCAGATATTTCAGGAGTAGGGGTAAGCTCTCAACGGGTGGGATTTTCTTTGGATCTTGGCTAACCGAGTTCTCTAGGTTTTATGCGGATTCTTCGCAACAGCATGCCTCGTTTTCATTTTCTCGATTGTTAAGTCTATCCTAGACCATCTCATCTCCGTCTATGAGGAGCCAAGTCCAAAGTTGACTCGTTGGTCACTTGCATTTCGACAAACCATTATTAGTTTCGCAGACCAGCAGGTGGTCACTGGCATGTCTGTCATTATTGCAGCAACTTTTCAGGTGAACAAGGGTATCTCTGCATCCCATTGGGAAGCTGTCGTGAATCTAGCCTGGTTCTCCTCCCTCACGCATCTTATCACCCTCACGGCTTTGAGGGATGACATTCACAACCACCGTATACAGAACACTACAACACGACTTCGCATTATTGGCATGTCAATCCTTGGGATACTTCAGGTGTTTTCCTTTTATCCGATTGGCTTTTTATTGGTCGATGATTACCTACCTGGCGACATTCCTGTTTGGTGCCTCTATCATCCAGAGCTCGAATGGAAGTCATACGATTCGACCACCCCCACCCACAAATATAACTGGGGGTATGTTGTCCTCGGATATATCGGACTTTTCTATGGGTTTACAACAAGAATTATCTTTTTGAAGAAGGGGAAGTGGAATGTCCAGCCTCCTCGGTTCTTTACGCATATTTTGAATCCCGTTCGGTTGTTGGAAAATGGGATGACGAAGCTCGAGAGCCTTCATAATGGAGGGAAATTTTCAGGTTTTAGAAGAATAGGAAGAAGGCTGGGATACAACATGATACGAGCAAATCATGCGGTTTTGATTAGCTCTATCGATTTGTATCAGTCGACACTTTGGGAGGTCAGTATTTTAGAAACACTTCGCGACTCTTTTGGAACTTACTTCTTCCTAGACAACCTGGATTTTCGCAGCTCTGGTATGGGGTACAATACGTATATTCCTCACAAGTGGAGTATTGATTCAAGATGAGTGGAAGTTCGGACAAGTGGTTCCAATAGTTCTTCTTATACTCCCAGTGGTCGCATTTGTTGGTTCGTTCCCGTCGCCCATCTCCGTTTCTTTCAACGGGGGACTTGTGCTAACCCTCATTTAGAGACGTTGTCTTCTTATCCTAATAGTCGGATCATCAACTCCCGCTCGCCCAAACGGCCATTATCAGTAATTATTGGCTATCCAAACCCATTTCGACAGGAAAACTTCACAGCTCACATTTCTAACAAAACACCCGCTCGAGCCAAGCTGTATCAAAGTCATTGGTATAGAAAACTTGTTTTTCTCCAGTACGGTCTCTCGCTTGTTATTGTCTCGGATTTGTTATGGGTCTTTCCTGTTGGTGGTGGCCCAATAGCACTTTCTTCGAAGTCGTCTGCTTATAGATTAATCGGTTCTTACTTGATGTATGTCGCAATCGATGTTGTTATTCTACTTACATCAACTCTTCTCTGTCTAGACAGGGACCTGGGACGTTATTTCCCCTCTTCACTACCGAAACATGGTGCCGGTGCCGTCTCTTTTTTGATGGAATTTCTTTTCTTTGGGGCTGTGATGGCAGGCACTGTATATCTTGAGGTTTTCATTGTACCATTATCATTCTGAACTGTACTACTATGCAGTATGAAACAAGTATAAAAGAGGTTGATATACGCTATCTCCTATCCTTGGTTTAAGAACAAGTTTGTGTGCCTGTTTTTGGAATAGAGCTTTCGAGTAGCCCAGGCCACTCAAAAGGAATTTTGAGCTTATTCACGGTACAAAGCCATTTTTATTGTAATATTAGATTGATAAACTTCGAAATCCTACTGATAATATTCTCACCTGGTTTAAAAGGGTTTTTTAAAGTTGCTGTCCTCCATTTTTGCCCGCAGGTTCTGTTCTCGGTAATATTCTAATTCTTCGAGATGCAACCTTGCTCAAACTCTCTAACGCATGAGAGTCAACCTGGTCTCTTCCCTGAAGATTCCGATCAAAGAAGCAGAGTCCGGATCTAAAGACGACAGCTAGTCACTGAGTAGTAATTAGAAGACAAGCTCACTTCTGGTAAATCTGAAGTCCCATCAAAGACACAAGGTACAATAATATTGTATTGTAGTCGTATGAGGTTCTAAGTGATTCTGGCTACAGGTTCGTGGAGATACCCGTAGGTCACGTGGTTTCCCCCCTACAGTACAGTAGCTGAAACTGCTACTACCAAGACATGTCTAAACAAGTGAATATGGCATTATCGCAACAGTATATGAATATTTAGCTGCAAGTTCTGGGGACACTAACGCCACAAAACAGTGGCGCGTCTTTATTCTAGGTGCAGCTACCGTGGAGCCTACCAACGTGGCTACATATAAAGCACTTCGTGCGAAGTAGCATACGCGGGCAAAAACAACTATGTAGCATTTTACGATGTTGCAGATAGATGAGGGGAGAACTCTTCCATTTGTAAGGTGGGGTACAGGTGGGTATTAAATACCCTGAAATGACGCTGATTCTACTGCTGGGGTAGTAAGTGAATGTCAAATATCTCAACATAGCATTTCGGGAAACCAACGATAGAGACAAACTCCCATCAGATACATAACTATGTATACACATAACAATAATCTCCTCCAGCCGTATCCATAGCCTCTCTTATTCTTATCGGGTTGGCACCAGCAAACCCCATATCCAGTACATCATCCAAAGTCCCATTCCTTGACGGCGGAATATTTCCTATAGTTATAGTACCCGAAAGTTCATACGTCCTCTGTTCCGGTTTCTGATTTTGCCAGATCCACCTTTCCGTCATTAGATTCAGAGTCCAAATAATATGTCATGATGGGAATTTGGAATCTGGGCAAGGGATGACTTACCAGATTCGATCGATACTCGCATGATGTAGGTAGAACGCTGGATCCCCCGGACTCGCGAATAAATCCTATTCAAAAAATCTTGTCAGAAACCAAAACAATAGCTATGGGAGAGATTTTGACAAGTAATAAAAGATCACCTACCCCTCCCGGATCCCCTCCAATAGTCAAGTGTCCCCCAGTATGAAGACCAAACTCCCCTTTGGGAAACTTCGTCATATTCCCCTCCAAATCGACCTGGAACCCATAAAGATCATCGTGATTAACAACCGTCTCATACATCAGCCTCGGCGTCGTAGAATGCGAGGATACATATTGCGAGATGTCTCTTCGTAAACAGCGAGGGTTGTAAGCAAATGGATTAGTAGATGCGTTCACAGCCCAGGAGGTCGGGGACACGGGACCGAGCGTCACGGTGTAGTTTTTGAAAGGTCCTGTTTCTGTGTAGTGTTAGGCAAAAAGAACGGGGAGGGGAGGAGATATGAGGACTCACTAACACAACCACCTCCAACGCCTGAGGGAATTACGAGATTTGGGTTTTCGCAATTTGGGACGCAAGTTGGTGGGTATCCCATATCCTCTCCATTTCCCCCAAGACTGTATTCGCTTCCATCAAAAAGAGGGGAATTAACTGGATCATCGGCGTATTTTCCCCAATTCCAATACTGTACAACTTTAGCGAGTCCCTTTTTCTCAAGTTCACGAATACTGGCTTGAAGGATAAATAAGTACATACAGGTTGATAACCCTCGTATCCACATTCCTCCCTCAAAGCCCTTTCATAAACCCACACAAACTGCCGATGCCAACTCAAGAAATTCGTCGTGTCGTGAATACTCAGAGTTTGATTAATATGCGTCGCAAGAAAATCATCGAAGCGACTCCTTGCTCCAGGAACAAGGCTTAGGGGTGTAAGTGGTGATTTAGCTTGTAAGCAGAGGACTGCATCGGTGTATGCTTTGCGTTGCGGGAGTGTGAGTTCGGACCTAAAACCATGAGCTGGGAGCGCTAAGCGAGGGGAAGGGGGATGTACCATTCACGACGTATGGACGTTTTTGAGAGATCACAAGTTGAATTTTTGAGTTTCTGGTCGTGGTAGAGAATTTGGTTTGTTCGTGCTGTTTCGGCTAGTGCTGATACTGGATCGGCAGTTGGGATGGTGGTTGAGCTTGCTAGGAGGGGCAGGAATATTAAAGGGAAATACATTTTGAAAGGAGGATCTGTTGTCCTGGCGAAATGCCACCAAAAGGTCGCTATCTGTACCACTGCTTTATATAATGAATTACTACCAAGTCTTACACGCTCGCTCAGAGGCGAAATGGTAATCTATTAATGACTAATCACGATGCATCTTTTGTGGATCGAGAGAAGTCAGCAGTGGGAACTATTGGACATCACACTTTCCGAAAGGAGAAATTTGTGTCAGGTACAATAATCCAAGCCAGATTTCATCCCGTGTTTTCGTGCCGTGTGGTCATGTACCGGATAAACCAGAATGGTGGCATTTGAAAACCCGCTTTGCTTGTCGAGTTAGCCCAGGTAACGCTGAGTTGTTAGTCTATCGTGGGCATGGTACGCTGGACGATATCATAAAGACTATGTGCTGATATCATTTCTTTCGTGTAATATTAAGCATCCAAGTTGCTATGAAATCTCCACCAAAGTCTACTTACATTCCATTAACCCCTCTCCCATTTCCCGCCTGTTCCCTCATTCTACCCCATAATAACCCGGACACCTCTCGTGAACCCCCAAAACACACTACCCACAAGCACGCACCCACTCAAGAGCGTAAGCAAGTTCCTCCTCTCCACACCTTTAACCACCACTCCACTTTTCTCTCGCTCATTGGGACCGATGGTGGTCAGGTCGTAGGTGGGTATGTATTGGAATGAGAAATCTGTTTCTTTGCCCAGACCGTGTGTATCGTTCAGGATGAGGGATTTATAAAGGAGATTTCGGATAGCCTATTTTAGCGGTTAGAATTGAAAGATTTTGATTTAGGATTAAAAGAACAGAAAGATGGAGGGCATTGTAAGACCTCGCTTAGACTGGTTTCACAACATCTCAAGAAAAAGGGGGGTCAAGAAAGCGAGAAACATACCACACCCCTCTCCCTATCCACCCACGTCAACCCCCTCTTGACCCAACACCACACCCAAAAGAACCCCACTTGTCCAGCAACAAGTGCCCAGTAATACGGGCCCGGTCTCCCAAGTCCAAGTGCATCCCCAAGTTCATTCCCATTCAACCACCTCGCGCTCGCCTCCAAGAACTCTCTCGATGCATAAGCAGGCGCTTTGCCTTGTAAACTCTCAATAATGTTATTCGCAAGCACTTTACTCGTCTCCGAGGGATGCATCTCGCTAATAAGTATACTCTCCATAATAGCTTTTGCTTTCTCGGGGGTCTCAAAATACTCCGTAGGTACGCCAAGGTAATAAGCTACGAGACGCCAGAGAGCGATGTAATCACTTATTTCTTGAGGACGTAACCAGATTAGTTGTCTAGGGATGCCGAGCCAGATAAGTGTTGAGGAGAAGGTCGCAATGGTGCCGATAGAATCTAGGTCATTAATTGGGATCCCGTGGTCTTGTACGGAATAGTAGGTGGGACGAGTAGATGCGAGTTTGAGGATCCGACGACGGACGGAAGCGTGGAGGAGGCGGACTCGAAGGGTTGAGATGTGGCCTGCGCCGCCGGGTTGGATTGATGGGAGGGAGGAGGTGATTTGGAGGATGTGTTGGGTTGTTTCGTACACTTCGAAATTCGTTAGTAGGGTTCTGGGAGAGGAAGTTGGGTCGGAGAGACTAACTTCGTTTTTTGGCATTGGGTACTGAGAAGCCGCCTGTTCTTGCGAGTACTGTGAGTGAGATTAGCTTCCTTCTTCATAGGTAGGGCAGATTCTTGATGGTTGAGTGAGAGAATAAAGAGAAACATTGGGATCGGCTGGATTTGGGGTACCCTTAAAGGCATCCGGAAATAAAATAAAATTGAAAAGTAGAACTTTCTCATAGCCACATCTCAATCTTTCAAACCAAGGTTGACCACGCGCCGAACACCCATCACCTCTATCTAACAAAATGTAGAGAGAGAGAAAACAAACATACCTTCAGTAACCCGACTAGCACCCATCCCACCAAGTAAACTCTGGTAAGCAAGCTATACACAATCAGCAACACTCTCAACATCACCTAAAACTCTCGCTAGTTCCCCTTCCATACACCCACAATCTCACTCCCCCATAAACTTGGCATCTTGAATAATGGAAAAGAACTCACAGAAGTCAAAGCAACCCCAGCATACCTATAAAAAACATCCTGTCCCCTCGCAACAGCCTCCCAATCCACCCATTCAGGAACGGTATTAACCTCCCTCCATAAACTCCCCAATTTCTCATCCTCCATATAGTGGTTCTTTAACAACTCATAAAGATCTTTCTTTTTCCTTTCCGTCTTTTCCTCTCCACCTCCCAACTTCTTTTCCCCAGCATGATTCTCACTTTCTTGGGACTCGTAGATAGAGTCCAGAATAACCAAACATTCATCAGCCAATGTATCACAAGAATACTTCAAGGGCTCTAATTCCTCGGGTGTTTTATGGAGAGGCGACCATTGGAATTTGTAACCCCAGCAGTGGCGTGTGTTTTCATCATCGGGGATGAAGGGGTTTGGCCATGCCATCTCTTGTTTCTTTTCGTTTCTTTTCTGTTGATTGGAGAGATGAAGTTATAGTGATCGTTGGATGAGTGAGTTGCTTGATTGTCTTGGCTTGAATTTTTGATAATGGTTTGGATTGGCTTGTTATTTGCCACTTGTTTTGGCTCTATTTTCCGAATAAAGGGGTGGGATAGCGGGTAGTTAGTGAGTATCGTTGAAGTGCTAGTTAGTGTAAGAGTCGAAAATCTGATATTCGATAGCCGTTAGATATCCCGATATTCTGGCTTCTCCTTGCCACCTCTTGACCGTTGACCTTCCGGCCAGAATAGGGGTTTTGAAGACCAAGAGAGTTTGACGACTGATTCGGCTTGTGATAGATAGAATAACATCAAGAATCCTCAATAGCCAAAAGAGTAAATCTCAATCCAACGCAATGTAATTATTCGTGTAATCACCTCACATATCAATCAATCAAGAGACGATAACAATTAGATTTCCCCGGAATCAAAAGCTCAAAGTGGAGACAAGTGACGACCCGGACACTTTGACAATCCCTGTAGACAAGACCAAGAGAAGAGGGGAACAGACCTTCCCTCGCCACCTCGATTAACCCCATGATATCTACGGAGTACCAGTATCTGAATTCACAGTTTTGAGATTTTACGGATGATTTTGATGATTGAGCGAAGACTAGTGAGGGAGAGTTATGATATGATTTCTGTACTAAGAATATGTAGAATGGATTGGATTGTGGACTCCCGTACAGGTATCGCCACCTCGACTAACCTCACTCATGATAGAGATTTGGAGGCACGCGTTGGGAGATTCTAGGGATGCGTATATGGAATTGAGTGAAAATCTATAGTTGAAAGGAATCATGACATAATATCGTGACTACTATCAAGTAAAATAGATTGTAGACTGTGAGGAGTTATGAAACCACAACTGAGGATTAAGTTATGTTATCTACCACAACACATAAATAGCAATAAACCCCACTCTCCAACCCAAAGAAAACCGAAAACGAAAATATCAACATTCGTACAAACAAGAATTAAAAAAACCCAAATTATTATTAGTATAGTACAATAAAGTCCGGTACCGTACATATATATATCTCACGCCAAGTCCCAAGTCCCAAGTCCCAAGTCCCAAGAAACACCCAACCCCCCTTCCCAAAAAAAAATAGAAACAACCTCCACCACACAAAAATCACATGCCCCCCCCCCCCCCCCAAAAAACCCGTGCAAATCCGAAACAAATGATACCTAGTCCCCGCACTTCACCCACTACTAGAGATCAGATGATCGCATCCAGGGGAAAGAGATCAAGGGTTTGGATTCAAGAGATTTACAGGCTTTCTACGGAGTACAGTACGGTACGTCGGTAGTTAACAAAAGACGAAGTTTTTCTTCGTACCTCGTATTCTCAAGCAAAACTTAAAAAGGTTGTTAGGTTGTTACACAATGCCTTTTGTTTCAAACATATCACCTCCACCTTAATACCACCTCACCTTATCCAATCCAACGGCTATGGCCCCCAAAAAGTGATAGAAAAAAGAAGTGATAGAAAACTATAAGCGAGAGAAAATTAGAATTAGGAGCATAGGGGTGATTTTGAAATGTTTTTCATTCTACCATTTATGTAGGATTTTTCTATGTGTCTCTCTTGATGAGAATCTATATACAATTCAATTCTTTCAATCCAGTTTATCCACCCATCCATTGATATCATACAAGCCATGCACCATTGTCGCGTTCCTCGAGAACGCCGACTCCCTCCCTTTGCTACTCCAGTGCTACAATGCCAAATGCAGAGCTCATGGATCATAGCAAACCAAAAATTGAAAACTCCGTGTCCATGTGTCCAGTAAACGCCGTGAACCCAATGTGTGAATATAATCTGTGTCTCATCTTTACTTTTTCTTCCAATTTTCTCTCTGTAAATCTCTTCTTATGCGTCAACCTCCATCAACTCGATTGGTGGTCTCTCGGTATGTGCCAAGATTGGCTTCTCAAAGTCGATTGGACTGATATCTCCAGTCATATCCTCTACCTCGATAGCAGGCAGGTTAGGACTGTGACCCATCTCCTTAGGATTGAACAAGACCAGAGATCCACTTCTCGCTCTCACGTTGCGTACCATCTCGTTCTCGTTGTCGCTGATTGGACTAGCTGGAATATCGTTTCTGGGACGGTGGTGTAATTTTGCTAGAGCCTCAGCCAAATCCTCAGCGTGAACTAGCTTGTTTGGTGCGTCCTCGAGTCGTACTTCCCATCCGTGTGGTGGGGATGGAGGTGGAGAGATGAAGAATAGCTTTCCTGCGTCTGGGAGTGGGAGATGCTCGTCTTTAGTCTCGATGGAGGTTGGGTTTCCGAAGTAGACCTTTACTCGCTCGCCCATTATGGCTTCACCGTCGAGAATCTGGCGGATGCGGATGGCGGATTCCTCGGCGAAGAAGGAGACGATGATGCGGCGGAAGGACTTGAGAGGTGCCCAGGAGTGAATTGGTGCTGAGGCGTTAATGAGTTCTTTGATGGTTTGGAGGTTATCGGGACGGAAGACTTCGGCATCTTGTAGGTTGGTGATTATGAGTGTGTTTGAGGGAGGTGTTGGTTGGCTTAGTGGCGGGAGGTTGGAGAGATCAATAGACATCTTAACACGCGATGAGCGGGATGTTGGGCGGGAGGTTTCGGGTGTTGATAATGAAGACATTGTGAGGTTGTGAGTTGTGAGAGGACTAGGAGCAAGGGTGAGAGTGAGAGATTTGCTAGTGAGCTCGAGTCCGAAGATCAGTGTGTAGTCAGTTGTTTTGCTTAGAATGTTTAGTTTGGGGGGAAGAGGGATTGATTTTATAAAGTGGTGACTTTCCCTTGGTGACTCGATACTAACATCTCTGGGCAAAAGGTCCGAGGGGCAAACTGGGGCTGCGCCTCAGTCTCGCCTTCCCCCGTAAAAACTTGGTTCAGGGTGACTGTCGGGGGTCCAGGGCTCTCGGGATGGTCACCCAACGATCCATGCTTCAGGGTGCATTCACACTGCATTGGCGATCAGAGGTTGCTCTTCAGGCTTCAGCAACCGCAAAGCCCTCGAGCTGCCAAAGCAACGAGAACCTCTAAGGCCTGCTAAGTGGAGACGGACGGCCAGGCCATTATTATTAGGGAGTAGTGATACTGTAGCATAGTTTTTTTTGACCCGTTGTGTCGCTGCGCTGCGCTGCAAAAAACCGACGAAACCTCCCGTCGTCCAACTCTGCCGCCAGGCCACCTCTCCCACTTGTGTGAGCACCTGAGCACCTAAGCACCTCTCGGTGGTTCCCACTCCCATCCTGCTTGAGGGCAAAGAAAACAGCCGCTGTCTCCGCCATTCCACCAACAGTTGGCACGTCAAGCACTCAAGCATATCGGTATCCAACACTGAAATCTTGAGACTCAGCCACTGTAATAGAGGTCTGATGGCCATACAATCATGACCCAGTCCCCAGTCACGGCCAGAAGCAAACGCTGGAGGCCGTCTGGACACTCAATGGCGGGCATATCGCTGCCGAGATCTGTGCTTGGCCTGAGGATACCCGGGTTTTGAACACACTGAAGCGCTGCAACCACTGCCACAGCGGCATATATTTTTCTGTTTGCCGCTGCGCTGGGTCTTTGGGCCTTCACGAAACCCGTTTCGACTTTTTTACTCAGTTGGCCAGTTCTCGCTCGCTAATCCTAATTCCCTCCCTTTCCGCCTCTTCCTGCTGGCCCGCGCGGCTATCCGGCGGAGCTGTCACGTATTCTGATATTCGGTCGTCAGTGCAATATCAAATATCTTATGGCACTGCCTCCAAGGAGATTGAGATTTCATACACCGGCAACCGATAACCGACCTCCTCTTCCCAACCTCTGAGTACGTACGCGGAGATAAGCAGAGCAAACATACCATAATCAAAGAACAATCCTTGAACAATTCCCAACACATGCGTGTACGGCGCTATTGATCCTTCTTTGCTTACTTTATGAGGAACTTGCCAATTGCAAATGCCGGGCGGGCGACCAGGGAACTAATTGACTACCAGTACTGGAACCAACGCCACAAAAAATGCGGAGAATAAGATTGATAAGACAATACAAATCCTGGGACAAACATGTTCGTATCAAACTTCGACTACGGAGTACCAGTCTTGGAACGTTGAGGGCAGTGCAAATTCCACCAAGAAGTTTTGTCTACAACAGACCTCTGCTTTCTGACTCGATGGAAAATGCATTGAAGAACTGCCTTGGCATCGAAGCATCGAAGCGGGAATACTAAAAAATTTCAAACAAAACAATCCTGCAAAGATTATGGGCATGATCATCCCGTAATATTTTCTCTCCAGATTTTCCTCCTATCATCATTGGATTCGGAGTCAAGAGATTCAAGCCTCTAGCACTCCACAAAAATCTCTTGTATGAACAACGAACATCCCTCAGATCATAACGATCTTCAGAACTCTCCGCAAACTTTCCCGATGCAATCGAAAATTCGAGAACTTCCCAAGCAGAAAACTCTCTCTGCGCCACCAAACCTCATCTTAAACATTAAATTCCCCCCTCTCATGATCTCAAACCCCTTGAGAACTTTTTTACTTCGTAACTAAGCCACCAAATCAAATCTCCCACCATCCATTAGTACATTACTCATCTACAGAGTAATATCGTCCTATGGAGAATACATACGTGTCGTTTCCAACGAGTACCCGTACCTAAGACAAGGACAACAACACAACAAACAACATAGCCGCCCGCCAATCACTCACATCTCAATGTCGAATTGAATCGAGAATTTAGGCGTACAACCTCCACTTACACCTTCGGTGAGGACGAATAAGAGACCCGCTGGGAACTAAGAAGGAGGCTGAGTATTTTTCCTTTCCCAACCGGGGACTGCCAAGGCCTTGTATACACCCCTCTTTTAATCTTTACCTGTACGGTACACCTCCTGAGTACGACCGGATTCAATACCGAGGTAGATACGAGTACGATGTTACATGCTACTGCACCAGTACAGTACAAGCTTTCCATAAGTTTATTGCTTTTTCTTCTTCTTTTTTTTCTTTAGAGTATTGTTTAATTTGTTTACTCTGTTCCTTCCGTTTCCTTCCTATCATGATTATCTCATCATGAAATTGAGAGATACTCGAGTACCGAGGTGGTTACTCGAGTAAGTGTAAGTAAGTGGCTTCGTAATGTGGCTTAGGAAGTTGCCCTCCAGGGCTGCGGTTGGGTTAGGACCGAATTTCGGGTACCCATATTTACCCACGTGACCGTGGCTCAGTGAGTCGTCGCCCGCCCGAGCTCCCCGTCCGCCTCCCTTCTTGGTCTCATGCTGTGTGTGCTATGCTATGCAGGCTGCGTCTTGACTCTTGGGAATTTGGAATTTGAATTTCGGTTATCTTAATTGAGTTTTGTTATTTTTGCGAAGCCTCCCTTATTATTAATTCACCGAGATTTCTCGGGTTTTTCTTTTTTCTTTTTCTTTTCATTCCACATAACAAGATTCCCGATCTTTTTATTGTGGAATGTTGGCTGGTTGGCTGGCTGGCTGGCGTCACGGGAAGGCGAAGTAAATAAGTTTTTTTTTTGAAAAAAATATTTACTTTTATTTTTACTTCGTTTTTGTTGGTGGGAGATAGGTTCCGGAATGTGATAAAGCCTGTTTGAAAGCCTCCTAGTCTTTTTTTTTTGAGATCTATGGATCGGTTAGTAACATATGTAGAGCATATGCTGTGCTACCGCGGCGTCTGCAAAAGGTAGAGGGCGAAGTAAAGTGGGTTTATTTGTTTGTTGGTGGCGTTGGAGATGCTGAAAGCCTGTTGGGAAGTCTGGCTGAAGTGAGATGGATGAGATGGATGACTGCGAGAGTGAGAGTGAGAGTGAGAGTGAGAGTGGGAGTGATTTTCGATATGTGACTGGCTGCTTTGGGACTCATGAGTTGTTTGGGAAGGGCGTGGACTTTTCGTGGGTACTTAGTCTGGGTTAGGTGAGTTATCTGATATTGTAAGAGTGAATCTGAGTGATTCATATTTCAACTTTTAGAATAGATCTACCAGAATAATCCAGTCACTAGAGAAGCCGTCAGGATATCTCGTCGATAAGAAAGGGGAGTAGTAGTTAGTAATTCCGAACTGAACACTAGGTCCTAAGATACAAGGTATATATAAGCTACTAGAGACCAAGTAAAATAAGTTTTACTAAATGTACAGTACAAGAATAAGTAAATAAACAATTCACTTACCTTTCCAGTTATTCCTTTCTTAGGCACTAGCGCTCACTTGCTTACCCTCTATTACTTACTTACTTCCATCTCCCCTTTCTACCTTTCTCCCTTCTTCCCCTTCTTCTCGTTTACGTACCCTCTCCTTTCTCTTTAAAATAGACAGAATACTTCCTCGAATCCCGCCGTTCTCTCAGTCTCTAGCTTTCTAAATGTTATTATAAGAGAGAGGGGGGAAGAGAGTCAAATTCCTAACATACTTCAATAGTAGAATCTAGTCCAGGCATTAAGATTTAGACTTCCTCCCTCCCTCACAACCATACAACCATACAACCATACAAACCATACAACCACACAACCACACAACATAACGACACCAGCACCACTATCTTACAATTTCTCACCATCTCAACTGTAATTCACTATTCTAGCTTATTGAGATTTTCACTATATAGTAACTTGATTCACTACCTAGATACCCCCCCAATTCACTCCAACTAGATATTATACCTATTCACCACATATTACTATGGACTACATATTATTGAATTCATATATTACGTTAATTCACTGAATACTATCTATATTCACTACCGACCTATAAGAAAAATTCACTATATATAACATCCCTTTTCACTATATCACATCCTTATTCACTGAGTATCACTTTCATTCACTATATATACTATCTATATTCACTGCCTATGTATACTACCTTGATTCACTACCTAAAAACCACCTCAATTCAATACATACTACCTCTATTCACTATATACCCCTCCTATTCACTATCTCCAAGGCACATTCACTAAATATACAAATCATTCCTATTCACTTATACTATCTTAACTAACTATTGTTATCTATTCACCCCTATTTACCCACATTCACCTACGTTGAAAACAATTATAAATTCATCCACAGAAAGAAGAAAAAACTAACTGGCACTACCAGTATTAATACACCTGGCGTCATCATCAATCGCTTCTACGACCTTTTTGCTGGCCATCCAAATTCTGGCTTCAGCTGAGGGGATAGTGATTCTTAGACGAAAGGATAATTAGTAATTACGATTGAAAACCGCCATTTGGAATCTCATGAGCATATCATCTATATTACGATACTCTATCACTAGATCACTACACGTTAAACAGTCAAACAATAAACCTTTCCGACTTTCCGACTTTCTATCCACTAGACATCACATCAAGTTATATCCAAATAAGATTAAATCAAATTAAATTAAGCTAAATTTAATTATATCGAAATTTCAAACCAACTAGCTAAGTCAGTAGACAGACAGTAATTGTCCCTCTTTCAAGTCTTGACAACACCATAGTCCGAAAATACGAGGACAAGCCGTAAACTGACTTCGGAAAAGCATATGGTACTATACATGAATAAGAAATTGACGGGTTGATTGATTGATTAATTAAATTATAGTTATCGCTCACTACTATCCATACTCCGAATCTCTGAGTCCAATTTCCCCTTCCTTGCATCATAACAACATTTCCCAAATAACCAACCCGCACCAGCACCACAACCCACCACTTCCAAACCCACACAACCCAACCCCCCCAAAAAACAGAAACCCGATCACTCGATCGCAGATCTAATCTCAATACCCCTAAAATCCCAACAAAGAAAGAACAGCATTACGCAAAGCAGAAAAACAGAAAAAACCACTGACGTAGAAAGGACGTAGAAAGCCAATACGTCATAGCTGGGTAAGTGTAGGTACTCAACCGACGCATCTGCATTCCCCTTTTCGCCACATCCGTCACGGATTAAGGTAGGATGACCTACCTACCATACCTACCTACTCTAATCAATTCCATCTACTGTAAAACAAACCGTTCTCGTACTTCTCTTTGAAAACAAAAAACCATATAATTTTGAAAACTCAAAAGCCACGAAAGTTAAATTCAATTTCAAGGAAGACGAAAAATTGGAATTTCAAGCAAAATGACGGAAGCTACGAATACCAAGATGATGGATACGGAAGCTGGTGGGGAACAGACACAGTGAGTTTAGTTTTTGATTGTGATGTGATGGGAGAGAGGATGCGTGGGGTTGGGGGATGCGTGTATTGACTGACTGACTGTGTGTAGGTATGAAGGACAACAGAGTACTCAACTTCCTGGACATATTAAGCATACTGGACAGTTTAACAGTTAGTTCCTCTCTTTTCTTAGTATTCGATACACGAGGCATCTTTGTTTGTTTCTTGTTAATTGCATCCCTCGTCGAATTCTGTCCGGGGTCTGTCAGGAGAACTCGAATATGGAATTCTTGACAGAACTCGGATATAGAATTCTTGGAGACTTCCATTTACAGAACTTGAAAAGTTCTTCACTCCCCAATTCACCATTACCATCTCTATACTCTCTTCGAGATATTCACTCTCTAGCAAGGAAATTCACTACATCCTATCCCTATTCACTTCTATTTACCTCTATTCAATCTATACTCCTTTAATTCTATATCGCCAATAATTCACTAAACAACGCTTCCTTACATGTCTGCATGTCTATCCCACCCTGGGTGTAACCCAATATACCAAGTCAAGAACTTTTGCACAGAAAAGAAACAAAAATCGAATCAAGTACTAACAAAACTGCCAATAGCCACACCCAGAACCACAGAGACAGATGACGCATTCGAGACTCTGAAGAAACAACGAGGAGAGAAAACTGCTGAAAATATACGCTTTGGACAAGCAATCAGTGCTCAAGGATTCGGAGGGAAAATAGTTGGGACGTTAGGAAGCGCGGAGAAGGCATCTGCGTATGGTGGCGTGAAAGATGATGGAAATGAAAAGAAGGATTCGCAACAGACGAGAAAGGAGATGGGGTATGGCAGTGGGAATGAGGTTGGTGGATAATGGTGTAGGATAGTAGAAGTGATGTTAGTAGAAGAGATGTTAGTAGAAGAGATGTATTTGTACCGAACTGTAAAATATAAGGTTGTCTCAAGAAACTAAGTCTAGTTGCACTTAAGTTTCCAGTCCTGTTGTGCTGGAAGGTTGTGCAACGTAGATATTGGACGAAAGACGAAAGAATTCGAGCAAATATCCACGCGAGTTATTTCAGGATGAAGCTGTTGTGTAATGAGTTTATGTCGTGATACGTTGGATCTAGCTACTCAACTAGTCTTTTAGCGATCTCAAGTAAAGGAGTAAGCTTACATAGGTAGTGCGGGGTGTGCATGGGACTCAAGCCACCATGGTCAAGTACCAGGAAATCATTGTGGTTGGGTAGCGCCAAAGAATGAAGGTTCGAAGATCATTAGCTTATATGGTTGAGAGTTTTTTTGTTGCGTTTGTGGCTGTCTTGAAGGCGCATCTGTGGTGATGGTTCTCCAAGCAGGAACATGGCATAATATCTTTTTTGACAGAGGGTACTCGAGTACCTAGGTATTATACAAAACCAAATGAATGTCGATGTACTATACAGAGGTATACTGGTTCTCTTTAGGGGTCAATGGACTAAATTGATTGGTACCGGACTGCCGGTAATCAAATCTAGAGGTCTTCAGTATTACAGTAGCACTACGGACTTTGTGTGTGTCCAATGCAATGATAGAAGGGGGGGAAGGGGGGGAGCCATATCCGGCCCAAGCCGACCAGGCTCGCCTTTACCCCGCGAGCAAGAATGCTACATGTAGTAATCCTTGGATGGAGGGGTCTAGAGGGGTCAGGTTGCCTTGGTCGCCTTTTGACATGCATCTTAGTGTACCCCACAGTTCAATAAGAGGAGCCAACTCCGTGGAAACGATCCAATAGTAAGCTGTGCGTTTATTAAATGATACTCTTAATTTACTCTTAATGGCTTTGCCGGAAGTCAACCGGATGGCAGGATACCATCTGGCAGTTTCGATGACAGGAAAAGGGGGACCCGGTTGGGTGGTGGGTGGTGGGTGGGATAGTGGAGTGGAGATACCGGTAATGTTGGTGCGTCCACACTGGAGATGCCCCCACCAGGTAACCTCCCAAGTCCGGTGCTTGATTGTTATGAGATATGAGGAAGATATGAGGAAGATATGAGGGGTTGATTCAAAAGATTGTAGAAATGTTGGCAGTTGCAGTGCAGTATGAAATTGAGATGGAAGGAACGACCACCAATAAAGGCGTATTTGACCTGAAATACAAGGCAAAAGGATAGAATTCCAAGGCTTCAACACTTCAACACTTCACCACTAGCTCATAAGCCACGCGTTACTCCGTGGTGGCTGCCACTCACGTGCCACTCCACTCCACTCCACTCCAACTCCAACTGCGGTTCAACCCCACAAACGCCAAGGTTCGGGTTGATGGAGGTTTGATCACAATTGGTACCGAACCTCGCAGCAACTGGAGCAATTGGGAGCAATAGCCGGGGCTAATTGTGTCCTCTTCCTCTCTCCCGCCGCAGCTTGACCTCCGATTAAGGATGTCAGAGGATGCTAGCCATGGTTGCCATGGTTGATGTAGGTAAGGTAGCTTTTATGCTGTCTATGCTGCAGCTCGCAGCTCCTGTACAAGTAGGTCCTCTCGTCCCCTTGCCCGAAGGTACCTGAGAACCTTTGTTCCTCATCACCATAGAAAAGGTGGCTGCCTCCCTCCTCCACTACCCCCCTCTCTCTCTCCTTCCTCCCTACCAATTGATACTACTTTACTGCGCCATATATATTATACCCCCGCCACAACTCTGCACAATCAGCTATTACATAATTCGCTCGCCAAAGGCATATATCTGCCTAACTATTTATTCATCGGAAGTCCCCACTTGATATTGAGCGTCAGCGGGGTAATATCAGCCACTCACAAGCCGCCCAATTCGTTCATCTAGAAAGAAGGAGCATAGCAAATCGATCCCAATCACTCTCTGGAGAATTACCACCCTCAAAAAACTGATATTTCCTCCATTCCCCAGCAGAACACAACAATTCAACGACAACCATGTCTGAAGGCGCAGTTAAACCCGAGAGCCCTGTGGTAGCGGAGGCCCATGAAGTTGATACATTCCGTGAGTGGTGGCATTTAATGTACGCGAGGCTATACGCTGATATGAACATACAGACCCCCCACAAAAGATGTTTGCGAGTGAGTGACTGTCAGAGAAATGCATTGGGCTAATTAGAAGCTAACGATTCCTGCCAGAGCATCCAAGCAAACCCCATTTAGATGGTATGTAAACGTGTTTTTCGGTTCCCTTCTATACCAGCGGGAAAGGAAGCTAATTTAGCTCCATCGCAGGCCTCCAAGAATACCAAACACTCTACAAAGAATCCATAACCGAACCCGACAAGTTTTGGGGCCGAATGGCACGCGAGCTTCTCACCTGGCAGCGGGATTTCCAGACGGTGCATGCCGGTAGTTTCATGAATGGAGATAACTCGTGGTTCCTCGAGGGTCAACTGAATGCCTCGTACAACTGTGTGGACCGTCATGCGATCAAGAACCCCAACAAGGCAGCAATCATATACGAGGCAGACGAGGTTGGAGAAGGACGAACACTTTCATATGGGGAGCTCTTGCGGGAAGTCTGCAAAACAGCATACGTCTTGAAGCAGATGGGCATTAAAAAGGGAGACACGGTTGCCATATACATGCCCATGATTCCAGAGGCTCTCATTGCATTCCTTGCTTGCGCGAGAATTGGTGCCGTGCACTCCGTAGTATTTGCGGGTTTCTCTGCCGACTCTTTGCGCGATCGTGTGATTGATGCTCAATCAAAGGTGGTCATTACCACTGACGAGGGTAAGAGAGGTGGAAAATTGATTGGTACCAAGAAGATTGTCGACGATGCGCTCAAACAGTGCCCAGATGTTACGCATTGTTTGGTATATAAACGCACTGGAGCTGAAGTTCCATGGACCAAGGGAAGAGATTGGTGGTGGCACGAGGAGGTTGAGAAATGGCCAGCCTACATTGCCCCAGAGCCAATGAACTCCGAAGACCCTCTCTTCTTGCTATATACTTCGGGTTCCACTGGAAAACCCAAGGGTGTCATGCACTCGACTGCTGGGTACTTACTTGGAGCAGCTGCAACCGGCAAGTATGTCTTTGACATTCATGATACCGACAAATTCTTCTGTGGTGGTGACGTTGGCTGGATTACCGGACATACTTATGTCGTATATGCGCCTCTCCTACTTGGTGTTGCGACTATTGTTTTTGAGGGAACTCCAGCATACCCAAATTTCTCGAGGTATTGGGACGTGATCGAGAAACATGAAGTCACCCAGTTTTATGTCGCCCCAACTGCCTTGAGACTTCTCAAGAGAGCTGGAGACGAGCATGTCAAACACCAGATGAAGCACCTCAGAGTTTTGGGTTCCGTTGGTGAGCCGATTGCCGCAGAAGTTTGGAAATGGTACTTTGAGACCGTTGGAAAGGAGGAAGCTCATGTCGTTGATGTAAGCGAACGAGTGACATCATTTGAATAAATACTAACTTTTTCACAGACATACTGGCAAACCGAGACGGGATCTCACGTCATCACTCCTCTTGCGGGTGTCACCCCAACAAAACCAGGAAGTGCTTCACTTCCATTTTTCGGTATTGAGCCCGCGATTATTGATCCAGTATCAGGCGAAGAAATCCATGGCAATGATGTTGAGGGTGTTTTGGCTTTTAAACAGCCTTGGCCAAGTATGGCTCGCACTGTTTGGGGCGCACACAAGAGATATATGGATACCTATCTGAATGTTTACAAGGGATACTACGTGAGTTGCCTTTTTCGACAACTGGAATTCTTGCTAACCTCGCTTTCAGTTCACGGGTGATGGAGCAGGCCGTGACCACGAAGGATACTATTGGATCCGAGGACGAGTCGACGATGTCGTCAATGTCAGTGGGCATCGTTTGTCTACAGCTGAAATTGAAGCTGCTTTGATTGAGCACCACGCTGTTGCTGAAGCTGCGGTTGTCGGTATCTCTGATGAACTTACCGGGCAGGCTGTCAACGCATTTGTTTCTATCAAAGATGGCAATGAAGTCAATGACCAGCTTAAGAAAGACTTGATTCTTCAGGTACGAAAGAGTATTGGTCCATTCGCTGCGCCAAAGGCTATTTTCGTAGTGCCGGATTTGCCTAAGACCAGAAGTGGTAAGATTATGCGAAGAATTCTGCGGAAGATTTTGGCGAGGGAGGAGGATCAACTTGGTGATACGTCTACTGTAAGTTTTTGATCCTCTGTTCTTCTTGCAACTTGTAGGAAACTGGACTTATGCTAACGGGATAAATAGCTCTCTGACCCAAGCGTTGTGGATAAGATCATCGAGACGGTCGCAGAGTCAAGAAAGTAGTGTTTCCAGTGTTTCTAATTTGTGGCGGGGAACAGGGGAGAATTTTTTTTCTGGATATGGAGTATTGGTGGATTGGGACTGCGTCTTTTTGCCTGCTATCACTCGGAAAATCTTATGTTTATGCTTGGGAGTATGATTATGGTATCGGATGTCCCTAGGGGCTTGGCTTATTCCTCGTGCTTGGTTGACTCCCTTTTTGAGGGTTGAGTTGTACTTTGTGCTTGGAGGTTGGAGATATGGTCAGATGGATAGATGGTGTAAGGGAACGAACGTCTTTAGTAGAATATGGTAACATGAAATTATTATTTTTCTATGAGTGATTGGAGAAATAGGCACGTGATATATGATCGAACCGATTTGTAAGCTCTTATTAGATTCTATTACAATGTTCGAAATAAGGGCTCAAGTATAGCCAACCTTCTATGTCCTAAGGTAAGACCCCCTTGGAAATGGGGTTTTTGAATACGTCTCCGATCGTGTGAGTGAAAATAAATTGGTTCCCGATGGACAAACGGCAGTAAATTATCTCTCGGGTTACTTTCCATTATACATGTAGACTTACCTACTACCTAGGTACTAGCAAAAAGGTTACGTGAAAAGACAGCAAGTAGTCCTTTATACCTGTTAGGATAGAAATTCAGAATGATATTATCTCCGACGAGGGTCTTCTTAAATAAGATAGTAGGAATCTTTACTTCTTACTTGTAGATAGTGGGGTATGTATGTTATTCTCCAGGGATGATCAATTATGTTGTATATTAGACCCCGTGAGTTCTGGTATGATTGATATAAGGGGTTTTTATTTTTTATTTTTTAAGTAGTACTTGTTTCTTTATCAAATGCGAAGGATGTTGGGGTTTGTTTGGTTTGGTTTGTGAGGAGAGGTGTGATATATATAGGGATGGTTGATGTATTATTGTCTGGTAATTAATAGCTAGTAAGTATTATTAGAAGGGTGTCATTAAATACTTCTGAGATATAGAGATTTAGGGGTTGTGCATTAAAGGTTTATCAGGTGTTACTGTCGATAAGTTAGGTAGTGTCGATATTTGATTTAGTCATATGGGTTTACATACAGGGAAGCGTTGGGAATTGGAAGTCTGTGAAGTGAGGAAGGAGTGAGAGAAAATTTTAAAGAGAAGGGGAAATACTCTACAGAGATGATAGATAGTTCTAATATTTTAATAAAGTTGTGGGGTTCTTGTTATATTCGTTGTGTTTTCTTTTGTGGAAGGGGAAAAAGAGATGTGTTGATTGATTAGTATACTTATATCCCCTTGATGCCACACATATAAGTCTTACGTTTCGATTTTTAGGTTCTCATATCTATTTTTCGCCTTGGAACTTACTTACGATAGGTTCAATGTTGTCTTTTGATATACTGTAGATAAGTTTTAAAAGGGGAGGATTTTAGATGATCGTTACTTAAATCACACTTGAATAGGAAATCGCAAACCTGAAAGTCGAAATGTACAGTATATGTGTGGCATTGAGGGGATAGTGCGCTATCTAGCTTTATAATCTCCAGTTTGTATCTGGGTATATTTACAGGAATTCTCTCTAATTACAATTTGTAGAATCCACGTTTCGTTTCTTCGATCTTATAAGCTGAGAAGTGTCAATTACCTATAAGCTTCTATCCCATTCCACCCATCTCTCATCCATAAGTCCATCACATCAATCTCCTCACAGCATCCTCAAAAACCCCATGTCTCCCCCCCAAACAAACTCATACCATTCACCATCCTCTCCCCCCCCCCCCAACCACCCACGTCCGAAGTTCCCCCATCCAACCCCCCCGTCCCCACAAACCCCCACAAATCTCAAAATCCCTCATAATTCAAAATAAGAAGTCCGCAATCTGAAAACCTGGTACTCTACACCTGGCCAGGTCAGTTAGTGCTGTTTCGCGAAAAAAACTCCAAGTGGAGTTTCTCTAGCTATCCCCCTCCCCCAAATCCCGGCGCGCCAGGGCTAGAGTTTTTGCTGGTTTGAGTTGAGTTTTTGGTATTTCTTTTTTCTTCTTCTTTTTTTTAAGGAAGGTTTTAGGGTGTTTTGGTGGTGGTGCTGGTGGGGGAGGTGGGATTTGGGGGTGTTGTTTTGCTACTGTACTGACGCGGTCGCGTAGGCTGGCTGAGCGTGGAGAGAGCCTGATTTAGATCTTTGGTGTAGGTGAGTGAATATGGGGGAATGAAGGTGCTGTTTCTTAAGGTGGAGTGACGCTGACAAATGAGCTTATGTGAGTTTATTACAACTACACGTCGAGATGCGATTCTAGGTAGCTGTATAGGAGTTGCCAACTCTGACACGTACGAGTTACAGCCTCAAATGTTCTTTCGCCTGATTCAAGGTTTATCGAATGTTGGTCGAGTTGATTCTTAAATAATTATTTTCTTAACAAGGGCGGTTTTGAGGAATGGCTTCTTGCTAAGAAGAACTTTTCCAGAGGCAAGACTTGAAAGCAAACCAGCTCTAACTAATATATTCAGACTCTCTCTCTCTCTTTCTGCTTTATCTATAAGCCAAAGAGTGAGATGAATTTGTAAGGGAACCACTAAGTAGATTCCAGAAAACATGATAGAGCCATATATTCAAGATAGCTATTGATCCTCCTATCATTTATCAAATTCTCTAGAATTCTTTAGACTTATCTCCTAATCGACATTCTTGAGCCCATTGTACCTATACGTTCTAGAGAGATTATTATTCATTATCCTAAATATTATACAATACTTGAGATTCAGAGATATATCAATCGACGAATGCTACCAGTACCCAATTACTTGACTTCAGACCTCTACACAATACCTCTATCTAAAAGGTTTACCTCGGCAAGTATCAAGCAAATTCATTCCCACGTAGTGAATATAGACCGGACGGAGCTTCAGGAAACACGGCAAACGGCAAACGGAACTTACAAGAGCACTTTCGCCGTTTCGCCGTGAATTCTATAGTGAATCTCAAGTTTTCATTACCTATTTGGGAAACATCTCAGAGTTTTGTTGCATGTCGCACTGCGATGACATCAATCACCTTTGCACCTCGAGAAATTGACACTTCTGAATCTTAAGATAAAGATTCACTATTGAAGAGAGCGATATCTTCAAAACTTTCAGTTCATCGGTTTCCGAAATGATGACAAGAGCTTTTATGATAGACCCTGATGCTTAATAACCATGATAGCAATACAAAGTCAGGAGCATATAGCTGAAAATTAATCGGGAGCTATAGTATATAGATAGCTTCAGTTGTTTTAGCATAAATGATGTTGCTGTTTATAAAACCTTTCCAACCCCTATTATTCTCGCTTAGCCCCTTCCTTGCATGCGAACATATATTTTGTCGTAGTAATGTACTTGATCCTTCTGTTCGTAAATTTTCTATCCTAGTTCCGTGTTAAGCTATCAATCGACTGAGGTATGAAGCTGTTTGGATATGCGAGCCTTTAAGCTTATACGTACGGGTGGTGCTGAGAAGTTAAGTGGGTCTCAAGGGTAATTCGCTTCGATGAACCATTAATTTTTCAACTCGAAAGACCCATATCGTTATTGGATTTTTAAGGGATGGACTTCATTTAGTACTCTCATTATTATATCTTGTTGAATCGTTGTCGATGAAGAGGAGATTTCATTCTTGGTAAATACTGCCACAAGCTTCTCCAAAGCATTTCCTTCTTCCTCCAACTACCCCACCGAATTGTTCCACCGAACTGTCATTAATTTCCTTAAGTTCTAGGATCCTCCCCTCAGAAATCTGAAATTTCAAAGGGTGCAGAGCTTGGCACCAGCATCATAACTACACATCAGATACTCCAGTGTGCCGAGATCTAAGAACTCTATTTCCTCCTTCGCAACTCTTTAATAAGTCTACTGCTATATTCTATCGTGAGAGAATAGTTTGAATGGTGGAAAAGATATTCGTGTACTCTTGGTGGGGTTCTTGGTGCGGTTGGAACTCCCGAAGCATAAAATCCAAACGGAAGGTACATATGATGGGTGAAGGGAATATTAGCATCCTCCTCCCACTCCATCTCCAAACTCTAATTTAAGCGAGCCCCCAACCATTGGTCCAACCTTTCTCTCCTCTTCACCATGAAACCCAATTGACTAATCATAAAGCTCATTGACTCGAAGATTGATAAGTGAATGGATGATTATGTAATAATGTGGACTTTTTGTTGCATGTCGCAGTTAGTGGATGATAGCCTGAAGCTACAGGGTGTTTGAAGCCTGAAGGGAGAGCCGCCTACTTCAGCTAATACCCACACAGAGTATCCTGTTTGTCACAGGGAGCTTCAATCCTTTGGCAATAGAAATACTCAGTGGTACTCCATCATTATCCGCTTCGATTCCGATACCTCTCGCACAATAGAACTTCGGGATTAATTCAAGCAAGGTGGTGAGCAGTGTGGTGGAAACTACCACAGCATCATAGTTGTCGGAGGTTAAGAATATTTTTAGAACTTGAATTCCTGTATTCCTCAAATCCACCAAGTGCTTTGAGGCTTTGGCTTTTGGCTTGAAGAGAGGTCATCGGGTTGTAGAGTACGTCGAGTTCACTTGGTTCAATAAATCTCCCCCAGTCTGTCGATCAATATATGTAGTGGTTTCCTCCATACTCTGCGAGCATTGGTAACTGGATAGATGCGGGTATCTTACTAAATAAACAGGGTTCAAGAAAGCAGCGGTCTCTCCTTGTAGTTTTGCCTTTGGGCGGCGGGTGTATATGATCCATTTCGGGAGTTAGGCCACTTCTGCCCATTCAAGGAAAAAGAGATCGGACTGATCACCACCAGTATTCCTTCCTATAGATAAGATGGACCAATTTGAGACTCTGACCATTGCTAAATTCTCCCAAGACATCGTCAAGCCAGCAGGCGCTAGCGCACAAATGTAACGGTGGGCAATCACTTGCCTATCTACTCCGTAAGTCAGTGATAACTTGGCGATATTGTGACTTAAATGGATTTCGCATCCTGCGAATCCATATCTTTGAATGTTAATCTCGTTTTCCTTTTGAGCTAGTCGTGCTAGGTTGAGGTTATCCTTGTTGTCTGGTTGCTCTGAAAGAGAGTACATATATGCTATTAGTAATCTTGAATTATCAAATGAGTCGAAATGAACATGTTTACTTGTGCGCAGGCCGTAGATTCAACATTACCGTTATGCTAGCATTCGATTACCAGATCTACTTCTATTGCGAAAAGCAAGACTTTCACCACCGTTACTAAAACATGATCATTCGTCGAATCCTTCGGTCTCAATAGTCTATACTGCTCCCACTAGAACAGAATCATACGCTCCCAAGTTGAGCACTCCATTATAGAGGAGTTTCACTCCAAAAACACATCTCCTCACTCTATAGAAACAGAGTAGCGCGGAAGAACTACGGCACCCGTAACAACAACACCCCATCCCACCAATCAAACCCGCTCGTCTAATCACGTGCCCCACAAAAAGGTCCAGCAACAATATACATATCTAAATAACACATCCACTGTCACCAAAACTGGTAACCTGCCCGCCTGGCCCAGTCAGTTAGCGGCGTTCTTCCCATAAGCGCCAACACCGCGCTGTTTCCTCGATCAAGCGTCGGTCTGCTCAAAAAGTTTTAAAAGTAAGTTGATGATTTAATTCCACGAATACAACTGTTCACTAACAATTTCTAGAAAGAAAAGAAAAAGAAAAAGAATACCTCTCAAAAAACCCCAACTGGGCCCCCCCTGAGGGGGGCCCGCTGGCAAACGCCGGCGGGCCTAAAGGTTTTGTCGTTTTTTCTTTTGGCAATTGTTTTCTGTTCTTTTTTATTTCTTTTTCAGATCCACGAAAGCTTCCAGTTTTAATCTGATTTCTACTCATACGCTTTACGCAGGAACAGAAGTCTTTGAGTATTTGAAATTAAAATCTTGGTATAAAGCACTAGAAGTAGACCAGCGGAAAGCTTCTTCAAACAAGTAACCACCTTGGGACTCTATCGAACTATCGGCGAATATATATATATATATATAGCATGTCCTTCTTACCAAGGACTCTAGACCAGGCCAGGCTAGGATCAGATTATCTCATTTGATATGGAGATTTTCTCGTTCTCGCTCCGAGAAGATATAAAGAGGGATACAACGGAAAGGAAGTTAGCCATGAAGCCGAGAACTGTTTGATTCAAAAGCTAAGTTTGTACAGAGATAAACAGTGTAGTTGATTATTGAGAGAGTGAAGTAACCTTGATCTATCTATTTCTTCTCAAAAGAACCCAGAGGTCTCCCGCCGAATGTTCGAGAATCTTTGGAGAATCTTTGGAGAAAATAGTTACAACTTCCTTGAGTTTGTGTTCAAGAAATCTAGCGTGCCCGCGCGCAGCAAACAATCAGGACAAGCTCGACAAGTCCTTTGATTACAAGTGTTCACTGGACTAGGTCGCATGAATGTTGTGTGTGACCTTATATACAAGTGGACTGAGTCATCATAGAGATGAAATTGCAGGTAAACCAACTCCAACTCAAAGGCCGACTCTCAAGATTCGCTCCTTCTCCTTCCACAACTTGACCTCGTCCCTAGCCCTCATCTCGCCTCAATCTTCCACCTATCTCAGATGCTCCTTCTCCCTCCTTCCTCCATGCTTACACCCGAGGTAAGCACATGCTACTATAAAGAGCTGGTGAGAAGATGGGAAGGCACGACTGTTGTCCAGCCCAGCGTCATTTACGATCTGTGGCGATGGAAAAGAAATTGCGGGGGAAGGGATCACTCTCTTACTACCTACAATATTGAGTTTGTATGAATCTAGAACAGTCCCGGGAGAACATGAGGTGTAGCTGCAAATAAAGCAGATCTAGTCTTGCAACCTCAATTCTTGCCTGCATTTTCATATTCTGGTAGCATTATCACTGGAAGATATAAGCAATATGTATTCTAAAACTGCAGTTTGCTTCTCAAAACTTGCAAAGTAAGACTTTTGAAAAAGTCCATCTAAAGACTTCGTCACATCTCACAAAACGATAACACTTAAAAACTCTCTATAAACCCAACCTCTACATCGAATCCCCAGCCCCCGCTTTCCTAGCTTTTTCCCTCCTCTCCTTCTCCCTTCGATACTCGTCTTGATCAAAATCACTATCACTAGCACTCCCAACATCATCCTCGCCCCCACTCGCCAAATCCCCGTCGTCAACAATAAAATCACCGTCATTCTGCTCAACTTCCAGCGCATCCTGCAACAGCCTCTTAATCTGCACATCAGTCGGATCACACAGTTGAGTAGCCGTGAGACCGCCTTTATTACGTATTCGTGGATCCGAACCAGCCTCCAACATCATGCCTAGGAGCGAGGACGCGAATTCAGAGTTGTGTTCTGAAAGGGGGTGAGGGAGGGAGTTGGTGTAGCGGATTGCAGAGTGCAAGGGGGTGTCGCCTTCGCGGGTGGAGATGGGGTCGCATTCGAACCCTTCTTGATCGAGGAGGATATCTATTACTTCGTCTTTATTGTTGTTTTAGTAGTTGCCCTCAGACGCCTTAGGAGGGGGTTTGCAAGGGCAAGGTAGGACGTACAGTTTCCTCTTGAAGCTGCTTCGTGGTATAGATGGTTTCCCAATACGGTCTTGGTATCGTTTAGTAGAATGGCGGCTTTCTCTTCAGAACCGACGTTGGCTATTATTTCTTGGAGGAGTTCTGTGTTGTTTCCGCGGCAGGCTGCGATTAATTGTTCGGATGGTGAGGCACCCTGTTTATATACATTAGTCCCGATTTCTTGTTGCAATAATCAAGCTTGTAACTGAGAATGGAGGCGCATATTGAATTTCGGAGATTGAGTTTGTTACGTACCTCTTCCTCGTCCAGCTCTCTACCTTTGTCACGGGGATCTGCCATGTTGTATGTCTAAGCTTTGCCCTCCAGATATCCTTGGAGTAGTTGAGTAGGATTAGAATCTGTATGTATTGGAAGCGGTTGATGTCTAGATATCCCCCATGTCAGCCTTCTGCATATCCCAAAAGGAGTATGATGGAGGGGTAACTCACCGACTTCTCAAAGCTATCTTTAGTGAATGGTAGACTAAATTTACCTGGATTGATATAGTAGATACAGGGCAGATTCTTTTCCGAGTGTGAATAACAGTTCTCTTTTGACAAGTTCTGAATGTATTGAAGAGAGTTTGGGGTTTCGAGCGCCTTCAGTGGAGTCTGTCTCTGTTTGATATTGGTTCCCGTCCGCTGCGCTCAGCCTTCTACTCGTCGGAAATTTCCGATTATGGCTTAGCGCGCCGACCATCCTTCTTATCGCCGACAAGGCTATCATATTTTATGGAGGGGAAAGGCTCGCTCAACTCAAAGGTTCCTGAATTATTTCTTTACAGCTGGGAAACTCTGCAATTACAACACAACCTCAATTCCAGTATCTCCCTACAACTACAACAAAAATGCTTCTCTGTTTGCGCCCCCCGCCACCGCTTCCCCCCAAATCTAAACCCAAAGAAAACTAACACACTCCAGTCTGCCCCAGCTGCTCCAACGTCCTCTCTGTCTCAAAAGTCCCCATGGACTCCCCAATCGAGGAAGAGCGCGGAAAGAACCGTATGGAATGCCGAACCTGTCCTTACCAATACGTAATCAACGAGACCTCCTTCTTTGAGCGCAAGAATTTCGAGTTCGTAGAGAAGGACGATGTTTTTGGAGGTGCCAATCAATTTGACAACGCCGACAAGACGCCTGTTCAGTGTCCCAAGGATGGCTGTAATGGGGACTCTGCAGCGTTTTATTCGATTCAGATTAGGAGTGCTGATGAGCCTATGACAAACTTTTATCGAGTGAGTTTCTTCAATAGAGGTTGGAGGGGAGAAGCTGACTTGGAGTAGTGTATGACTTGTGGGAATAGATGGAGAGATTAAGTGCGATTGGTTCGAGGGTATAGAAAAGGTGGTATTGACTTTGGAGTCTTGTGGGCGTGTTATTGGGAGGATTTGGAGTGGGAATCTTCAGTGTTCTTGCGATTTAGCGTGGCGTAACGGGGAAAATATCTCTGGATTTCCGACTTCCTCTCTGGCAAGAGATGGTGTGGTATAGTTGCAGTTCTGCCAATAATATCCGAAACTTTCCATTCTTGTGCATGAATTCGTCCTGTAGTTCATCCCATGAAGCCCCATGTTCCTCAACTAAAGAACCACCATTTCCCAGCCCACCCAAAACTCCATCAACACTATCAAAAACTCCCTTCCGCTAAGATCTTCCAAATTCCCTAATTAATATCAAATAGACGGCCATTCCCCCGCCGCCTTCCCCCCCTCCTCAGCCAACCGTCCCACCACACTAGGATCAATAATATCCCTCCGGAACCTCTCTCTCTGCAACAACTCCAAATTCTTCAGCGTTGGTCCGGGATACGTAAGGTACTTCGTATACGGGGGTAGACTCCAATACTGTAGGTACTCCAGATATTTCACGAAAGCTGGGTTTTCGAGGAATTTGAGCGTTGCCAGGTGGTTTAGGTAGTAGGGTGAGGCGAGGGATTGGACGAACTATGCACGGTTACATTGGTTGATGGAGGGAGCAGGGGGTAAGGGAAGGAATGGGTACCTCAAGTTCAATCTCAAAGCGTGTGAAGCCTCCGAATTTTGGTTCTGAGTCGGGGTTCAGGACGGGTGGTGGTGTTTGATCTGTGGTGGTCATGTCGGTGTCCATCTTTCCTTCTCTTCCGCGATTCTTCTGATTCTAATTTCCGTTCTGTCTTTGCTCTTGTCGGGATCCGCAGATTATTGAGCAGGCCCCAATGACGACCTGCGATAGGAATTTCTTTATGCCAGATAAACGAGGTCGAGCCTTGTAGTCGAGGCTGAATGACGAATTTCAATAATGTTGAAGTAAGACACAAGGCTGACGGGAATGGGCGCTAGTGGGCGATCAATTCAATTGACGCACATGCCACCTTAATTTCACTTCTTGATTAGGAATGCTTGAATCTGGAAATACATGTTTTACATTTTTATGGTGAATATTGAATTGATTTCTGCCCGACTACATAAGTTGTTTGACACGAAATCCCAACATCTTGCAAGTTCATTCGCAAAAACATTCGGTAGAGACCGGCAACTTTGAAGCAGAGTAGGCTATGCAACGTTCCAAAGAGAATAAGATCTCCAAAGACCCCCCATGGTAAGAGAGAATAATCTCAATTTGTGCAACGAACTATGTGAAAAAGGGGCTTTATGACGCCAATTTTTATAGCATTTATGCCCATAAGCTATTTCCGTTGCGTTCGTCTATGCGCCAGACGTGGCAGGTACCGAACAAGGTTCCCCATAGAAGACCCCGGCGTCTCGACTTTTGGTAAAGCAGCGTGAAGGTACCGGGAGCTATGGTATTATCCGAGTTTCAGGATGAGAGGCAAAGGGAAAAGGGGATGGTTGAAAAAGAGGGGTTCGCTAAAATATGTCACTGGTGCAAATCATAAGGCGATTGGTTGTGTAACTTGTGAAGTGTTTGGGCGAGTGAATAACCTTCCCAGTCTCACGGGAGGACTTGTCAAATGTCTTCAATTTGATTCTTTCTATGACCTCGCATTTTCCTTCATAAGTCAGTAAACTCGAAGGGAATTGGCTGACTGTAGTAGGGGCAAGAACCTTATGAGAAGATCATCTGTATCCAGACCTCCATGAAATAGCTCCATCGCAAGGCGGCTTGTGATGAGCTATTCCTCGTAGAAGAGCCTCGTTCAACACGGGTAAATTTCTCCTCTTCTCTAAGCTGTACACAGCATTCCTTTTGGTTTCCCAGAACTCCAGTAGTGGTATCTCCCAGGCATCCAAAGCAGAAACTAACCGATGCTCCCATTACGAACTCATTAACTGACCGCAATCTCCATATCTCCTCGGAAATGGCCATGGCCCCTCAATCACTGGAAGCACAACCTCTGCAACCACAACTCACGCATTCGACGTTTTGATTCTCCTTCATCTGTGCCTTTGGAACGCGACAAATGCATGTAGAATTGAAATTGGTCTCTTTCGTCTGTACGCACCGTAAACAGCATAACTATGCCCAAAAGTTAGCGTTAATTCATCAGCACATTTTCTCCATCGCAAGCCGAAAACAAAGTTGTAACATACCTTCTCATACCCCGTTTTCTTCCACTTGGCAATCAACATCGCATCCGCATACCCGTTCTTCAATAAGTAATCATACAGCTCCTTTGAAATAGCCTCCTTTTCATAGTACAGCTCATACACATATCTTGATCTCTGATGCGATATTTGGAATATAGGCCAGTGGACTTGATGTCGAGGAACGTTGACGGTGGATGCGTTTTCGGCGTCTTTCATCTTGTTGCTGAAGATTAGGAGGTCATCTTCTATGTCTGAGAATCCCGCAGGAGGGGCTTTGCGTTTAGAAGCATGACGGATGGCTGGCATATTTGTGACAGTATATCAAGAACCTTGCGTGTCGATTTGGGTACGGATGTAGAAAAAAGGTGTAGTTGATATTATTGTTGACAACCTAAGGGTGTTGGAGGGGCAGTATCTTGCAGCTTCCAACTTCTCAGCCTTCCGCGCTGCACGTGACTGGTTTTGAGTTCGACCCCCAAGGTCGACTGCACATAAGAGTTCCAGACAACTTACCCCAACGTCAGAGGAAGGTCACCCAACAAATAACGGCACTATGGTGATCAATCCTACTTACCTCGCGCAGCGGACGCGCCAATGTATTTGCCCTTCTCGATCCCTTTCAATGGGTTATGCTGACCGTGTGATGTAGCTATCAGCGTCAGTGATGCCAAACGTAGAGTCTTGACAAGCTACCGAGAATGGATCCGTTCTGTATGTCCTCCGAGTTACGAATCATGAAGACGAGTTAAACAGCCACTGCTGCGATGGGATGCAAAAGAGGGGAGTACCAATGCTAATGGGTTGTGTTGGGCAGGCTCCGGAGATCCAGTCGATGTACGCGCTCAGTATACCAGTTCCGCAATTGAGGACGAAAATGAGGCAGGAATTTGAGCGGCATCGATATGTGAAACAAACTGATGTGGTGGATGTATTGTTGTTCAAGAGCCATTCAGAATATCAGGTTCGTGGGGATTTTTCTTCTACATTGAGGGCGTGAAAAGGTGGGCTCTGGATACCGAATCGGCGACACTCCCGTAGCGAGGATTTAGAAACACCATAATTTCTTGGAATACACTTTCCCAGAATTGGTTGCGGTCGACTTGAGGGATTGCTTGGACGGCAATAGTTACGACACACGAAATATCTCGGAGGCCCAGACCACACGCGTCGATTGTGGTGATTTGCTCGCATGGAGCTCGCTGTTGGAGACGAACAAACTTTAAACAGACTACCCATTGGGTTGTTGGCAATTACGTTACAATGACTGGTTTTCATGGATTGAAGTTTGATGTTGCATCATACGATTCCTGCTAACGAATTGTCATAGGAAACCATGAACTACTGGAAGCAACTTCCTCACATTCTCAAGTATTTCAGAGCGGACGAAGACCCAGCTGCAAGATTACCACGAAATTTCATTTCTGGATTCCTTGAGGTATATCAATCAGTACCCCTCCCAAAATCTACATCTACTAACGCCAGTAGGGTCGCAACTGAGCCATGTCACTTCCCCGTCCTTTTTTCATAGCCTGTACATATCCCAAATGAACCTCAAATCGAACTCCATAGTTTTGAATGCCTTGACGCCTTGAATACAACTGATGTTCCTTGTCTGCGGTATATTAAACCGCCGTCGCCTGAGGCTCGAAGGCTTCTCGGGCTCCCACATATTTCGCTGATACCTCATCGCATAGCTCTATTAGGTCCGACAACCCTTTGTCGAGAGCGTCGAGGGCTGTTCCTTCTGCAGTTGTGTTAATTCGTGGATCGCAAAATGGCCGTTGTACTGACCATAAGTTTGAATGCGGATGTTCATTAGCTCTTCTGAGGGATGAGGAATAGAGTAACCGCAGAACTCAACGTCGGGGCTAAACAAGCTGTGTTAGTAACTGTAGCCGTATCCTAATTCTCGCCTGCGAAGTCCGAAAACATTATTCGAGTGTATAAAACAACATACTTCTTCATAATAATATAGCGCAAGGCGTTGCCCAAAGTATGATCTTCTTTGACAAATTGGAAAGAGGCGGCAGTTTCGGAAGATCCAGGCAGCTAGTAGATCGACATTTAGAAGATATTTCGATGGGCAGATGACAATTGGTAATCTTACTGTCTTGATGCTGTGGGCACCTTGCAACCAGCCACGGTTGGCGGGGTCATTCTCGTCTCTCTCGATCGGCTGGTCGAAGTCGGCAGCGTCATTCATGGAAATATCTGGGTCGACAGGAGCAGGTGATTCGTTTGCTTTGGTTGTGGGTGCCATGACGAAATTGTTGTTAAGGTAGTTGCTCTCGGCGCATGCGATCAATCTGGAGATGGATGGGCACTTAGATAAGAGCCTTGAAGTTCAGAAAAAATGCAGATGCGATTACATAAGCAGACGGGTACCCCAGTTTTTCGGGGCCGACGGGGCCGACCTTTGGGTTTTGGTGCCTTTTTGGTGCCTCTCAGTGGCTTGGCGTGCAGATTGATGGATTGGGAATTTGGGGTCCTCGATGGGGCATTGGGGGCAAGTGAATGGAATCATTTTCGGGCAGCTGACGGCGCAAATTCCCCTGTCACTAGAAGGGTCCTCCCTAGCACTTCCTAGCATTTTGCCGTGGGAGTGAATCACAACCAATTCGTATTGGGTACTGGCCGTAGTCGAGTAGCCCGAAATAATAAAAAAGCTTTTTTTCTGCTGCTATTGCTGGAACTGCATGGGATGGGATGCGATTGCCCCTCTGCTCATTCTTAGTCCACTAATCAGATCTCGTCTGCTCTCTTTTCTCTCTCTACCCGTGAACCTTCCTACTCGTACTAGTACTAGTACATCCCCAGTGCCATCCTACTACTTCTACTACTCAGTTACACAGCACATCTACGGAGTACCAGATACTTAATTTCTTCATTCACCTCCTCCTCTCCTCTCCTCCACCAACATACTCGAGTACCACTCACCACACTTCTCTCCACTGGATTGACACACCGCTCCGAACTCTCCCCGCTCCGCTCATCCCTACCTTAGGTTACCACCTTAACCACCTTAGCCAGTTCCTCCGAGTCGTCCACTGCCGATCGTTTTTATCCAGACCTACGAACACTTTGCAGTTCCTACTCGACGGTATCAAATTCCTCCAGAATTCAACTTCAACTTTGCAATTCAGTACAGTCATATACAGTTATTTGGATACGAGCAGGTCAGATGAGCATCGGTCGACGCCAATCACCCAACTTTAAACGAACATCTGCGAAGCTCCGGTTACAAATAGAACCTTTTGCAAGCTACAACTTCGCCTGCGATTGAGCCGCCACAGCTTTCTAATCACGATAGAAATACAGCGCAACCCCGTCTGCAGCTACAGTTATTCTTCGTCTCAAGTCGTTGATACATTGAATTGCTCGTGCTCCCCATCCTAGGCAAGGTCCGCAATCACTGGCTCATCCGAAGCATCCCCAGGAAGTTTCCGCCACTCCGAAAATATCCTCCTGCGAACTTCAACGCAGTTTAGCAGAATCACCACACCTTTTGTGGCCCTCGGTGCTCTTTCAGCATTTTCTTGATTCGTGCCAGATTCTCCCAGCAATCAATAGTGCAAATCCCTTATCGAAATCCGCATTCTTTCGGAATTCTATATTCCATAGCGCATACCTCGAGTAGCAGTTTGGAAGGGCATGGTAAATAACCCAGCTAATATCGGATCATCGCATACGTCGTGGGCAATTTGAGCAGGCAAGGAGGCGTCGGACGTATTTGGCGATAATCGTCCTCGTTCCTCGGAAAGGGAGACTAGTGACCGTCAGGCACAAGCATACTGTCTAACCTGCATTACCCAGGCCTTGGTTGCTCTACAAGAACGCCATCAACCCGCTAGAGTAGCCTTCTCCCTTTTCGCCGTTTGCTGCTTTCTAGCTACCAAAACAATACCAGAACCTCGCTCCTCGAGCCAGCCCTCTAACAAGCACAATCAACTTACTTACAGCTTAAGCGACTCGTCCTCTCTCAGTGCCTGACCACTGACCACTGCAGAACGTGCCAGAAGGTGCCCTCTGTGTCGCTCGCTGCCCTTCACAGGCGTACAACTTCAGTTCGCGCTGGCTGCGCATCACTAAATCTCACCCAAACAAACTCGAACCCCCTAAACCCACCTGCCATTATTCACCCACCACTCGTCCAAATTTCGGGTGCATCATTCTAGAGCAGGAATTAATCCCAGAGCACACACCCTCCCAACACCCTCGTCACCATGTCAGTCATCCAACCAAACCAAACAGGTCAGTCTCCTCTCCTTGTCCTGGCAATCTATCTTGGGTGCCTTGCCGCCTCAACACCAAACCCAGTCCCAAACCCAGCACCCCATCTCCACTTATCTGGGCTAGGACGTATCATCTTGTCAATCGCCCCGTTTCACGCCCATCCCTAAATCGCCGTCATAGCTATATAGAGCATGCATGAACCCGCTGGCTAACAAGATCCGGTTTGCGAAACAGACTCTCGTCCTTCACCCCCCGGCCTCAACCTCAACCTCCCATCCAATAACCCCTTTCGTAATCGTGCTGCATCGCCTGCTTTATCAACCGGTTCCCTCCCTAGATCTCCTTTTGATCCTCCTCCACGACCTGTATCTCGCAATCCATTTCTTGAACCCTCTTCTACCAATATCATACCACCAGCAATCGGGTCGGTCGAGAGAATGGCATCTCCACCAGAGCCTGGATCCAGGCCAGCATTGACTGGCAATGCAGCAGAACTTTTTGTACGTTTTGCGCTTCTATCAGATATCAGCACCTCAATTCATCGCACTGTGTCGTTGAACAAGCCATACTAATTTCTCTCTCTCTCCAGGATAATCTTACACTCGACGATAAATCATCTGCTAGCAGAACACCTGGCAGGGGAACGCGCCCACCACACACAAGATCGAACACGGAAGGTAGACCGGAAGGTAGACCTGACGGCAGACCACCGCCACCATACAGTTCCGGTAAAGGGCGCGGAGAAAATATGCCTCCCAGACATCGCCTAACTCGTTCTCAAGAAGAGGCGCTCCGGGCTCGCAAGCCAGGAGCACCTAGACCATCTCGTCCGTCGGCGTCGGGAGGTGAGTTGGATATTTTTGCCGACCCCCAACCATCAGCCAGCAAATCTGCACCTCGACGTGTACGACGAAACTCGGATTCTTCAGTTATGTCGAAGTCATTGGATCCCGAGGACGAAAAGCGACGAGCTGAAAGACGAAGACGGGAGCGCGAGAGACGACACAGAGATCGAGACGGCAAGGAATCTTCCTCCAAGGGGAAGAAGCCTGATCGAAAGTTAGATGTAATTGACAAGCTAGATGTGACTAGTATATATGGCACAGGATGTAAGTTATTCGATGTAAAGCTCAAAACTCTTCCTAACATCGACTAGTATTCCATCATGATGGACCATTCGATGCATGCAACCCTCACCGAAACCGAAAAGGTAGCAGCAGAGCTCCAATGCA
The DNA here is from genome assembly GCA_900536425.1 of Hymenoscyphus linearis. Taxonomy (NCBI): domain Eukaryota; kingdom Fungi; phylum Ascomycota; class Leotiomycetes; order Helotiales; family Helotiaceae; genus Hymenoscyphus; species Hymenoscyphus linearis. The sequence goes on from UNPR01000002.1 coordinate 191,251, forward strand.
AGCGTTTCCTAAAGATTCCTTGAACAATGTGCTAGGAGGTGGAGGACCTTTGAATAAGAGACCCGACCATGCCACTTTCTTGGGTAACAATGATGAGGAGGCTTTTAAGGATTACAGTACCGGCGGACCAGAGATGTTAAAGAGCAGCAAAGATGTAAATGTTCACAGCGCTACCACTCGAATTGAGCCAATCCACGGAGAGGAGACCTTGGGTTTGGGTACATCAACTTTCTTGGAAGGAGCCCCAGCATCCAGGACCGCAATGCAGCGACGCGAGAGTGAGACTGCGGCGGCCGTCGCATCGGAGGGAGGCCTCAGTCGCAAGAAGTCTTTGGCCCAGAGAATCAAGGGTATGAACGGGCCACGTAGGGATTACGGTGCTTCTGGCCGAATGACCACTCCCGAGGGTGTGAGATCACCAGGAGTCTCACCAGGGGTTTCCAAAATCCACGAATCTAACCCATTCTTCAACGAATTCAGCAAGGGTGACGACCAAAAGAAGGAAGCCAGTGTCACTGTTGTAGACTCGGAAAAGAATATGAGATCAAGGGCTCCTAGCAACCCTCCTCGCGTTGGATTTGCTGGAATTGAGAGACGCCAAACTGGCGAGGGTCCTTCTGAGCCAAAGACTGGCGGTGGTTTCTTGTCGCGTGTAAAGAGTTTGAAGGGTGGGCCAAGAAAGCCAAAGAACTTGATCCAAGCCCAAGAATGATGAGTTCGAATTGATGCGAATAATTCACAACATATATATCGAGGAGGAAAATATCGAGGATCACAATCCCTGTAGTCATCATCTTGACTTCGTTTCGACCAAGTTTTGCGACTCGGAAGCAAGCCACGTGTGTCCTTTGCGTTGGATATGATTACCCTTAGCTAACAGCGCTGGTTCTTGAGCACGCCACTTCACTGTAGAATTTATACTTTCACTTTCCCTTTCTTTTCCTTTCAGATCTTGCCATCCGTGGTGGACACTTCTTTCCTGTCTTGTCGAACTCTTTTTATTGGGTGTATTTTCCGGCCAATCGTGGCACACGAAGGGGAAATGACTGGGGAGTTGGCGTACTTTAAGCTTCGTTTCGATTGTTGAGGTTCTTCAGGATGTTGTAGAGAGAATGGGTGTGCAGATCGAGGGAGTGACGGAGCAAAGAATACAAGGGAGGTGATTGCCTTTGGATACCAGGGAAATTATGGAGATGAGAGAGAGAGAGAGGAGATGTTTGGTTGGTTTGGTGGATAGGGTATAGTGTGTGTGATAAATTGAATTTGATGACCTGAGCCTTTTTAATCTTTTTGGGTGTATTGGGCTTATGGGATATCTTTTTCTTTTCTTGTATCTTTATCTTATTAATGATACTGTGTGTCATTAAACTTTTGGAGGCCGATTCTTTTCCCTTTTTTTTGGCTTTGAGATGGATTCATGGGGATTTTGGGCTTCGAATTTTCGGTAGTATATATATAGTATTACAAACAACTACTTAGTTCTTTTTCTAGCATAGCTAAGATTTTAGTCTTTTCTCCTAGAGTGCTTGCCTCTGCGACGCAGTGATAACATCGGTGTTGTATTTTTGAATGGCAAAGATTTGTGGTTTGATTCGTTGAACAAAGATTACTCACTTTGATTTCTATCCTCCTTCCTCAATTTGCTCAACTACATCCTTATTTCTTTCAATAATCGGTTGATTCGGGATGGAATATGCGAACTTGGGGAATACCTTGATGGTAGCCATCAAGGTCATTCAATATTCACTACATACCCCCATTCCACAATCAACCAGTTAAACCCCTCTATTCACCCCATAAGTATCCCCTAGCCTGGATGAATCCAGATAGTATTCACCATCGTCAATTTAACAAAAACACCATTGAATTGGCCCAGCAGTAACTTCGACAAATGTCTGAGATTTGAGAATCCCACTCCTTGTGCTAGGCATTCAAAATATTTAGAACATACTAACCCACCTATGACATAAATAAATTTGATAAACGCAGTTCGTCCGTCTGGTTCTCATATCCTGGGATGCTCCTTTGAGAGAGTGTGGATATGTTTTGCCTTTTGTGTTGGAAATATGGCTGTTAAGTGGTGATGCTTCTGAGATGTTAGGTAGGCGTAGTTGGACGGGGCCCGAGGTTTTGGCGGGTGGTGGGGATGGGGTTTGTTTAGGATTGAATGAGAAGGGAATTTGTATGTATACGAAGATGCGTTTACTGGATCGTCCAGTAGAGAGGCTTTTATAGAGAATACAACCTGACTATGAAAGTCCTTCGACGTACATGAGGAGCTACCCTAGCCACCCTACTTTTCCTAGCTAATAGTTAGTGCGTCTTCCTATAGCGCTCTACAACTCTACCAACCAACCCTACCGCCCAATTTACCGCTCCACAAGTATTCACTCCCTCTCCCCCCCACCCCCTCCACCTCATAACCACAAACAACACGATTCCTGTCACCAATTCAACAGAACAGTTGTCTTGGCCCAGCGGTAACATCGACAAAATGCTTGGGAATACCACCCTATGTGCGAGGCATTCTAATCTATCGCACATTATAACACCGCCTAAAAATAATCAAAAAACTCAGTTAGTCTGGTTTAATATCCTGGGCGCTCTCGAATGGGAGCTAGGATATTTTTTGCTGTTTTTTTTGTCTGTTTTTGCTATTTATGGGCTTTTTGGGGGTTTTTTGGCTGGGAAGGGGGAGAGGTAGGGTCGTGGGAGAAGGTCGACGTTGGTGAATACAACCTGACTATGAAAGACCTTCGATATCGCCGACTCGGGCTCCCAAATATTCTTCAGAGTGTCATTGAAGGTTACTAGAATAAGTAGATCAACTCCAACTCCACCTCATCTTTCTCTTTCAAGCATCACATAAAAGTCAATCGAGCTTCATAAAAGCTCAAGTCAATTCGTCATAACAGAAAATGAAAAACTCTCATACATCTCCGAATCGTTTATTTCTCTAAGTCCTGACACCAGGCCGCGCCACCATCACCACCGATATCCTTCCATTTCATCAACACACCATCTCTCCACACCTCGCCCAATCTCATCCAGAGTCATTCCCTCTATTTCATTGATACCATTCATCTACTCTCACTCCACCTCTATACAAACAAAATGATCGAACTCGACCACTCAACCCTCAACGCCCCGCCACCGCCCGAACCTGCAAAACCAATAACCGCAGACCTCCTCCTCAATCTCGAGATCCAGCAACGTCGTCGGTTCGCGGGACCGAATCAAGAGAGACGGAGAGTAAGTACCGGCTGTGAGGATCTAGATGGGCTTTTTGATTCTGGTGAGATGATTGAGAAGGGGAGGGGGATGGAGAGGGGGGTTGTTGTAGGGGTCAGTGCGGAGGGGAGGGAGGGGGAGGGGATTTTGGTGAGTTTGTGTTTATATATTTTGGTTTTTGTCTAAGATTTCAGTCGTACTTGAGACTTTGGCGTTTTACGTCTTTTCTCGTCTTTTTGCTGCGTGTTTTTTCTGTTTGTGTTTGGCATATTCTCTCAGCCTCCCTTGCCCAGTTCTTTCATCTTGAGCTAGACCATTCTTTCGTTTACCTGTATCCATAAATTGAGACCTCTACTCGAATATAAACCAGTACCTAACAATCCCCAGCTGTCCCTCAACCTCCTCGCCTCAACAATAATCCCACACCTCAAAACCACAAAAAAGCTTACACCAATCGCCCAAATAATCGACACAACCGGCTCCTTTCCCCTTTCTCTCCTCGCCCAAGTCCTAAAAGCAAGAATCTCATCGCACCTCTCTCTCCAAACCCAATCAAACACCAACCCCGTGGAAATCGATAAAGAAGTCAATACCCACGTTGAAACCGCTCTAGAACTAATTTCCATCTCGCGCGTCTTCGATATCTCAGGTCTCTGGGAAGTCCTACGAGAGATTAATCATACGACTCCAATACTGACACCTACGCCGCCTGCTGCGGGACAGTCTAGTCCTGATTGGCCTTCAACGTCTACTTCCTCGGATGCTTCTTCGAATTCGAATTCGAATTCGAATTCGAAAGAAAAAGAAAAAGAGGGCGATCTTCCTAAAAGCTACTCTACAGGCAATGAGAGTGAAAAGGAGGGTGAAGAGGAAGGAATTCAAATCCTGATAATCCACACGTTGACACCGTTAATCAACGACCTTCTAGCGCGAAAGGAGAAATCTGAAGGTATCTATAATTTCCCATCTTTTCACTCCTCTCCTCATATCATACAGCACCTTACCAGACCAGACCATACCATCAAATCCAATCCAATCCAATCCAATCCAATCAAAAGCTAACGAAAAACCCCAGCACACACCCTCCTAACCCACCTCTCAACAACCCTCCACGTCCTAACCAACACATCCAACATCCTAACCCTCCTCCACAACACCACTCTCCCTTCCAACTCACCCTCCAACCCCTCCAACCACCCAAAAACCTCAACCTCGTCCACCAAACCCCAACCCCCCAAATCCCTCTTCCAATCCACCCCCCAAAAACCAGCTCTAGGACAGATCTTCACACAATTCCCCTCCCTCCACATTTTCATCTCGAAATTACCACGGACACAAAGAGATGCCGAGGTTCTGTATACCTCAGGTGTAACTTCGGGTTCTGCAAACAATGAAGGAGAATTCGAAGAAGAAGAGGAAGAAGAAGAAAAAGTAAACTACTCCCTCATCCTAGAAATCTTACAAGATACCACATCCTCCCCTCCTCCCTATACCAGATGTTTCGGGGGTTTAGAACAGAAATGGATACCCCTCCTTCTAAACCGTGATGGGACGGGGTTCGTGTCTGCGTTTGAGGAGGTGGGGGGTGATGGTTGATTGTTGATTGTTTGCCTTCCAAGATTGGTTCGGTGGAGGTACAAGTGAAGGAGCAGCTGGTAAGACGCTTGATGAAAGGGCATGATTGGGTGGTGGTAATATAGCGAAGGTCTGGATTTGGGGGGCGGAGAGTTTAAGGGGATGGGGAAAGGGGAAGAGAGAAAGAAAGAATTATTGATTGAGGGGAGTAATATGGTAGTATCGCGAAGGGCGAAGGTTTTGGGATTCATTGAAATTTGATTCACCTTCATAGGTACATTTGCAAATATCCCCAATCCCCACCATATCTAAGAAAGAAAGAAAAAAAGAAGAAAAAAAGAACAGTTCGACTCCATTAATTCATTCTATTCATAATCTTCATCTTCATCCTACTCCCATCCACACAATCTAAATAAAAATGAATAGACTAGCATACTAAAAAGGGGGGGTATCTTAGGGATCGCAAAACAAAAAAAAACCGAGAATAAAAGAAAGGGGGTAATATCTCGCGTAATCCCCTCCTCTCCACATCAACCACCATCCATCTCATCTCTTCCATCAAACCCTCACAACCCCATGAAGACCAAACACTCAACCCTCGAAACCCAAACTTCCCATACCTCATATGCAAAAAAAGACTTCCTCACAACCCCACAAAAACAGCCCAAGCAACAACCGCCACAAGCGCACCCACACACCCCATCCCCTCCCTGCCCGTCCTCTCCGCAGCACTCCTCTTCGCCGCCTCAAGAATAATCGTCAAATTCCTCGCATCCTCATCAATCTCCCTCAAACTCTTACCCGCACCGGGAGCCCCCGTCAAATCCTGAAGCTGCTGCTTAAACGTCTTCAAAATATTCGTACTCCTGCCCTCGGGACAGAAGACTGTCTCGAAGCCGCCACCAGTTGGGATAATGAAGGTAGAATCCTCGTCATCGAAGGCGTATCCGTAGGCGTCGGGACAGACTTTGTTAGCTTGTAGAGAAAACATATTTGGTTTGCAGTCGGCGCGGACGGAGAAGGCTCCTGTGCAGCAGTCTGCTGGGGCGTTGGTTTTGGCGCAGGCCGAGTTGCATGGGTCGAAGATGGGGCGTTTAATGTTGTCGTCTGGGTATGGGTAGACTCCATCTCCTGGTTTGTCGGGTTGGATTTTGAGAAGATCCCAGGGACACCAGCTTGCGATGTCGGAATTGGACTGGGTGGCTTCGTAGGGGACTGGATAGGAAGCGTTGGAAGAGTCGCCATTGGTGCCAGACGGAGCAGGGTCAGCTACGAATCCGGCTGTGGCGATGCAGACTGCATTGGTGAGATTTGGAGGGACTTTTTGAAGTTTTGGGTCGTCGCCAGGGATGAAGACTATTCCTACGGGTAGGTTGTAGCCATCGACAAGGGAGATATCGTAGAATGCTTGGACACCACCTGTGCCGCCTGCGAGATCGTATTCTGCTAGAGTAGCTGGGGAAACGCCCTGGATATCATTAGTTCAAGTAAACATACGAATATGCAGTATGTTGACTTACAGTCATAACACAATTCAAGACCCCACCACAATCACCAGAATCGCAAGCAGCACCGCCGCCATTATTTCCATTGGCATTGCTAGCCCCAGTTCCAGCAGCATTGAAACTGCAATTCGTTCGTCCCCAAACTCTTCCCTGCCAGTCTTTACTGACTGTCAAGGTCTTGCTAGCTCCAGAAGCGAGTTCGAATCCACCACTTCCAGGTCCTGTACCAGCTTGAGTTCCAATTCCTGGCCATATCGTCTCTGGGCATTTATTCGTAACTTTAATTGGTACCTGTCCATCTCTCTTGATAGGTGGTCCCCATCTTGGAGGTCTGAGAGAAACATCGCTATCAAACATGCGATTTGTATGGAAGGCCGTAGTAGGAGATATCAGGCCGATGAGACATATTGAAGCAAGTATTTCCAAGGAAGAGGGTAGCGCAAAGGCCGACGACGACCGTTGGTTTGGTTTCATTTCGCGTGTAATTCGAGGATGAAGCTTAAAGTTGGATATCGAAAAATAAGGGTTTGACAAGAGGAAGCCGTAAGCTATGTATAAAGATAAACAGGCGGGGTTAAACCAGGTACTAGAAAAAAGCAGGATGCTTCTCAAAGTAGGGTTTCCCCCACAACAATCGTAAATCTTCCACCCCACTGGAGGATAAATAAGTCAGATCGTTGCCAGCAATCCAGGCCAGGGTCGAGGAGAGAGAGAGAGGCGAATCAGAAGGAGGCGCAAAGCCAGGAGGGTGATCGCAATCGTAATCCAAGAGCCAGGCGTCAATCAACGACCCTTCACCAACTCCCAAATCCTCATCCCCAATGACGCACAGCTAGCAATAATTAACAGTAGCCAACCAATACTTCCCACCCCTCCAACTGGGACAAAGGACCGAGGTCTGATTTGTAGAGGAGGAGGGGAAGAGTTGAGGCAATCCTCCAGTTCCCGGTTTCTTAAAGATGCCAGGGGTTATACGTAGGTAGCCTGTAAAAGCAGGGAAGTCTTAGGCTAGCTATGTTTGAACCTTTGAACGGTTCGAGGTGCGGAAAATACAGATAAGGCAGAAGAAGGAACGAAGAGAATTTATACAGGGTAGACAAGGTAGAGAGAGGAAAACACAAATGACAAGTGTCTTGACAATATAAAGTGATGAATGTTTAGAGTCAAGAGTGAATGAGCAACGAGCGACTTCCATTCAATTTTGAAATTGAATATGGAGTAGTAACCCCCAAAGGCATGATGACGCAGTCAGGACAGGGGTTTGTTCAGGGGTTATTTGAACCAATTGTGGGAGAAGGATCGATCCTGCAGGTGATGTTTCCATTCACCACGCACCCTTTTGACTCTTGACCGTTGACTATTGACCGCTGAGAGAATTAAGGACGAAAAGCCTTCAGGAAATACACATGAGACGCAAGAAAATAGAAAGGGTTATTGCAAAATAGTTTCCATTTTATACATTTTCTAGAGGTTCTTATGCTTTCCCAGTAAAGTGACCAAATAGAAGACAGTCATCAAAATTCCTTCATAAATTCATCGATACCCAAATGAAATCCCAGAAACTCGTCCCTTGCTATGCATGATGGATCAAGTACAGACATGATGTGTGGAAAAAGTCATATCGCCATCCAAAAATATAAAACGAAAAATTGGGGGCCCCAGGGGAGCCTCAGCTCAAACCCCTCCCAACCAAGATTCTTCCCTACTCCAGGTAAACATCATACAACTTATTTCTTGATATCTTTGAAATAGTCTGATGGCTTCTCCATCTTCGCCGCCACAAGTGCAATCAGTGCAGCACCAACTCCAGATCCATCTTTGGCAATACCGATACGGATTCTTCTCTCTCCAGCGGCTCCAATGCCATCTATTGCTCGGAAAGTCTCGCGCATTAAGTCTTCGAACCCAGGATAAAACTCGACCAAACTGCCATCGACACCAATATCTACAATCTCTTCTTCATCTGTACCTAACCCGGCGGTATTGGCAAGTTTGCTTGCTGTAGCTGCAACTGCCTCGACAACATTGCCTGACTTGACATCTTTGACAATGGCTGCTGACGATTTCGGGCCTGGCGCTTGTCCGGCTCCTGGGTTGAGTCGTCCAGTCTGGAGAACGATACCAGCAAGAGCGACAGCTGCCAACCGAGCCGCTCGCTTTGCAATGGCATGTGCGACATCCTTCACTAACTGTGCATCTTCGAGACTTGGTGCCATAACACCAAGATCCTTCTCAATAGCTTGTCGCAGTGTCTTTAGACCCACCGTATTGTCACCTTCTGCAACGGAAAGAATGCTACTGTCAACTGCCCAATCCTTGTAGAGCGCGGAATCTTTCGCGATGCTTGCTGTAGTGGAATAATCGTTTTGCGACGAGTTTTCATCAGCAAACAAAGCTACTTTCGGATCTTTCAATGTGTTGACAAGAACAGTTCGTAGGATTTCTCCCAAGAACATGCCCGACACTCTTTTCTCAAACATCTGGATACCTGGGTTGATACTATCCTTGTCCAAAGTCTCGTCATATTTTGTTGTTGGAAGCACTTTGAGTCCGTTGTCGAAAGAACCCCATTCAGTATTGACAACCATCAGGCCAGTACTCGAGTCGTACTCGCCCTCCATTGGTTTTGTAATCTTAGCAAGCTTTTCAACATATGCTCCGTTGGTACCAGTTCCAAAAATAGCTCCAAGAAGTGTGCTAGTTTTTCCAGGCGATGTATACGATCTAGCCATGAGAGTCCCAACGGTATCGTTAACTAGAGCTGCGACCTTGACTGGCAATTTCAACAGGTCAATCTCCCTTTGTAACAAGGCACAGACATCTTGTCCAATTGCATCTGCGATATCAAAACCTTTCGTCCATCGGATCAAAGTACCTCTGTTGATACCAATCTGGTGGACAGGGAAACTGAATGTGAATCCCAGGCGGAAGATGTGCTCGTCGCGGTATCCCTCTGGTGTCGAAACTGTTTGCCGGCGCTTGATATGTGCGTCGAAATGATCTTCATGATGTTCCTTGAGGAATTGCTCAATCTGCTTGGCAAGAAATGAGAACAGCTCCTTTGCCGTCTTTGCTACCATGAGCTCTTTTGGGATGGCCACTTTTGATTGGGCAATGCTAAAAGTAGTGTTTCCGTGCAATTGAATCGAGCAAACTCGAAAGTTGGTTCCACCAAGGTCGACAGCCAAGTAAAGACCCTAAGATTGTTATGTTAGCCTGGATATCTAACATGAGATGTCAACCCACCTTTTCTGTTCCGTTTGGTACACCAGTAACGTATGTAGGAATTTGACTCATGGTAGTGGCATTCTTCTCTAATCCCTCATCTGCGCCAATTGTCAAAATTCAATTCAACCGGGAAGTTTTCTGTGTCACGAACTCATCTGAGCAATAAACTCTGCCACTCCCTTATTGACTTCGGCATCCGAATACTCAAACTCGGCAGCAATCCGCTTTGCTTCTGCTTTAAGAGCCATCTTGTGTGATATGGCAGTTCTTGACACGGGTGGTTCGGTTGGAAATGGGGGTGGGTTTTCGCAAGTCGTGGGCTCAATTCGAGGGGAGAATGTAGAGCCAGAATATGGTCGACGGATAAAAGTTATTGGAAGACTGTTTCTTTGGAATAAGAATTGGAGGACCTGGAGAATGTCACATTAGTGAATTGGGCGCCGGAAGGAGCGCGCGCGTGATCGCATACCAAGACAAGGGCAAGAAGTGCGACCCAGGCGAGGCGTACAAAGCCAATGGGACTTTGGGATGACAGTTTGTGTGGTTTGCAAACGGATTCGCCAATAGGCTCAGGTGGTGGTTGGGAAGCGGGCAGAGAAGGATAATGAGAAGAGGGAGCAGCCGGAAAGACGACTGTGGGGGATCTAGGACGGCGACGGGCTTTTATTTTAGTATTAGACGAAGTTGAGGTGGACTGAGGGGGATGATGGCTTGATGCCATTGCGGGGCAACAAAAGGGCAGTGGGGAGCCAGCTTTTCCATTCGCTGGTCGGAGAAAAAAAGGGCCGTATTGAGGAGTGCCCGGATTAGGTTTTGGGGGGGTTCAGTATGCCTGGTTTGGTAAGGTGTTAATAATCTAATCACTATCTCCAGCTGATGATATTGGTACTTTGATGGATCAAATTGACGCAGTAGCTAGGCACCAAAACCCAACGGGCGCGTTTCCAGAAACAGATGAGGAGGGTTGAGAGGGGAAGGTTTATGGCGTTATTAGCGGTACCCGTAGTTAGGGCAGGTTGCCAGAGAGGAGGGATTCCGAGGGAAGCTCCCGCGGACTGCCACTGCTGCCCTTGCAGCTATCGCTCTTTGCCAGCCAACTTTTGCGGCTTGTACAGTACAGTGGAATTCCAATGGCGTCTCTAGCGGCACGAATCCGACACGACAATAGACTCGTTTTCTTGCTACGAGGGCACAGCACCACGATAATGTCTTTTTGAACGAGCTTTGGATCTGGAAGTGGGCAAATTGAGGTTGTACGTGGGTCGGAACCTGTTTTTGGCGCTGTCTGGCAAACCTCGGTGAAATAGGCTCTGGCGATGATTCGACTTTGGGAGGAATTGGGGTCCGCAGTGATGTCGCGTATGACGAGATGAGGGTCTCTTGTCAGCTTGGAAAGGATAAGTAGAAGCACGATCTTGAAGCTGTTGATGTTCAGGATTGAAGAGGAGAACAAGTTGCGATACAATGGCGTCTCATCTCATTTCACAACGCGGGGATCCCGCCATTTTTTCCCTCGATACCCTACCCCACAGACCACATCACAACACAACACAGCACTCCTTTGACCGCCACCTTTCGACCTGCTAGTCTTGTCTGAGCGCTGTTCCAAATCGCGGGGAAATGATTCCCTTGTTCAGGTTTGGTGGGTTATTCCAACCACTCGTGACCATCCCATCGTCAACTCTTTTCCGTCTCAACTTTGGCAATGGAACGCGTTGGCAACCAAACCAATGGGGGAGGCATTCCGTTATGGTCTCAAACTCGTAGGAGTCTCATCACGGTCGTCGTTCTTGGATACCAAACAACTGACTCGTTACTATTCCGAGTACCTGGTGCAATTGAATCAATTACTCTACGCCCTCGAGTCAACATTCCCATAGTTGTACGAAGAACGATGACCGGGAATCGTACAGTAGGTCAAGGGAGCTATTTTTAAACAAGCGTACCGGACTTACAAACTACCAGACGAAGCATCAGAAGTACCCCTTATGCATCTTTTCTTCCATACATATGCACAATATGTTCTTCTAATTCAGCCAAACTGCCTGTATACAGTATATCACCGCACAGATCAGATGCAAGGCCCCGCCATATTTGTGCTACGCTGCTTCTATTGTGGAGAGGTTGCAAATCCACGATACGAGGTGTGCTTAAGAGCAGAGTATCACTGCCTCTTCGCACTAGAGTAGTTGGCCTTCAAAGCTGGTTTCATTCTCTGTGGTATACGGGTGTCAGATGTATGGCACTAACCCTATCAAGCTGATTTCATTAAGGGAAGCTTCTCCGTCAAGAGCAGCCCAAGTCCTTACCATTGCAGTCTCAATTATATATGAATGTCCATGTATATTCGTTATTTCTTTGTACCAATCCAATTGAAGGACCGAAAACATAACAGATCAAAAGACCAAGTGCGCAAGTTGACAAACAATCGCAGATTATTCTATTTCAATCTAACCAACCAATGCTTATGATCCGTATATGAATTTCGTGGGCCATGTATTGTATTGCATGTGCATGTGTAACCCACATCCTCAGCCTGCCATCTGAGGTACTAAATAATTAATATTAGAATCACCCCTGTGCAAAGAACAAAGGTTCTACAACTCTTCGAAGTTCGGAAGGATATTCTTCGCATCCAGTTGAAGCTTTCAATTGATACAGTTTCTCTGGCTTCGAAGAATTTCAACTAGCTGAAGTTGTGTGCAGTGTTTTCGGATGCAACATCATCTCAGTTCGCTGATTCATAACCTCACCCACAGGTAAGAACATTGGAAGAGCAATCACTGAATAGAGAATTGACCGAGAAGAAAAGAGCCACACCGAGAACACTAATCGGGACGGATGGAAACAGAAAACGTGACGACCACACCACCAGAATAGAAATGGAATATCCAAAAAGAGAAGAGGGTTTCCCCAAGAAACTCGATCATGTTGTACAGAATACCTAGGTAGGAACGCTGGGCGATCAGCTCATCCACTCGGATTGGAAAGCTTAAAATACCCACATGTCAACATGGACTTCCACCACGTTTTTTCCATCTTTCAAAAATAGTAAGCCTGGCTGTCATGATATGAGTGGCGCTGTTGACCATACTCGCACGTTCTCTGGTGTCTCCAATCAGCGCGGCTTCAAAGAGCGAACGGAGCTATTTGAGGGCCAAACGCCAACCGCCTCCCCTGTTGCTGCAGGACTTCGGGTTTTTTCCAGGACTTTTTCCAGAAGGAGTCCTGCAAAAATTGAAACAGCACCATCGACGTTGACAAGCGTAAACGCGGGGGACCTCAGATCTCGATGTATAATTATTTGTACCTTGATGAATAAGAGACAAGAGACGGAAATTCTGTTTGTCAAAGGCTTCTGTCAACAAGGCAGATTTTGGAACGAAGAAAGCCTGAGGGTGGAGTTGAGGCTGAGCGTATGAGCGTATGAGCGTACAGCGTATTTTAGTCATCACTCTGGTGTTGTCGAATACCAATGCCATGTCTTTGAGGCTGAGCTAGAGCAAAGCCCCAATGGACTTGAATTTAAAACCTTCTTTACATCACATTGATAGATAACAAAGCTACTTTTGCGGAATATCTATCGCAAGAAATTACCCTCTATTCTCCCGGCTTGCAGGACTTTTGTGCAGTAACTGCACTCACTTACTGCAGTAAAGGCAGGACTTGCAGCTCACCCTTTACCTAGCGAGCGAGCGAGCCTAGAGCCTAGGTACACCACACCCTCACCCTCGCTTGGCATTGATGCGGTATTGGGTTTCTTGGGCAGCAACAACAACGACCAACCTTTTGCAGTAGAACAAAGAAGTGACTGAGCTCGGCTGAAATCCAAAGCAAAGCAACCCAGATTCCAGACAAACAAACATCTTCTGCAACCTACGAATAATCTCCGATCTCACGTCGGCGCGTCGCCTCTCCACTTACTCCCTGGGTACCTTGGAGCTCTCCTGATTCACGTACCCATCCCCATCCTCATGCTGCATGCTGCAAGGCAAAGAGCCGAAGACGAAGTCTAATACATACTTCCTTACCTCGCAATCCACAATCTGCGAACCGTATCGTAGGCTCGCAGCATCGTATCGCATCATCGCTGAAGTCAGTTCGCTGCCAATTCTCAGCCTACCAGAGTCCACCAGAGCCCACCAGAGCCCACCCGACGATTGTGCCGCACAAGACATATCACCCTCTCACCCTCTTACCCCCCCTGGACTCTCACATTATTTATTTCCGCATCAGACCCAGTAAGAGACAGTAGTATTGAAGCTGTTCCTGCAGATTCGGATTTGGCGATTGCAATAAGCTGGCCGGTGCTCGTACTTCGTGTACTTTCGTACAACTGGTGCAACTAGCACTGCACCAAATCGCGACCTCGCTCGCTCGCTAGAAGGAAGCCCCTCGTTCAACAGCCCGACGAAGAGTATCGAATAACCGATACTCCAGTCCTCGCCCTCGCCCTCGCCTCAACGACCCAGGTTAGGTCTTTGTCTCCTGTTCGCCTGCGACTGTACTCGGTAGCATCCCATAAGACCTAAATCTCGGATGACTGTTGCCTGCGGTTCTCACATTCAGGAGCAGTAGCGTAGCCAGTCAGTCCTTGAAAGGCGTGGTTGATATTCGGTCCTGAAGACTCAGTCGGCTTTGAAGGTTGCAGTGGAGGTGTTGGGTTGGCTGACAGGAGATCAATTCCGACCATCACCCGTCTCCTTCCCCACCCCCCTCCCCTCCCTCTACACCCCCTCTGTTGCAAAGCATTACGTCGCAAGCACTGCATTACGCTGGAAACACGAGCCAGCAACAGGCCTGAACCATCCCTAAGCAGTGTGTGTCTTCGCCTACAAGATCTACGCTACGGCGACAAGCCCCCTCCCCATCTCCATCCCCATCCCACCAGCTTCAGCACGCACCGCACCGACCGCACCGCAGCCTGGAATCTGCATACACTGTAGGGCAAGTCAGGGCCCCAAAGGAAGGCTCCCGAAAGCACCAGCCAGCAGCGGCCATCACCCAACTCCAGCGCAGAAATCAGCACTCAAACCCGGCCCCAGTCTCACCCATCAAATAACCCCCCATCCGCACACACAGACAGACCTACTTACCCACCAGGAGCGCCACCTCCCGCCTCCACCTCCTGCCCACTACCCACCATTTACCCTTTACACTTCCAGACTCCCAGAGTGACCCATCTTCGCCCACTGCCCAGGAATTCCTCCCGCCGATTCTTTGTTGCGCGGCGCTCTCACGCACCGCACAGCATTGATTAAGAGTCCATCCCCTCCTTTTCTCTCCTGTCCTTCCCCTCCCTCTTGGACCTTATGAGTACTCTGAACTCCCGCTTCAAAAGCCTCGGATTTGGTTCCAAACGGAAATCAAGCTCGAACGTTCCCACCATAGCACAAACCCCCAACCCCACCCCCCCTGCGCTCTCTGGCCGACCCATCCCCTCAGCAGCCTCGCCAGCTTCCTCTACTTCCAGTCTTCCCATGAATCACCCCGGCGTTGGTGGGCGCCCACCGAGCTATACAAATAACTACGCACCTGCTCCTACTGGCGTAGGCCGCACACAGAGTCCCTTGAACAACGGACAACCACGCACACCGCCGACTCAAATGATGGGTGGTCCTCCTCCGATCAATACTGCATCATCTGGTTATCCTCCAGGACACCCTCAACAAATGGGTCCTCCACCTCCAGCTGGACAACAATACGGGGCACCGCCGCAATACGGAGCCCCTCTACAAGGTAACAACAGCATGGCGGCTGCTCAGTATGCCAACAGAGGCGCCGTCGAGGTCGAGGGTGCCGGCAGGAGTAAAGCGCAATTGATCGTCGGTATTGATTTTGTAAGCACAACCTCCTTCCCACGATAGATTTTAATTCTAACCCACCCAGGGAACAACCTTTTCTGGTGTAGCATTTGCTTTTGCCACGAATACAGAGGCAAAAGAAGACATTATTACAGAATGGCCTGGTGCTGGATCTTACACTAAACAAAAGGTGGGCTTGGTTGCCTGGATCCCATTTTCGATAATTGGCTAATCCACTGCAGATTCCTACCGTTTTATACTACGATCAGTACCAAAAGGTGGTGGGCTGGGGACCTGATATCGCTGATGCTCTTGCGCCAACTGGTTATCCCAAACCAGGTGTGCAAAAGGTTGAGTGGTTCAAGTTGCAGCTCATGCTTTCTGGTAACACTTACATCGACCCTATCAACCTCCCTCCTCTACCTCCGGGAAAATCAGAAATCGATGTAGCTGCAGACTATTTATTCAAGCTTCGACAAGCGATGCGGAATCAGTTACAGAAGACACTGGGAGAGGTGTTCAACCGAGAAGAGCGGAATATTCGGTATTATCTGACTGTTCCGGCCATCTGGAATGATGCTGGAAAGGCCGCCACCCGTGCCGCAGCTATCCAGGCCGGTTTCCTTCGTGACGAAAATGACAATCGATTAACGCTAATCACGGAGCCAGAAGCCGCTGCTCTCTTCTGTTCGAAGGCTGGTCTTTTAAATCTAAAGGTACACGATGCGGTATTGATTGTGGATTGCGGTGGTGGAACGGTCGATTTGATCGCTTACGAGGTCGAGGAAGAGTCTCCGTTCACGGTTTCTGAATGTACAGCAGGCTCCGGAGATTCTTGCGGATCAACTGCACTGAACAGAAACTTCAGCAACATTCTCAGAACGAAAATCCGCAAAATGAAACTGCCAGATGGGTCCAAGACTGCCGGAAGAGTTTACGCGAAATGTATCATGGACTTTGAGAACAGAATCAAGGCAGACTTCAGAAACAACAACCAAAAATGGGCTGTGGACGTCGGTATCGAAGCCGAGTTCCCTGAAGCCGGGATCGAAGAAGGGTATATGACATTCACAAACGAGGAGATTCTACAATGTTTCGAGCCAGTCGTCAACCGCATCTTGGAATTAGTACGAAACCAGATAATCGCCATCCAAGCACAAAACCGAACATTACAAAACGTCCTGGTTGTTGGTGGTTTCGGTGCCTCAGAATACCTCTTCCAACAAATCAAACTTCACGTACCACCTCAATTCCAGTCCAAGGTTGTCAGACCCATGGATTCCGTAGCGGCTATTGTCAAGGGTGCGGTTACTGCAGGTATTACTGAGCGAGTCGTCACATCCCGTGTGGCCCGTAGACATTACCTTATGGCAACTCTACAACCCTTCAAGGAAGGTCACCACCCTGAAGCATACCGTGTTCCCTCATTGGATGGAAAGGATCGATGCAAGTTTACAAGACAAATCTTTGTTCAAAAGGGTCAAAGAGTCAAGATTGGAGAGCCTGTCAAGGTCTCATTTTTCCGTCAAGTTGCCCCAGGTGCCACTCTTATGTACGAGGATATCTTGTATGCATGTGATGATGATGTGTGCCCAGAGTATACTAAAGATCCTCGTAAGTACATCCTCTTTTAAATGAACAGAACTTGAGCTAATAAATATCACAGGTGTCAAGGAAGTTGTCACTCTCACCTCTGATCTCTCGCGGAAAAATCTCGAAAAGGATTTTGAGCGTATGGATACACCACAAGGTACCTTCTACCGAGTGTACTTTGACATCTACCTCACTCTGGATGGATCGGAATTCAACGCCGAGTTGGTCTGTCAGGGAGAGGTGATGGGACGTTGCACTTCAAGATTTAAATAGTATCTTTTTTCTTTCTAGATGGGGAGTATATGAATTGTTTACGGTTTTCTCGTTTGCAGCCGATTTTTGTTCTTTCTTTTTACAAATACAAAAAAGAAACGAATTTCCTTTTTTTATGCCATATGGGCACAGAAGACTGGAAGAATGGATGGAGGAAAGATAGTGCATAGTGCATAAGTGTTATTTGAGAGGATACCAGCGTTTATGGAAGAGGAAAGACAGAGTTTTTCTCATTTTTATTTTCTTCTATTGTGAGAGGGATTGGGTAAAGGAATAAAGAGAAGACGAATGATCTTGTGGTGGTGGTTGGTATATTCTGGATACGAGGGGAGGGGATGGCTGGAATGCGGATGAGTGGAGGGAGCTTTGGGGGTTGGAAGGTCGATCGAATGGATGCGATGAGGAACCTGGATACTGATGATGCTTCTTAAAAGCTTATCGCACATCAGTTCCTTATACTTCTTCGAAATCCTTTCCTCCGCCTGATGACATGTGATGGGATTGATGGAATTTAGGAAGGAAGCAAAGGGAAGGATGATATGGGAAAGATAAATAATTCGATGAGTTGAAAAGAATGTGCTTGTGGTAGCTGTGCTTTGTATATTGTGTCGGTCGAGTGATTTTGTCTATTTCTCTTCCTCCTTCATTGATTGAATATCTGGATTAAATGGACCCATTCACTTGAGTTTTTTGGTATGAGGTTTCTTTTTTCCTGGTTTTTTGTGACGTGTACTTGTGGCGTAAGTGAGTTCTCTTTTATTCAATTTTGTTGCGGGACTGTGGAAATAGGGTTCGATGGGTGGAAATGAGATGCGTGGATGAAATGGAGGAAATAGATTGTAATGGGTAGTGAATATACAGGTGTTAGTATGACTATAAAATTTACGAAGTGAAGTTTTTCTATTGGCTATTTGTTAGGTAGTGAATATGAAGGTGTTAGTTAGTATGACTATAAGATTTACGAAGTGAAGTTTTTCTATTGGCTATTAGTTAGGTAGTGAATATGTGAATATGAAGGTGTTAGTATGCCCATAAGATTTACGTAGCTATTAGTTAGGTAATTTGTTTCTCTTCTTCTACCTAAGTGCTAGGATATTTTGCATTGAGGGGTAGACGATGTATCAAAAAGCTGGAATGGTACTGATAGGTCTACTGATACAGTACGAAGAGAAACCAATATGACAAGAATTAGATTATTATGTAAGAAATATAAATACAAATGTTTTGTGTGTAAGCAAACCTTATTGGGTCCTGAGGAGGTAGAAATACGTCACATCAAGGCAAAGAAAGAGGTATGGAGGAAAGATACAGAATGAGTAATTTGGTGTCGGGTTCTTTCTAGATGCTATTTCTATTTTCTAGGACGTGTAGGTTATAGGTAAGTTCCCCTTTCTTTTGTGAAAAAGGTTATGTTAAGAGAGTGTGGGAATGAAACTATTTGGGTGGAAATGAGATGAGGTGAAGAATTTAAATTGTGATGGTAAGTATGAAGTAAAGAAGTTGTCAAGATGTAGGAAGCTAATCTTATTCAGCCAGTGTTCAAAATATCCTCAAGTGCTGCTCAAGTATAGAACGAGCAGAGCACTCTTGGCTCTGCTACCTGGCGCTAGTCCATTCTATGGCAATGCGCTGGCTAGCCTCTTCTGAGTTTCCCAGCCAATCATGAGTCTCCTATGAGACGCTTCCTCTGCATGTATCTCGCTGTCTATACTTACACAACTGACAGACACCTGACTTGTCTCCAATTCTCCCAATACTTTTCTACTTTGTAGCTAACTAGCTACTAATGAGGAAACAAAATCATCTATCTATAAATTACCAATTTCCGATTCTCATGTTATAGCAAAATCAGAAAGAAAAGAGGGGATAGAGGAAAAGAAGGCAAGGGACGTAGGTCTTACAGTAAGATACTTTCACCAGACGACCGCTCTCTTTGCTTTTTACATCTATACCGAAGCCTGCCGTCTTGACATGCGACTTTTTCTACTACCTATTGATTGGCGTCTGAGTGAGCACTGAGCGGGCAAACTCGATGACTATGGAAAGAAAGAAAGATGGAATTATAAGGGTCCCACATCTTTTCACGCAGGTGGCGCCATCACCGCAGTTGTTTGTGGGGTTTGTGATGTATATTCTTTTGTGGAAGATCCCGATGGAAGGGTTGCAGATGGCGGTGGAAATGTAGAAGAAGGAGAGGAATGCTAGGAGGGAGATGGGGGCGAGGTTCATGGTTGAGGTTTCTGGTGTTTTGGATGTGACCGTGTTTGATGGTTTATGGGGATTAGATTAGGTGGGTGGGGATTAGATTGGTGTTTACACGTAACCAAGGTGTGAAGAGGGGAAGCAAAAGAGGTTTCTCTATATACGGAGGTATGAGTAGCAAGCTTCGCACATAAAGCTCCTTCGTTTCGAAATTGGAAAGGAAGGCTGCGCTCTAAGAGGGAAAGAAGAGAAAGAAAGTTCGGGACTAATCGCCCCGCCACCGGTCTCGTACGTCAATCTTTCGAATCAAACTTTCGTCTTATCTACTATACTATGCTTAACATTCGTCTGACCTCAGCGTTTCCTATGTCCTAACACGTACAGTGGTTAACCTTAATATGTGTATTCATTTGTGCTAGCCCCTTTTAGTATATAATAACGTATAGTCTTTCTTTTACTTGGAAAGAACATCAACAACAACATATTTAGGCTTAAATTGGCGTTGGGGGCGATCCTAACACTAATTGTCATGTACTACAATAAAATGGTTACAACAACTGGGAATCCCTGTGATCTAGAAACAAAAGAGTCCGAAAACAGAAAGGGGATCCCCTAGATATCGATATCGATTCTTTTAAGCTTAAACCGGCATCCAAGATCGGAAAGCTTTTATGTATGACATTCTGGAAGGAATTAAAGGCCAGATGGATAAAATCGCAAATGCTATGTATTTACTACTACGTACTATACCTGTACCCCCACAACACTTCTAGAATTCACGTGATATCAGACCTCAATTATTCACGTGTGTACCCGCTACGCTAACTTAAGGTCTGGGCCATCAGAATCCCACAGGTCTTTTGCCCTACTATTGTGCTTAGAAGAGAGAGAGAATGCGGTGAGAGAAAGGGGGAAATATTTACGTTGTGGGTGCCCTCGCTTAATCTAATACTACCTTCCTAACAAGGCTAAGCTGGCTTACGTGTTGCACTGAGAATTGATTACTCTGACCCGTCCTCGTGCTCCCTCCTGTCCACTTTATCTTCTCCATTTATCTCGATTGTAAAGCTTTGCAATCGACAGACTATAACAGCGGGCGCATGCGACAGCCACGAGGCGCTATAGTGAAGGTGGATAATTGTAAGGGGGGGATGACGGAGCTCACGAGAGTTGAGGTAAATGGCACGTATGAGATACGTGAGGGGGTACGGAAGTGGAGGTATGGAAATGGGGGCGCAGAAAGCAGGCGTGAGAAGGCATACTTGTTGTCTTGTGTGTGCTTGCGCCAGATAAGTTAATTTAGAATAAAATGAATTAAACTATCAATACTGATCTTTAGTGTTGGTCTTTGCATTCAATGATACGGGTAAAAACATGTATTGCTAAGCTAAGAAGTGTAGGTTGCAAACACTAGCTATAAGCCGCTCCTGGTGCTGTCACGTGAGTGCACCCCCCCTCACCGCCAACATGTCACATAACCCATGTCTTGGATAGCTACAAATACTGAAGCTACAGCTACCGAGACAACAACAAAGCGCAGGAACGCAGAATTTAGGGATGGACCTCTTCTTTCTATATTCAATATAACATTTGCGCTTTGCGATTTAATCGTTCTTGGCCCAACTGTATCGTTAGGACGCCGTAATGTCCAAGGTCTAAGTGCTTTTTAATAAGTTAGTTATGATCAAGAATCAATCTATTACTCATAAAACTTTATAATAGAGGCGAAAGAAGAAGATAAAACTTACCTTATCTCTCCCTCTCTACTGCTCTACCGAGTGATTGTGGAAGGGACTCTTTTCACAGATACACCGAAGTGTGCCGTTCTCGCACCCGTGGCTTACGACTTTCTATTGAACAGTAAGTAAATGAGATAAAAGGGTGTAAACACTAAGAGAAGAAACTCACCAAATCCCCACACTCTGTAGGGCAAGAAGCCGCCCAGTCATCACAGCTGCCTTTGGCTGGGGCTTTACCAGGCACTTGGCCAGTTGCAGGCATAGCATAGCCATAGCCAGTGGAGACTAGCCCTAGGACGAGAAGAAGAGCGGAGAACTTCATGTTGTGTTTGGTGGTAGGGATTGAATTGAAGCTTTTGATATTTTTGCTTGTGATGATTGATGAATCAAGGAACTGGATGGGGAAAGGAAGGAGTCATTGTAGATATTTGTATTCTTTCTTGTCCACCGTATGATGCATCGATTGTGTGTTGCTTGAATAAGGGGAGGCACTGATCATGTGCTGCTTGAACAAGGGGGTGGTGACACTAATCGTGTGTTGCTTGGATAAGGAGAAGGTTCAGAACGTGGTAATAAGATCAAGCTTTTGTCTCAAGGGAATGGTGGAATTAAGCGCTTATAATGTCAAGGGCAGAAAAACTCAGAGTATAAATCTGACAAAATATAACTTAGGGCTCGTTTAAAGTCAAAAGCTAGGGGCAACTTTTATAATTATTTACCGAGATAATCTTTTGATTCGTAAATAACGTTAATTCTAAATAGTACTACTCGCTTGAAAATCCATTTGGCACACTTATAACTTTTAGGTGACTTTTCTAGAGTAAATTTAGCCTTAAGTCTTGTTTACAAATAAACAATGATTACGCGTCCTACTAGCTTAGTAAGTACTTCTTGTACCTACTTAGCTCTACGAAGCTTGGGATATAGCTATACTAGAATAAACTATAGCTCTTCTGCGAGAGTATACTGTCCTTAGTATGTGCCATTGTTGGTAGAATTAGTACCACAGTGGTAGTGGTAGTGTTGTAGTACTATCGTGGTGGCGGTGGTGTAGTACTATATAGGCATGCAAAGTAAATAGTATTTTCGTGAATATTGTTGAGGAGCACTATTAACGAATAGCATATAAAGTAAGACTACTTCTCTGAAATAAAGTAATAAGAAAGGAAAATAAATCCAGTTTCATCAAAAGTACTTATAAAATAACTGGCTTTGTGAATATTAAGCCGAAAAGCTTCTCCTCTGTTTCCGCCTAAATATTAAGTGCTATTTACTCGCAAGACTTTTCACTCTGAACAGGACTTACGTTAGTAGGTTAGCTAAGTTATTAAGATCTTTCCAAGTGATATGCTTGGGTGTGTTTGGCAAATTCCAGTAGTGGCGCGCGCACGAGGTATTTAGTAGCGTACCTCTCCTTGGTAAAACTCGGGTGTTTTAATAGGTATACCCTTAAGTATACATCCTAGCTAAACACTATTTGGGGTTGCATTGCAAGCGAACATGTAGATACTGGGTTTAATGTTTTAGTAGTAGTGTTAGACTTTTTGGTAGTAGAGTTTACTATCAATCTCTTCCTCATTTTCAACCCCCCTTCTCTTTTGTCAATATATGACTTCTAACGTCTCTAATGAATTCATTTAATATAAGTACGCATATGAATGAAGTGGTAGTATGAATGGGAGGTGAATTAAGGGAGTAAGGTTTACAATAAATGCGCATTCGAAACTTAGGATTTTGCCACGCCGTCCAATGTGTATGACAAAAATTCTCAGCACGTTTCCAACCTCGTCTAATGGCATTATTTGACAGGCCACCACCCTTCAAACGATCCTCGTCCTGCCCTAGTCTTTTATGATCAAAGGCATCTGATCTGTAGGAAATATGTACAATGGATGCATCTAGAACTCCAACCCCCCATTTCAATATTACATCACTCTAAGCTTTATAATACCCGACTCAAGGGTATACTAAGACTAGGGTACGCAGAAAGAATGAAGTTAGTCGCAACTTAGAAAGTCCTTAGGAAAACAAGAGCAGTTTTACTGTACCTGCTTTCTATCTTTCTATATATGATTAGGTATAGTCAGAAACAGGTAAGGTGCTACTAACTACCAGCCTTGTAAATCTCTTTTAAACTAAAGACCATTCACATTTACATAACCACAGCGTCAATTGCCCACCCCACTTGGTAGAGTTACTCAATAACCCATACGTCATACTTTGGACAGCGGCCTACTAGCAGGGCCAGGGATAAAGACAATAAATTAAGCGATATCCTTCCCAGCTCTCAGTCTATTAAACTAGTAAAACTCAAACTTCTGAGTCAGACTTGCATTAGAAGAGTCTATACCCTTAATCTGTACAGACTTATGTTAATGTTATTTCTTGAAAATCTTTATTTAAACTTATCTTAGTCTATTTACTGTAAGTATAGTCTATTCAAGTATAGTAGTAAAATCTAAGACTCTGAGTCAGAGTTGCACTAGGAGAGTCTATATCCTTAATCTACTTATGGACTTATGTTGGTTCTCGAAAAGCTTTATTTAAGATCATCTTAGGCTAGGCTAGTCAAGTACAGCAGTAAAATCTAAGTCTCTGACTCAGACTTATACTAGGAGAGTTCATACACATAATCTGTACAGTACTTACAGACTCATGTTGTTTCCACAAAAGCTTTGAGATCAGATCAAGATCGGCAGTATTTTATTAAGACCCTTGCCCCCTTGTTAGAGGTTAATTGTGAACTTTAAAAACTTGCGGACGCTCAGTCGTTTTGGCATCCAAACTTTAGTGCATGAAGCTGTGTCAGAAATAACATTTAATTAGAGGGGGCGGGAAGGGGGAGGGGGGGCGCCCCCTCGTAGACCCACTACTTGAGTACAGTATCTAGTAGCGAAAAGAAAACTTCGAATTGGAAAGACTAAATGGTACAATGAGTAAGTAAAGTACTATTATAGACCGCAAGCCAGTTTTGAAAATTACTCGGTTCATTTGAACCATTTTCGGAAGCGCCGTAGATGGATGGGTGGGATCACTATGGTACAGTACACCCTAGATATGAAGTCCGAGCCAAACATACCAATATCAGTCCCTCTTGCGTTATTTCCGGAAAACGTTCAACCGTTTAAATGGGCTCAGCCTTGAAAAACGCACCTCTGGATATACAAAAGAGTAATTTGACTTGCAATACAAGTCTTCTGATTAGAAACTATCCCTGAATTACCGGGTTTTTGGAAAATCGATCAAATGGTCGCCATGTTGCTTAGGGCGCACCTGACATATTACGTGGGCACTTAGCTGTGTTTACACTATTCAACAACTAAAAATTACATTCTACTAACCCTAATATTTAACCTTAGCCATAACTTTAACCCAACCCTAATCCGAACCAATCTGCTTTGAATTCCTAACCCTAATCACGAAGTAAAAGATCGGTGTTAGGTTTTTTGTACCTAGAGAGAGAGGTATGTGGGGTCGGTTATGGCCTGTAAGTGGGCTTATATATGTATTCCTTACGTAAACATGGCAACCATTTAATCGCTTCCGTTTTTAGAGGGCTGCGCGGAGGGTTTTGATAAAACACTCCCACTCTCTATCTATAAGCAACCCTTTTCTGGAAATAATACAAAGGGGACTGTAGCCAGGGGTCACTCTGACGTATCTGATCTGAGCAACCCACTGTACTTGCACAGCTAGAGGGTGACGTAGCTAGTGAAGACTGGACACTGTCACGTACTCGAGTAGGTACACGTAGATCAAAAAGTGACAAAACTCAATGCCTGCCGCCCAGATACGAATCTCTGATTCGCTGCTTCGCTAAATATTTTGGTTGACGCTGCTGTGTATAATAGACAGTAATAGACAGACAGGCCAAAGTAAGGGATTCAACCAGTGCAGCGCACCCTACCCTCTTTACTATTGACCTATTCCACCACCCTTCCACATTTCCCCATTTCCTACCTGACTCTCATTTTCACTTACCTTGAGTTTTGGCCGTGCTATTCACCTTCCAAAGTGGGTTGTTTCTTGATTTTGAGTCTGGAAACCCCTTTCTGAAACAACCAAAAAAGGGGAGGGTCGCGTAGTTCAAAAAAAAAAGAAAAAAGCCACGGGCAAGAGAGTGAAGTTAATGGAAGAATGAATGTAACCCTCCTGTATGTTTTTCAAGTCTGTTAATAAAAAGAGGCAATTTGATCACTTAGCTATTACAGCTATCAAAGCTATTAAAGCTATCAAAGCTAGATACACATACCATCCCATGTCGCAAGCTTCTCTGTTTGTATGTCTAAACTCCGTGAGCCATCAAGCAAACTTTGAGCTAGTATACATCCCACTGGTCCTTGTGCAACCCATTACCGCATACCAAATCTCACTAGCACACGCCTATCAAAACAAGGATAGCAAACTGCGCATGAAAATCAAGTACCAAGACGCGAGATCCTCTCCGCTCTAGTACTCAACCCCATTAACAGCAGTCACCAAACTCTCCGGCAATTCATCCTTACTCATGATCCCCAAACTCAAGACATCCCCCCAGAAAAAGAGAGCCCGATGCTGAGCATAAGCTAGGTAATCAAACTCGTCTTCCTCGTCTATGCCTGCTTCTGACTCTTTGTCTCCATTCTGCTGAGTCTTCTCACCATTTGTCTCAACCACACTATTGTTCACTACTTCGCTGGATCCCAATCCATTTTCACCGCTCTTCTGTTCCAGAGATCCGTTAGTCTGCTGCTCGCCATTTACAAAAGAGGCATGCGAAGCAGAAATCTCCTTCCCAAGGACAGATTCAGATTCATCTTCCTCTTCATAACCAGTGGTCTCCTCCCCGTCCAACCCCGGAACCTTGGCTTGCACAATTCCCCACGCAACCCATTGCGCACTATTAGCCAACCTCCAAATTCTAGTCTCCTCCATCAACCCCTGCACTCTCCTCTCGATTTCCAATTCTCTTCTCTTCTCTTCCTCTACATAGAGGCCACCAGAACCATCCTCAGACCTTTGGTTTAAGGCCAGAGTAGGCGTGGAGGAACTTCCAACAGCCGAACAAGGGATACTAACACCACTAGCACCACCAGGAGTTCGGGAATCAAGAAGAAACTCGTTAACACCTCCGCGCATGCTGGATGTACTAGAGTCCATGGGTTGGAGTTTAGGTGTTGCCGAGGCGCGAGGGTTGTATTGCGGACGATGGTTGACGTAGGAGCGGATGAAGGTTCGCTGTTGTTCAATTGTTGGGTATAAGTTTATGTTGCAAGCCCATGAACGAGCTGGATCGTGGTAATTATAACACCACTCTGTGAAGTGATTTGCGAATTCTAGACCTGGGGTATTGGCTGAGGCATATTCGAAATCGATGACAATCAATTGCTTGTGATGGTTTGCTGGAAGGAGAAGAGGAGATGGAGGGGGGATCGTGCCGTCTTGAGATGGGGTTGATGGTTGTGCTGGGACTAGACGGAGGATGTTGCCATATTGAGTCTAGATAAGTATTAGTAAATTCCGCAGCATGAAAGGGAGTAGTAGATCTTACATCATTATGAGCGAAGACGAGACGGCTCTCTACACCTCCTTTCATTTTGTAATATTCGTCGAGCCATTTTCGGTACTTGTCCACAGCACTCTTGAACACTTTCCATTCCACCCCGCAAACCAAACCTCTTTCTCGCCAACCCTCCCCTTTTCCCTTTCTTTCACTGAGAATCTCTCCATCAAGATAGGTAATGACTGCTTGACAGCGATCAACCCATTTATCCCAATTTCTCCACACAAAGGGACCTTCTTCTCGTTCTCTATCAAGAAGATCAATTCCCTCATGAAGCTCTCTCATGCGCTTGGCAATCTGCTTACTAGTATCTGCCACTCTGAGATCGTTGGCTTTCAAGGTAGTAGCATTAAAATACTCCTCAAAACGACCATTTGTGAATGTCCCCAATAATCTCGGCCCAATCTTCTTCCTAGCCAATCTCTTCAAAATTCCCAGCTCATTCTCGCGATCAATGAGATGTTCAACTTGAGGCCCATAGATCCGCAAAAGTAATTTGGGAGGAGGTTTTGTGGAGTGCGACTTCGAACTTGAGTTTGAAATGGGGAGATCTTTTGGTGGAGACACCACATAGACAGCATTTGTGAGGGCACCACTCAATCTTTCAACCTCAATTTCCGATCCCCGTTCCAATGGGACTTTTCTCCAACCTTTCAACCGCAGGGTATGTGCCAATCTGACAATCTCGCTCTTAAACTGTGCCCAGTGTTTTCGCTCCTTTTCTGCTCGCTTAGAGGAATTGAGGGTGACTGTCGTATCCGAGGATTCCAAGACGGCTCCACCCCCGCCATATGACATGGTTTTGGAATTGTCAAGCACAACGTCACAACTTGGCACAACCACATCCCCGTCCTGGTATTCGGTATCTGAGCTATAAACTCCTCCATGTTTCTTGGCGGAGCTTCTTCTCCTGCCCAAAACACTAGGTCTTCGAAGGGAAGTTGGAGACCCTGATGGTAAAGAATCGTAGCCATAAGTGGACATATTGTCTTCCAGAATCCGCTGCAATTTATCCAGCGAGAAGATGCTGGAATCTGAACTTGTGGATGCCGTTCTGGGTCTGGAGATGTGCATACTCGGACACTCAGTTTCGGGGCTCACAGCAGCGGAAACATTCTTATCTTCTCCTCTCTTTGACTTCCGCGCCGCTATCTTGGATTTTTCCACCTGCAGCCAGTTTAGGACTTCTGCGAGTAGCTTATTCTCCTGGTGACGGTGCCCATTTTCCTGCTTCTCGTGTTTCTCGTGCTTTTCATGTTTGTGGTGGTGGAGGAGGTGTCGAATGTGGTGATGTTTGCTTTCCTTTCCCTCTGTTTGCTTTGACGCGCTTGATGCTTCTCCGTCGTCAAAGCTGCTCTGGCTCATCACTGAAAGTCTGCTCGAATTACTGGACGGGGCCATGTTTGGTCGACCGCTCAGTCGTCTGCCTGCAACGCCAGCAGGAAATTTTTTGATGCGAGTTTCTTCGGTGGTAGGTGGTAGAGGGGGAATAGGTTCGGGCTCGCCTTCGGCAATGGAGACGACTATGTGAAGGGTTTTGGTCAGATTTCCAGCTAACTGCTAACTTACAACGCGCGAAAGAAATTGGGGGAAATTGGGGGAAATTGGGCAGGGGAGGGCTATCGAGGAGGAAAGATATGACGGAAGCTTGGATACTGGATACTGGATATTCTATTTGATATCCAGGATTGCAGGATTTCGGGATTCAAGCCCAGTATTTGTCTTCCAGGGGAATCAGCTTGATCCGTCCCTGTCGCATGGCATGGTATCGCATCTGTCGCCCTTATCGCATTGGCATCGCATCGCATCGCAGCACCAGTGCAGTGCAGCGCGCACACTACAACTCCAACCCCGCACTGCTGCTGCTATGCGCTGCTGCTACTCGGTATGCGTACGTACAGAGAGACACCGTACTCTGGTGCGCAAATCGCGAGCCAGCACAACACACCCAAACATCCATCGTGAGCGCTTACCGCCGTTGCTGAATGGCAGATCTCGCTGCAGGACACAAGAAAAATCTTCTCAGCTCACCTTTCGGTCCCGCTTTTGGACTGTACGTTTCATCTGTGTCATCGCTCTTGAGGGCAGGTCGCAATGGAGGGGCATCCGCGGGGGAGGGGCCGCCTTGCGCTGGACTCATTGTTGCGTTCGGGTTGGGCTTCTTTTGCTTCAAAAATAATATTAAGTTGTGATGTTTTCTGCGATGCCAATTTCTTCTCCAAAAAAATAAGTTTATGTAGGATTAAGGGTAAGTAATGTAGATGTAACTACCATGACAGGCGTTTTTGAGGGTCCACTGTCTTGAAGCTGGGCATCCAACAATAATGCCCACGTGCGCAAATATCAGACAATTTTCATGCTCCACTTCACGCAGAAAAGCCGTGACGTCGATGGAGAGAATACAGGCGAATGTTTCGGAGGCAGAGAATGCCTAATATGGATATTATTGCCAATGAGATCTCATGAAAACTGGCCTCTACTCACGAGGCCAGAAATGCCATTACGATTGCCATGCGAAAAATCCAAGGAAATTTTGACAAAGGGTCCCCAACTAGCTGGAGAATGACATAGTTGTGGCTGAGTTTGTGGCTGGGCAAACGCTAACAACCAATTATATTGAGGAAACATGAAGGGATAAAGATAAGACACTTTTAGTTGCATGTGATTTGTTTTGGTGGAGATTTTGGTATGTTTAGCGAAGCCCCTTTCCCTAACCTACCGCGTTAACCACGCTATTCTGTCAATTCTGTTTGACAAGCGTTAACCATAAATCCCATTTTACAGAAAGCTGGATTGAATTACTCCACTCATCTTTAGAAGGACACCTTCAGCTCATTTTCTTGCTCGAGACACTGGAAGGTCAATTGAATAAAATCCATACTGAACTTAATAAGTATTTCGAGCATGAATCATGGTTACAAGAAGGATGTTAACTTCATCTACTCACCTCATTCGTCTACTCCATTTGTCGAGATGCGGAACTTGCTTGTCAACCTGGAGAAAATTTTGGGGATATATTGAGGAAGGCGCAGGTGCAGTTCGGGAGAGTGGGATGGCCTTGGACGTGAAAATGGAGATGGAGTTGAAGATTAAGGATGATGTGCCGTTGAGGTTGGCGAAGAGAAGAGATTGAGGGAAATGGAATCAATCTACGCTGTACTTCTGTATTATTCACATATTCTAATCTCTTGAAAATTGTCTCATTTGAGATGTCACAAGTTTACAGAGAGATTTGAGGGAAATGCATTTTGTGTTATTGACATTTGGTTGATTTTTGCTCGCGATTATTTCTCGCCTATAGACTACACTGGTTCTTTCCTCTCAAATAAAAGACTTGACTAGAAGTCTTTTCATCATTAGAATATGTAGCGAACCAGTTGTTTCCCACGGACGAAGATCAGCTCAAACGAACCATCGCAGTCTTTAACTAATAGAAACTCCCCCAACATCCTCCAGCACTATATTTCCCTCAGAATCAGGAGCATCCTCTGAAACAACATATTCTTCAAGAGCATCAGTCTGCTCAAACCCAAGGGTTTCTTGGGTTCTATGGGGGTCCATCGGAGGAGGTACAAACCAATCTCCTTCCGTATCGGTATCCACCTCAGTACTGGGACTTCTCTCGAAAACAACAGGTTCTTCAATGATATGCTCATAAAAAAGACCTCTCATCTATGCCACTGCCGGATTATTCAACTCCTCCTCTGGATCAGCTGCAGCTTGATCAGCTTCATCTAGATCAGCTTCCATCACAGCAGGCATTATATTGCCGTCTTCGAACAACGCATCCGAGTCCTCCGAGTCGGGAAACTGGGCCATTTGAGATTCAGAATTATAATCGGTAGCCGAAACAAGATCCATCATATCTGTAAGCCAATCACGATAAATAGACAGAGGATGATAAATAGACAGAGGATGATAAATAGACAGAGGGTGATAAATAGACAGAGGATGACCTTCTCCGCTTCTGTCTACATGATTCTCATAATAAGCGTCCGGAAAGCGAAACCGTCTTGTCGAAAATTCTTCGCGGCATAAGGGACAGGAGGGGTTTTGACTTTGATCAAGCCAGACCAAGATGCAGCGGCTGCCAAAGATATGGCCACATGGTGTTATGACCGGGTTCTCCACTGTGTTCTCGGGGTTCTCCTTACCCATCTCGTCGCCGCAAATGCTGCAGTCTTTATCGGCAAGATTGGCGAGCTTGAGGTTGGTCAACAACAGCGGGATCCTTTCCTCTGTATAATTATATCCGTGCTCCTCTTCTGCTTCGGCCACAATGTTGTAAATCATAATGCCTTCCAGTAGCAACATAAATGTTGGTGTTGGGTCGCGAAGATCCAGAATGTGTGCTTCTACTCCACTTAGCTCAAAGTTGGATGAGAAGTAAGCCACTGCAGCAGCATACATTCGGTCAAACTTTCGTCGTTCCTGGTCTTGAAATCGAAATAATTCTTGCAATGAAACTCGTAAGGAATCACCAGCGACCTTGAAAGGATGAATTCCAGATAAAAGCAACAGTGGTGGTTTATCGTCGCACTCGATCATTTTCTCAAAGAGTCTCTCCCCAGTTTCAATCATCTCTTGGTCGTATGTAAGATTACTTGGTCGTTCATCCTTGTGGTAACAGACCGGGCAGCTCTTTGCGAAGAATAACTCTTCTCCTCGTTCGATCTCGCGACAATGTTCGAACCTTGCAGCGTCAGGTCGTTCTTCTAGTCCGTCCTCGTTTTGTCTGTCCAAGCTTAAGCATACTTGTGTCCCAGTTCGACAGTCGACCGTAATAAAGAATTTTGTCGCAGAATTCGGCTCACAAGTGCGACAACGAACAGTGTACTCTCGACACATGTTGGGCGATGGGAATACTTGCGTTTGTGTGGAGTTTCGTGGGGCTTGGTAGATTTTCGTCCGTTTGGATACGACTTCGTTTGGGTATGACTTGATATATATATATCAAGACAAGAGGATGAAAGTCCAAGCCACACTTGCTAGAGCTGTTGAATGGTATTATATGCAAGATATTATTAGCAAGGCTTGGCCAAACTGAATAGGTAGCGTAACTGAATAGATAGCGTCTCTGGCCACCAGCCCTCCTGTAACCATTGTCAATACCCAGGTGACTAGATGTAGGTAGACTAGGACAAAAGAGGCGGGGCTAGACGCACAAGTATACATCAGATACCTACCTATTAACTTGATTTGGCACTTGCCAGTGCGCCGATTTCTCGATTCTTCGAATAACGCAATCATTTAATAGTAGATTTGTACATTCACACACTGTACAAGCGATAGCGCAGTAGAAGGACGCACCGACTATTATACAAGGAATGAATAACAATCGACTAAACAAAACTAATCCCCGCTACCACAACCACTCACCACCGCCACCCAAGCTATTCCTACTGCAAAACCAATAGAGACTGTACCAGAACAACACCACCATAATTCTGTCAAATCAAGCTGTAGAATCTCCAAGTATTACCAGTCCAACACTGCATTAAAATCAAGCTTTCAAACCAAATAGACATCGAAGATTCATTCAATTTGGTACTTTTATACCCACGTAGAACTAGACATGAATACGAGTCAAGGTGAATCCAAATCTCATTTATCTTACGAAGAGGTTCGGAAATAGAACTTCAGCGATGTTCAAGACTAACCAACGATTTGTATCCATTCATCAGGCTTCTCGACTCTATCCCAATCACCAGCATTCTTCAATTGCACAAACCAATCATTGGGGACTTCAACAAAGCCTTCATCTACTCTGGCTTCGTACTCGTCGTCATTCCCTCTTCCTCCCTTGTAACCTGCCGGAAACATATATTTCTGATCATCGAACAAAGTTCGGCACATTGGACAAGTCGGGTTTTCAGATTCCTTAAGCCAGGTGGAGATACAGTGATTGCCAAAGATGTGCCCACATGGAGTTTTGACGGGATTTTCTAGGGTGTCCCCGGGTGATAGCTTTCCCATCTCTTCGCTGCAAACACTGCAGTCTTTGTCAGTGACTGAAGAGGGGCTCAGTTCTGTGAGTAGTGGCGGAAGGTATTTTCCATAATTGTCGTCCGCGTCGGCGACAATGTTATAGTACATGAGATGCTTCAAAATGTTGAAGAGGGGATCTCTCAACGCCATGATATCGTCCGCGACGTCAGGCCATGTTTGTTCAGTTCTGGCAAAATAGGAGGACTCTACCGCCAAGTAAATTCTGTCAAACTCCTTTCGTTCTTCGCTTCCGGTGAGACGAAATCTTTCTTGAAGGCGGGTAAGACATAAGAGAGCCGAAGGGTCGTTGAGTGGGCTACCGATATACCCCAAATAATTGCGAATTCTGTATCCTAGTCGTTCGAGATCTGTATTCGGATTTTCTTGCTCGTCGAAGCAATAGCAACATCTTGTTCCATGAGAGAGCTTTACTGTGTCCTCCATCTCGGAGCATGGCTGAAAGTAAGGGCCCAAGTGCTGCTGCGTGATCTGGCCGAACTCGTTGGTTGTTTCGAGAACTTGGAATTGTCCATTATTGCAGGCGACGATGCATGTCGTTTTTGCGACTGATTTGGGACCGCATGTGCTACAACGAATATCGAACTTTCGACACATGTTGAGGGATAATCAAAGCTTGCCGATGGATTTGCTGTTCGTGAGGAATTCGATTGGCGTTGCGGTGACAAAGTTTGCTGTGGTTGTTGAAGGAGCAAAGGATCGTGGATGAAGCGAAGAAGTTGAAGTCTATAGAAGAGCAGCAAAGTTAACCAAGATTATATAACTTTTCTAGGCCAGTAGAATCTTGGATTCGAGCCTCCCTGCTACATTGTCACATGGCCTAATGTATTCACTAACACATAGCTGGAGGGAGTGGTTAAACTTAAGAAGACGTAAGAGGATTGAAGTTCGTATCCCATTGGTTCGCTTTCTACGGGTGAATTTGGTTCCGAATAAAACAGAATTCTGTAAATCGTTCATGGATTTATTATGGCGGATGTTTAGAGATTACCGCGACAAATATTTCATATTTTCTCAAGATACTTGGCTCATTTGTAAGCTAACACCAAGTGTTTCTCCCATAGACATTTATAAAGCACTTAAGTCGGTAAATATATAATGTTGAACAAATATATCCAGGAAATCCACACTTCATCATAGTAGGAATGATGTGAGGAGGAACCAAGAGGTATGTGGTCAGATCAGCATTGAGTCAAACCCTATTGAACAATAAATGGTTCGGCCATATTGGATACAGCTGTATGATAGATTCTTTCCGAGTTGCTATTGACAAATGTGTTGTTTTGACTAATTGTTAAGTGATACAGCTGAAAATAAGTGGTATTTACATTCGTATTTCTGCATGCTAAGCTAAGTG
Source organism: Hymenoscyphus linearis (assembly GCA_900536425.1). NCBI lineage: Eukaryota > Fungi > Ascomycota > Leotiomycetes > Helotiales > Helotiaceae > Hymenoscyphus > Hymenoscyphus linearis. The sequence goes on from UNPR01000002.1 coordinate 225,306, forward strand.
AGTGTGGATTCCAGGTGCTAGTTACCTATATGCTATCCCTAGGTCACATGACATACCCCTGTTTATCACCTGAGAAGTATACTCCAAACATGACAAATAAAAGGTCTTGACCCTATAGTAAGTCGTGACAGAATGAAAACGTGGAATAAGCTTAAAGTGTAGTAAAATGTCCCACACTGATAGTTTCCCGCCGTCCTGGAAATGCGGTTATCAGACAAGAGAACCTGTCTGACAACGAACTGCTGCCCGTGTCTCCAATCCTACCAAGCACCAGCAGCTTTTAACATATTCAAGTAATACGTGTCAGTCACAAATCGCAGGCTCCCAGAGCTCTACTATACTGTGTCCAATCCTCTTTTTAATCTACCATCAAATGTACCCGCTCTCTCAGAGGTAGACATCCAAGCTAGTCATAGGTTCCACCCTCCAACCCTCTGGTTCATGCTCAATAAGCTCCCGAACCTCCGCATCAACACTGCGTAAGACTCGCCTATACTTCTCCGTCGTCTGGTCCAAGAATTCCTCTAAATCAGGTACAGTCCACTGATCGTAAAGCCTGCCATGTGTGCGACTGGGAAAAAAGTGCTGATGCTTCTGCAAGAACTGATAGCAGAGGAAGCACAGCGACTTGGAGATGCCTATTGCTCTTGGTCTAGGGAAATCTGGCTTAACATGTGTTGGCAATTTGTCGGCCGAAGATTGGAAGAGTAAGTCATAAAAAACACATAACTGAATTTCAGCATGGACATGCATACTCCCAGCCCAACTCTCATATCCAACCGTGGTTCCCACTCCTTCATACCCACCCAAGAACTCCATTTCAATCCCACCCTGAAACAGCTCTTGATACTTCCTCGATATCTCAACGAGGGAGTAACAAATCCTCCGATAAGACCCAATCTTCTGAATCTGTCTGAGCGATTTAATAGCACTAGAAACCTGACTCGTAGCCACCCTCCCTACACTATCTTCCAATCTCTTGAGATACTCCCTCGCTTCGCCAGAAATACTAAATTCATAACTCTTTACCACAAGATCCCTCATGCTCCCCCCCTCATCCTCAATCTCTTCGAAATCCGAATAAATCTTAGCCAGAGAATCAAGAGAAGCAAGGATGGAAGATAGTGAACTCTTCTCCTTCTTACTATAAAGAAACTGCGCCCTATGTTTCAGATTCTCGAAATCCTTCCAGAGAGCTTTCTTATGAGACTTAGCTAGATACTTTGGTTTCTCCCATTTCTTACTGCGTAATCGGGCCAGTAATCTCTTCTTATGCAGCGTAAGGATGTTCTCGAAAATAGCTTCCCTACATTCTTCCTCGGATAAACTTAATTGACAGAGCAGAGCTGAGATTTCAAGGAGTAAAGATTTGATGTTCGAATCAAGCGTCGTATCCAGAGCCGCGAAACGAAGTCTCAGACTTTTTTTCTTTTCATTTCCATTTTCGCATTTGTCTCGGACTGGATGAACACTGATTGGACAACTAACTTCCTCAACACAAACAGCCGCCACACTCTGCGCTCCCTCCTCAACAGCAGCCAGCGAGGCGAATTCATCGGCTAGTTGTTGCTCCACTTTCAAAGACAGAATATGATCCTCATTCCCATCACTCTCTCGTCCTCTCATCCACACCTCAGCATCAAACACAAAAGGCGCAATTGGAACAGCGTTCGTGCGTTCCTCTAGTGTCACCAAATGTTGTCGGAATGTATCTTCTTCTAGCGGAGGTCGCCAGATTGATTTTGATGGATGTGCGGTACGAGGATTGCGTTTGGACATTCCTCTCTTGAGTTTCTATTCCTGTTCCTAGAAGAGGATGAGGCTTTGATGAATTCAGGTTGTTGATGATGAAATTGGGTGACGAACGTACGAGAAAGTGATGAGACGAGATGTGTCGTGTTGAGTATCTAGAAAAAGAGAGGTTTTTGGTAGAGTATGAGATCTTAAGCTTCAGTGTGTTTTCAAGCTACTGTATGTTAGGGTCCGAGGTTAAACCGGGATTGGCGTGAAGTACGACATTTCAGATAACGCAAAAGTCAAAGGAGGATAAGGAGAAAAAGAGAGAGAATGGGCCAGACATAATTCGTTATGAAGACACTTCGTAGGTTGATTCGCAATCAACTAAAGACGTGATTGAGAATACGTTTCTACTTAATATAGCTAACCCAGGTCCATCAAGTAGCTGCCAGACACGCGCTCCTAAAATTACATACAATTTATGACCCATTACTCAGCCCCCCAAAACGGTTCCCTTATCCCTTTCCGCAAATCTTAGAATCATCTTCTTCCACGCTTAGGCGGCGGAGATCTCGAGTCACTATGATCCCTTCTTCTCTTTGAGGGTGGTGGTGAGATTGATCTACTGTCACGATGACCCCGTCTAGGCTGAGAATAGTCCCGGCCTCTTCTGGGAGGAGATGCCGAGTAACTATCGCGCCTCGCTGCCCTTCGAGGTCGCGGTGATGCGGATCTTGAAATGCTTCGTCTTGCGTCGCTAACTGAAGAAGTATTTCTTCGTCTGCGAGGTGGAGATTTAGAGCGACTCTTGCTCAAAGATCTACCTCTTTTAACAGGTGTGACAGAGTAGCTATCCCTTCGTGCGGCGCTTCGTGTTGGTGGTGTGAGTGATCTAGACCTTGACCTTGACCTTGATCTAGAGTCGCTTGAATGGCGTCGCTCACGACGAGGAGAGGTTCGGCGTCTGGGCGGAGTAACAGATCTAGAGATAGACCGAGAAACAGATCTGGACACCGATCTTGTCTGGCTTCGGCCTCGAGGTGACCCCTTTCGTTTAACGTTTTTAGGAGGTGTTCGAGAAACCGAGCGCCTTCTACTATCAACGGAACGTCTTCGATCGCCACCGGGGGAACGTGATCGAGAGCGTGATCGAGAACCAGAGTACGAAGATCCAGTATATGATGAATAGCTTGATACAGAGCTACCTGAATCCGACTCGTTGCCCGCGGCAGGAGGTGCAGGCAAGGCAGGTTTAGGCAAATTCTGCAGGTATTCTCGGGATTCTTCAGTCAATGCACCCATACCGATACTGGTAAAGTAATTGATGGAAAATCTTGTGTTGCGAGGGTTATCCCTAGGAAAGAGTCCTTCAAAATATGGGCGAAGCACATCGTCCTTCAGACGTGCTTGCAATTTAGGCATTCCCATTGCCTCCGACAAGTCCTGGAAAAGAATTTTGATAAAAATTCTGCTACTGGACGTTGTTTCCTCCTCATTCAAATGTACCACTGACAGTACATGCCAGCCAATGGCATCCGAACTGATTAGGTGACCAAAAAATCTAGCAATATTTCTTAATCTGTTTGTTTCGTATCGATGAATAGTGTCATAATATTTCATAAAAGATTGCTCGAACTGCTCGGTCCAGAGGCGATTGATCTTTGCGAAACGCTCTCCGATAAGACCATAAAATTTCGAGTACGTCTTTTCTTGAGAACAACATTCGATAATCATCGATGGAAGTTCAGGTTCTTGTCCGGGCGGAAGATTGACTTTCATCAACTTGTGACAACATTCTTCAGGATCAATACTTGACATGATGGTCAAATAAATGGTACGCCGAAGATTGACTAAGTCGGTATTGCTCTGGTCCTTGATTTCCAGCAGCTTCTCTCCTTGCTTCTCCTCATCATCCTCGCTATCATCAGTCTCATCGTCATCGTCATCTTCATCATCACTACCCTCGCCAAGAATTTCTGCCTTTAGAGCGCGATATGCTTCCTCGTGCTCCTCCCATTCCGGATCAAATTTGAAGATATTTAAAGTATCTTGAACCTCGATTTGGTCATCCAGCTCCGTTGTGTGAGTGATTTGATCCTCTTCTTCTACAAGATCAAGTTCCTCTTTGATAGCCGGGTTGTCCTTGTACTGATCCTTCCGAACTTGGAAAAGCACCTCAATCATGTACTGCACCCGTTTATCGATATCGGCCTCATGTAAAATGTTTCGAAATTGGTCGAACACTGCCAATGCAATTGGACGATTCATTTCCTCGAGATGCTGCCCAACCTCTCTTGTCAACCCGACAGCAATCTCTACACTATCATCGGTGGGTTTGTGGAGAAGGAGGAGTAGGATCTGAGCGGCCACAACTTCGTTTGCGACTTGTTGATTACAGAGATGTGCGATAAAAGTTGTAGACGAAAGACACACAGCCTTATCATTTCTTTTGAAGCCCTTCTTGAACTGAACAATCAGTCTTTTGAGGAGGAGTTCTCCAACCTGAGGGAGTTTGGTGTTAACGATAGCTGCCATAGCTGCGTAGATTGGTGTGAAAGGCAAACTGGCAGCTTGTGCCTTCATAATACTTCTGCAGAATAAGCCTCGTCCTCTGACCAAATTTTCCCCAAAAAGTTCGGGTACTATATGTTTGATGTTCGAAACGTTGACCTTGTTGATGAGACCGTTGATAGACTTTTTCAAAGCCTCCCAAGCCATGCGCTGGTACTCCTTGCTGGACTTATCCGTAATCTGAGATTGGAGAGCCCGCAATCGAGCTGGAGGTATGTATGTTCCTCCCGATCGCATCGTCAAAAGCTTCTCATATTCTGCCTTTGCCGCAGCCTGCTTTTCCTCCTCTGTCCTGACTTTTGCGACACCACCTCCCCTGCCACGCGGGGCGGAGTTCTCTCGTCGCGGTGGACTTCTTCCATTTCGATCGGCGCGCGGCGATGTAGGAACTCTTCGGGAAGGACCATCATCAAGATGCGATTCTGTAGAAGGAATTGGAGTTTCGACTTCCATTTTTGTTGACACGATGGAAAGTTAGGTTCTGGAGATTAAGAGCGCGATTTCGAAGAAACTGCCAGTAGCATGCTGGTATGCTATCTTCCGGCGAGTGTATTCGCAGTAGGCGACTATTCTTTGACGATGGGTTGACAGCGATGACTGTTAAGATGCGAAAGTGTAGGTGATGTCGAAGGTCCGATGAGGCTGAAGGTTATGGCAGTCGGCGATTTTGGGGGTCGCGCCAAGACTACTTTTTAAGCTCGCGTCAACTCGTGGAGGGAAGCCAGCACCAGGCCAGATTTACGGAGCCAGCCTGCCAGCCTCACCACCACAACTCATTAACGCATCACACCACCACACAGAACTCAAAGTATCAGTCTTCTTGGAACTGATTCCACACGCTCCTTTCTTACAGATTGCAACAATGGTATGGAGAACGGTATCTACTCTGCTGCAAATGTCTCCTGCTAATACAACTTAGCTGGACAAACTAGTTGGCCTTGGGATGCTCGTCACTGCGTCGGTCGTATTTCTCTATTACAGCATTTGGACACTTCTCATGGTAGGTCGCCATATATTTTCCTATTCTTGGAAGGAAAAGAAGCTAATAGCATATCTACAGCCATTTGTCGACTCGGACCACCCCCTTCAAAACATCTTTCCTCCACGAGTTTGGGCAATTCGCATCCCAGTGATCCTTATTCTCTTAGCATCGGCTGTTGTAGGATCCTTCTTGAGTGTGGTTATGATCCGTAGCAACAGAAAAAGAGCCGCGAAGGCTAAGGCAGCGGGGAAGAAGAAGGCATAAGGGGTGAGGTGAAATTGTTCATGGGCGTCTTTTTTGGGGAAATAGGAAGGATGTGTAATTTTGGTCAAGATATTGACTGGGTCGATTCGATTTTCGAATAGGACTAGAGAAGTCTTTTCGCGTTTGCAGGAAGGACCAGCGACTGGTGTATGAAATGATACTGGATTTGGGGTCAGAATAGTATGTGTGATACAATACCCAAAATTCCCATGCCTTGGAGGCGGCCTCGATTAAATGTGGTGTATCTTCAAACAATGTGAGAACTACCTTTCCTGAATGATATACTTGAGTGTATATTCCACTTCAACTGTGACACGAATTGACCTCCAAAGGCTCTCGTACCTGACTTGGTGTGCAGAAATCCAGACGCTTAGGTCCCGCAGTACACAAGCAAAATGCCGAAAATAGCCCAATTGGGAGAAAAGATTTATGGAGGGGGACCAATCAAAATCTATTTTGGATAAATCCATGATGAATATAAGCGCGCGGTTTCTCCTTGGTAGATGAATGGTCCTGAATGATTCGCACTTGACCCCCACAATCAAGGAAGTAAGGGTACATGGTACCTGACCGAAAACAGCTGTTGTCAATGTTGTTCATGTTGCATATCGGGAATATGCAGAGACTCGCGATCGATAATGAAATTGAGGCTCATAGTTCTCGTTAGTCGTTCTGGGATGATATTGGTAGCTCTTCTGATCCGAAGAACAATTTCTATCGTCCCTAGAAAGTTGAAATGATAAGAGCTACATGTGAATCACTCGCGATTGGTTTGTTTGTCCCCCGTGAGTCGGTTTTGTAGCTTTTGTCAATCTGTCAGATCAACCCATTCCATTCAAATTTCAACCGGGATTCTTGCCATGGGCGCGCATGACCGGATCAATAGACTCCAACGAACCAAAGAAGTTACTGGTACGGCAATTTATTGAAGTTCTTACAGAATACAACCATTGGAGATCACTTCGGGGAACGCTAATAAAACTTCCAATTGCCACGATTAATGGTAAAGGGCCGAGTTGCAGTGCAGATATTCGATGTGACGGAACGGGAAAACCAGTCATTATTCAGCGTTCACAAGCAGTTCGCCAACACACCACATTTTTCAACTGGCGAGTCGGGTACTGGCCAACAAAATGGATTGAATTTTTGATCAGGGACCTTTAAAAGCTTAACCTCTACTCCAAGTAGTTTCCATTGACATTAACGATGAACGACGGGATGTGTACCTTACTAGTACCCCCCATCACCCCCATCACCACCTTCATCCCATTCGCATCCGGATCATCCTCTTTCAGCACTTGTAGGGACATCGGGTTACATTTCTGGTTACGCACTGGGTAGATGGTGCAACATCAAATCTTTTTTCTCCCAAGATGTTCAAGGCTCCCTGCGAGCTAGGTACCGTTGCGCAAGTATTGGACGATCACATTATTATTGCGGGAGACCATATTGACAAGAACGACAATGGACCTGAATATAACGCGGGGATCTAGGCGGGACAAATCATGAAAAAAGAAACGGAATATTCGGTTCTAAAGACAAAATACTTTACTTCAAAACCATATTCTGCTAATTCTGCTAATTCTGTTAATTCGGCAGCGTTGGAGCTAAGTATTCACGGTCCTCTGAGTCAAGTATTGAAAGGTTGTTCTTGTCCCGTCGTCACTTGTGCGCTCAAATACGCTGGAAAAACCGGATCTTTGGCCATGATATGCGCGGAGCGTGTGAAAACCAAGACGAACCAAGAAGGCGGCTGGTGTTCCCCAGCCATCACCATCCCCTGTACTTTAGGTCAATTTAGTGGTGTTGAGCTAAAGATCCCGAGAAAGCCGCCCATCTGCGGGCGCGCGGGAAGGCAGAATGCAGAAGGCAGAAGGCTAATTTCTGGTGGTCCACGGGTGGTGCACTGGTGGTCGTGGGTGGCGGGAGTTTCTGTTGAGCTAAAGGAGATTTGAGTTCTCTTCCGATTCTTTAAATCATTTTCTTAAAAAAGAAAGTCGGATCCAGAAAGTCTCCTCGTCATAATGAGAACTTCATACTGTACTCCGTACGAGACTACGAGTAAATTTACGAAACAATCTTTATGACTTGGGTCAAGGATGAAGCATCACGGTCAAGCCGCTCAGACTGAGAACTCGGTAACCCGGTCGTACGGTCGGTATGAATGCCAGGAATCCAACCTCAGGTCCTCAACCTCCTCTTGGTGTTCACCAACCACCAACCACCAGATTGCGTGCGGACTTGTCGTTGATAATACTCAAGGCGATTGTCCAATTCCACTGTTGGCAATTAGAATGGGGCTAGAGGGGCTAGAGGAGCTAAAGGAGCTTGGTAAATGACGACGATGGTTCGCTTTGCGGGAGCGTAGTCGTGGCTGACGATCGACGCTGTCATGTCCCTTCAGCTTCCTCGCTTGCCTAGATTCTGTTGCCTAGATTCTGTTACCTTCTGTATTGCTCGTCGGGAGAGGCTTGTTGATCTTGTTGATGCAGCTCAAGTACTCGGTAACCTTGATATATTCTTGTGCGGGAAAATTAGAAATGAAGCACAATCTATTCAATCGTAATTTTTTTTTAACTTCTACATTCAAAGTATTGTAATTATTGTTGTACTCAGTCAGACTCCAAGGCTACCAGTGGACTGTTAATGTACTACTGTCTGGACCAATGGTGCTGTCATCACTGTCACCACCTGTCTTTGGCGAGGTTAAGCGGCAATCACCCCTGGACCGACCTTGAGCGCAGTCAGCGCAGTCAAAACTCTACAGACCTACGGTGAACCATAACCGACCTCGACCTCGGCCACCCTGCATCTGCAACAATTTATGCATGCGCCTCCCCAAAGCGTCGGCGTCAAAAACCTGATCCACTTCTTCCTCTCTTTATCTCCATTGATCTGCCCATCCCAATCCACCCTGACATTCGTTTTATGACCTTGGACCTTGGACTTTCGATTTGTACAACTCAACTCCACTCCACCTTCATTCCACCCCCCTTACGATCCGCTCTCCCCCTTCCTTCATTCAACCTCCCTCCCAACCCAGCTGAGCCTCAGCCTACGTATCTGGTGTTACTAGTCAAAGCAGCATGTCCATAGGATTGTCCAAGCTATCCTGACGCTTCCGCGCGGTACGCTTCTTATACAATAATACGAGCAGACCCTGGGTTTCCGGGAAACCCGCAAATCCACTCCATCGCGATTGAAACGTCGAAATATCGTGTCCAATTAATTGCCTCGACCTCGATCAGCCCTTTGCTCCTGCGACAGATCCACGCAATCCATTAGACATTAGACGCTTGATAGTTGAGGATCCCACCGCAAATCTAGTCGTCTGGTCGCCCTGGGAAGCTGGCCGAGTCACGAAACAAGCCCACCCTGTTCACATCGACACTTTATTTGTCCACCATACCAAATCTTCAACTCAAATCCCAACTTTATAAACAAATAAGCACCTTCTCTGCGGCCTCACGAACGAGTCTTCACCCTCCGCGGGCGCTGCCCATCCCATCCCATCCCCTCCGCTCAGATCTCCGCCGATCTCCATCATAATACTTCAACATCTTATAATGGCACGATTTCCTTCTTTTTCAACGTGGGCGACGGCGTTCGTTTCCACCTTCACGGTCCTCAATACAATAATACCATCAGTACAAGCAGCAAATGAGCCAGAGACCATCACCTTCACTGGTGACAATGGCCAACCAATAGCTCTCCTTGTGGACAGGACGCCCGCATTATTCACAGGAGATTTTGGTGATTGTATGGGTGGCCAGAGCTTGCTAAACCTCACATCGTTTGACGCAGCTTACTATGCCGATAATATGACTGTTTTGTTTAACCTGGCTGGAACCAGTAATTTGAGAAATGAGTCCTTAATGTGTAAGCATTGCCATTGGATAGGCGATTTGTTCAGTTTGAAGCTAATTTTGCCACAGTACATATCGCTGTTGATGCTTGTGAGTAGATAGATCTCCAAGGGTGGAGAAAACCTCAATATTAACCCCTAAACAGACGGAGAAGATCGGTTTGACTTGATATTCAACCCTTGCAATGCAAACTTCAACAGGTAAGCTCTCTGCCAAGTCCCTGATTAAGAGTTTCTCTAATTCTACCCCTCCAGTCTTTGTCCATTAAATGCAGGCGTTCCAATTATTGGGCAAGCTACCATTCCAGTATCACCAGCCGACGTGCGCAATATTCCAGCTATCGCACTCGTAATACCCGATTTCGAAGGCTCAGCTACTCTTAGGATCTTCTCTAACCGAACCCAAACACAAATAGGGTGCTTCGAGGCCGTTATGAGGAATAGTGCTAGCTTTTCCCACCCCGCAGCTGTAGGATCGACCCTAGGAGTTTTCACGGTCGTGGCAGTACTAGCTTCTTTTGCGACGGCAATTTACGGAATTAGCGTGCCTCAAATTCGAACCCATTACGCTCATTCGCTCTCTGTCTTGGTTGTCTTTGAGGTTTTCCAATCGGTCTTCTTTTCTGGGGCTCTTTCACTCAATTGGCCAAGCGTCTGTACGGCGTTCTGGAGCAACTTTGCTTGGTCCGCAGGCATGATTTATGCGCCTTCAATGACAAATTCGATCAACAAATTTACAGGTGTCTATGGAAATGCAAGTCAGGCTGGCGGAGCTGGATCTACAACATTGAACACAAACGGAGGTCTTCAGCAACAGATTTATGGACGATCCTTGGGCGCAACTAGGGAATTGGCTGACCGCGGGGAGAAAATCGCCAGTCAGATCTATCAGAGAGCTGTTGACAAAACCCCGGGCTCGAGGCTATATTCCTGGGCTGGGGTTCCTGTTCAACCTGGACTTCCTCTTCCCGGCAATTGGAGCGGATTTGCTGGCACCCTTTCCATGGTTGACGTTCCCGCAGCGGATGCTTTCATGACTGGATTCTTGTGGTTGTTAATTCTCATCGCCATTCTTATCGGTGCCACTGTTGCTTTCAAATGGGGACTGGAGGGGCTCAGCTCCACGAAAATCATCAAAGAAGATCGCCTTGCCTTCTTCAGGAGCCATTGGCTTGGATTCACTGGACTTGTGGTTCTCCGGACAATGTTTATCGCCTTCTTCATGATCATGACCTTGACGCTGTTCCAATTTTCATACGGGGGAAAGGCTGGCCCTATAGCCGTCGCCGCCATCATATTCCTTATATTTTTTGTGGGCATGCTGGGAGTTGCCAGTTACGCATGCTTCTATAGAATTAAGTTTGGCCACTACGAGACCGCCCCGGATCGTCTGCACTTCCAACACACAAAGAAAATGAAGTTCATTCCGTGGATCAAGACAGCCCGAGCAAGCGAGATTGAAGGTGATGCCGAGAAGGCTCTCTCTGTCGGATCAGTCAATATCTTCCGACTACATTATGTCAGCAACGATACAGAGAAGCCGAGTGTCCATGATAACGATGAATATACTAAACGCTTCGGATGGCTATCTTCTCGATACCGCCGCACCAAATGGTGGTTCTTTACCTTCTGGATTGTTTATCAATTCGTTCGAGCCTGCTTCATCGGAGGCGCCCGCGCAAATCCTACTGGTCAAGTTATTGGATTATTCATTTGGGAGGTAATCGCTTTTATCGTCATCCTCGCGATCAAGCCATTTGAAGGAATAAGAAACACAGCGCTTGCAGTTTATATGCTTGGATTCAGCAAGGTTGCTACTGCTGGACTATCGATCGCCTTTCTACCCCAATTCAATGTTGCCCGTATTCCTACCACTATCATTGGTGTTATCATCATTGTCATTCAAGGTCTCATGGTTGTCGGTCTTCTCATCCTAATCGTCCTAGGCGCCATCTCCAGTTACATGTCACTTACCCGCAACCGCCAGGAGTTTAGACCAAAGAACCTAGAAAACATACGAATGAAATACTTTGCTCACATGGAACAAAAGGCTACTGACGTTCCACCACCTCCACCACCAGAACCGGAAGAGCCAGTGGAGCCGTATTTTGCCGTCAAGACTGTCCGCCGGGCACCAAAGATCGAGGACGAAGACGTCGATTTTGTTCCAGATCTAGACCCGCAACCTCATCCAGATGCATCACAGTTTTCACTCAATAATCGCACCAGACAGAGTAGGTCCAACAGCCTGGCGAATAGTGTGCGAAGCCATCACTCGGGCTATGGCAATGTTCCATACGGAGCGCGTGTCCATAGAGCCAGTTGGAGTTCCCGAGAGTTTCAAGCTTACCACCAGGATGAGGCAAATCGAACGGAATCTATGTACGGTACCCCTGCACGAAATATTCAGAGTGGACATGCGGCCCAGAACTCCGTCGCCACCTCTACGGCTCCGCTTGTCAAGCCCAGCATGTCGCATGGTAGTCTACGGAGGTCGTCTCCATCGATTGCAGAAGTATCGGAAGTTGTGGAGGAGCCAAACAGAAGGTCATCGCCACCGATAGCAGAAGAGTCTGAAGTAGTGGAGAAGCCGAAGCGAAGATCGTCCTTATCGATCGCAGAAGAATCTGAAGTTGTGGAGAAGCCGGTCGCGCCCACTACCAAATAATTAAACATGGCCCTAAATTTACGAAGTTATGACAGGAGTAGTAGGAGATAATTTGACCAGAAAGGGTCCAGAACATGGGAAACCGTGGTTATTAGATTTCAGTAAAGCTTAAGCCGGCGTTCCTTTTGTTTTTTTCCTCACATGCGTTTTTAGCTGTGGGATGGTGTTGGCATTACTGCATGCATAGAGTATGGTTCTTACATCTAGAGGCACCTTCTCTCCCCATTTGAGCGCGGTGCATTTGGGTGGATGGCGGACAAGCCATGGCGTTACTGGTAACAGACAGCTCTTACATAAATGAAAGCTGTAGCAAAATTCGGGATCCTACTATTCGGACTCATCAAAATGAAGAAGTCATTGATCTCGTTTTCCCCTAATTCTTTCCCACAACCAAGCCACTAGTGTTTGTTTGTTAGGAGTCTCTGTAAATAGACTAATATCAGAAGATCAAACCAAACAAAAAAAGCTGAATTCCAAGTTAAACGAAAATGTCAACCTTGGGGAGGTCAATTGGAAAGGGGGAAGCGACAGTCACGTGTTGCATGTATGCTCCTTCCCGTCTAGAAGCTTTCGCCAACTCCTCACCTCGCAGCATCATACTAGGTATCTTCTACCTACACAGCCAGACTCGGTAATTCGTGTGATATCTGTCAGGCCCTTCGAAGTCTTGTTGTCTCCTGCGAGACCAATACCGTCGTGTTTTCCTGAGGGACTTTGAGTACTTATATACCTTCAGGCAGGCCTATTTGTTCAATTACGAACTAACTCGTCGCCATCAATTATCCCCTCAGCCTTTCAACACGCTCGTGTCCAGGCGCGAAAGACTTCAAAATGTTTTACAGCCACGAGAGTAAGTCACAATGTTCTCTCACATTTGTAAGACACTAGCTAATGATGTTTTAGTCTTGACAAATCGCAAGTATGGCGTTGCAACCATTTGGTCAGTCACTTCCTCGAAACGCGCCAGCTCTCGCTCGCGGTTCCAATCCAACGCGTGTTCTGATGAGATATTACTTTCCTCTTAATGTTTCATACTAACCTTGCTTAGGCTCGCCGCGACTTTGGGCTCGAAATCTGGAAAAAAATTGAACCGCAAAGCAATCTGTAACGTTGACCTCCAAAAGGCATGTGGTACTATTATTGAGCCGGAAGCGCCGATGGCATTGAGACTATCAAGTAACCTCTTGTAAGTCCAAGTTCTTCCTCGAGTCTTTTGTTGTTCTGACATGACCAGATTCGGCGCCGTTCGAGTCTACTCTCAACAATGTGGTTATGTCCTTCAAGACGCGCAAACTGCCCACAGCAATATTCGCGCTTTATTCAAAGTTTCTCGAACAAAGGACCTTGACACGGAGGATGCAAACTCACGGTAGTTACCTCCCTATCGTCAATCAAATCCATTTAGCTAATTCTCTGCAGCCCTGATCAACTTATCCGTATGGATGACCCCCTCTTTCAATTGGACCAGGCTCTTCCGGCATTAGATTTTGATTTCATGGCCCTACCAATCACCAATGATTCTCAACGCTCTACCCAATCTATGATGTCCATTCGCCGCCGAAGTGGCTCTATTGACTCTTCTGCATCATCCATGCCTGGTCTCAATCTTCCTTCGTCGAGTAGCAACGGGATCTATCAGCTTCCCCCTGGCGACATATTTGGCGTATCATCTGCACAAAAGCTACCATTTGAAGGCAGAGGAGACGATGAGCCGCAGATCTATCACGATGAAAATCAAATAGAAGATTTTGGATTCAACTTTGGTGCAGATGGGAATTTGGTTGAGGAGGATGATCCCTTTGTCGACATCAACCGCCCAATCAACGCGCGTCCTCGCGTAGAACTTGGAAGCGACACAGAAGCTATGGAACGAGTTCGACAAGACCATGCAGGAGGTGGAATAGATGATGATAATTTCAACATCCCTGATTATGGCAACGATAACTATGCAATAGGTGGGGTAGATGAAGGTATATTACCGGAGAATGTTGAGCCATTCCCAGAGCGAAACAATTTCTTCATGAGTGGTGGTCTCCAACAAAATGACCAACACTTACACGGCAGCCTTCAAGATCGTATCTACGGCTCTGGTAAATATCCTTCGTCTTTTACTGAAGAAGATGCAACGTCCATTTCAGCCCAGGCTCCCCAGAAGAAGCGTGGTAAGACTAAGAAGCAGAAGCAACAAACTACCGACAATATTATAGTTGTGCGTTCTAAACAGCTTCACGTCTGGAGGGAGGGATATCTTGATATGATGGCCACTGGAAACATCCAGAAGAGCCATCATCGGGCTGCCATACAGGCGAGGAAGAATGCTCTTCACTTTGTGTATGGAGTTGGTATGTCAATCATTCTTTCTGTCTCTGCTCACAAGACAAGTTCCGTCCCTAAAGCATTCATATCTTTGATGATTTGGGAGCCACGACTGATATAGTTGATAGGAATAATGGGTGTTGGCGAGGGTATTGGTATTTCCAAAATCCCTAGTCCATTGAGTATGTTTTCAGGAGCAGCTCTGATGGCGAAAATCACTGGCATCCCAATCCCATCTCCTGCAAAAAGCTCGAAACGACATCGTGATGGAGACGAAGAACAGCAATCCTCTTCCCCAAAACGTCCGCGCCAGGAGGACGAAGTTGGACGCGACTATGAAAACCCAGCTCATATGATGATCGATAACGATATGGCAGAAGATTATCTCAACCATAGTGATATCGAAATTGGTCGAAACGCACCATCTGCCCTAGATAACCATCCATCCTCAGCAATGATGCCCTGGAATGTCTCCGCATCGCACCACTCCCACCAACGAGCAATATCCTCAAAAGGACCCGGATCAGTGCTCGCTGGATCAGTAGGGCATAGGCTCACCTCCGCATCTCCGCTTATTGGTCGTGGCTCTGCAGTACCTGGAGACCTTGAGCAATTCAATATCCAGCATGAGGAGGACCAGGTCATGTACGGTCGCGACGACGATTCTGATATGCCAGGCAGTCCACGCGGATTTGGCGGATTCCCTAGCTCATCTCGTGCCGGTCCCCTTGTCGACGATGCAGACTTTGAACAATTCGGCCCAGCTGCTGAAGTCGACACACAAACAGCCGGACAATCGCAATGGGTTCGCCAAGCTCTTGATAAGGAGTCCAACAATTTCTTCGACTATGTCCACAATACGATTCTTGAGCAGCAGGATGACGAATTGAGCTTCGATGAAAATCAAACGCCGAAGCAACCACGCGATTCAGTCACGTTCCAGGAATTGTTTGAGCATAACAAGACGAATGCGATTGTTGCGGCTCAGGCTTTTTATCATGTTCTCACTTTGGCGACTAGGAATCGATTGGTGGTTACACAGCTTGATGCTGAGTCTGAGGAGGATATTTGTGGTGAGATTGTGATTCGTGTTAAGGGGGAGGTCTTTTGAATGATGAAGTGAGTGTGTTTGTGTGTTTCTTCTGAAAAGCCCACAACAGGGCAGGATATGTTTTGCTATTTTTCCATGACGAGACGACCGATACGATAGACCCCATTTTTTTGCTACATTGGGATGGAATGAATGAATGGGAAATGGATCGTGGTTGAGGGGTACGATATATATGTTTTGCTACATTGACATTTGAAGGATGGATGGATGGGAAGGAAAACGGAAAGGATGGAAGTAGATACCCCGGATACATATTGTTTACATTGCTTATCTAACCAGATAGAGGGTTTTTGCTAGAATAAAGGGTTGAATGATTGACAAGACACAACTAATACCTAGTGATTGATGACTGTGTGGTTTGACTTGAGATATTTATAAGGGATCATGGTGTTAGGTTTGTACAGTACCTACCTACATACCTTGAAGGAAGCCCCCTATTTTCAACTTCTTTGTACTACCTACCGTCGTAGGAGTGTTTAAACGTTGTAGTTCTTTGCAGCCGTCGTTAATTACAATGGTTGTAGAAATGAGAAATGGGGGTTTTCCTTGTATGTTAGGGACGGCATTAGAGGGACTCGGTGAAGCGGATCTTTTATTTGGCGGTACCTAGGTCGGTACGGAGTACTGGTATAAGTTCTTATAATATCCCTGGATATTATTTAGACTTTTACGTAGAGCTCTTTAGACCTGGAAATGGTCAAGTAAAGTGATGTATTACTGCCTGAAGTTCTACCTAGGTATATCGTGACGTATTATAGGATTCTTAATTGCTTTAATGTACAAGGGCCTTTTAAATTGTCATATCTGTAGTATAGATTATAGTTGGTAATCAAGGGGACTTGTCATGTAATATAGGGCTATAAATAGTCCTTCTACCCACATTTTCTTAGATACTTAGGTAGCTTAGCATACAGAAAGACGAATGCAAATACCACTTATTTGCAGCTGTATCACTTGATGATTACCTAGTCAAACCAACATTCTGGATTCTTGATGTAAGTCCCGTCTTCTCAAGGTTGTTAAGCAGGTACTGTACCTATCTATATAACGAAGCCGGGCGATTGTGGCGTTCTTTGGCAGACTAGGGTTATTTGTAGATTATACTATGGGTAACCCTCGTTGATTCTGGCCCTCTTCTCGCTGACACATATTCGCGGGAGGTTGTGAGGAGCTACCTAGGTGTTTGTGTTTCGTAGGTTTGGTGCTGTGTCTGGAATTTGGGGGGTTGGTACTGATTGATTGGTATAGATTGACTTTTTAACATTACATTTCTACGTAGATATTAGTCTGTATGTTTGCTTGGGTGGGATTGCTTTTCATATGTCCCGTCGGATTAGGGGGTTTTCATTTCGGGATGTATTGCGATGAAGGGATTTATATGAAGTGAGTGGCCACAGTACTGTGAGAGAACGAAGTAAAATCTGCAGATGTAAAGATAGAATGAATTCATTTTGTGAACTCTTCACGAATATCGACCATGGCTTGGAATGAGGGATAAAATTCATGTTTGAGATGCTGTTTTTCTTGGTGGTGTTGTTGCATCCCGTCTGGTTTATCTCCTCTTTTCACTGAGCGCAGGTGTTTTGGTGGATGGTGGTTGGATTCTTAGAGGGCGTTGGGCAGCGACGAGAGAGGACCTCCCAGTTGAAGAAGGCGAGCAACATGAGAGAAAGGGGACCTCAAATCTGTGAAGTTCCTCTTCCAAGCTGTCCTTTGCGGGTGGCTCGTCTGGTGAAGGTGCGAACGGGATATGAGCTGCGACGAGAAGGGTCCTTGAGGGAGATGAGTGGATCTTGACCTTGACTCTACCACCTGCATCCATGGCTCAGCCTGTCTGCTCGCTGTCGGTGTCACTATGAAGAGAGGGAAGGTGCGAACTACGGTCACAACCAAATATGGCTAGACTTAGTCCTTAGCTCGAGTATAACCCCCCCCCCCTCTTTTGCCTTCCGTCCCTTCTATTCTCTCATCCGCATGTTAAAGCTTGCGGTTGGCCACCGCTACAGCACGAATTCGGAGGTCAAACGTGGGACAGAAGGGGTTTCTGCTGGTGACTTCTAGGTTCTACCTACCTACCCATCTTCTATTTGTTCTGAACTGCCTTAAAGTTGTTCATGGTTTTCTTCGCACTAAGTTTGCAGGCATGCTACGGGTGCTAGGCGATTGGATTGGGTATTTGTGGGTTTTGAAGGGTCATCTTGGCATCTTGAGAGACAATATATGCTTCTTGTGCCCTGAATAGCACACATTTATCCTCTGAATCCTGTTTCGATTCTCCTCCCCTTTCTTCTGAGGAAACCCCTCACCACATCTCCCTTCGCATCTACCATGCTACCTAGGTATATGGCTCCCATTTTGTGAGTATAGTCTTAATTGTAGTTCTTGATATGCTTTTAGATCAGAGTCTGAACTGCGGGAGCGGCGTTTTAAGTCTTTTCTGGCTATGTATATCGGCTCCAGATATATTACATACACGTTTAGTATTAGGATATTGAAAGGAAGGTGCGCAAATAATGCTCCCATCAATAATGTGGAGCTCGAGGATATTTATGTAACTGATTTATACTGATCAACGCTCAATCGACCAAGCCATCAGACACGCTTGGACAAGGATTAGATTTCCCATATTAGTGAATGCTCCTTCACCGCCTGATATATTTCTTCCACTGCACAACTTCACTTACCAGTTTGGGTCTTGGCCTCGCTTAATTTAGGGGAGTAGATGAACCTGAAAGCAGAAACAACATATCACATGTCTATGAGAGCACAAGGCAATTGGGCACGTCTCCAGATGTAAATACCCACATGATCTGTCTTAGATACCTCATAAACCTTCCATATCCTCACCAACATATCTCTGAGTTTTACAACAATGAGCAGACTCATGATTGATAACAATGCCACCAAAAAGAAAGAGCCTCAGCGTGGATGTGGGCTCTTCTTTCAATGGCATTCCACTTGCTCTATTTAAGGAAGAAGAGTTCAGAACAAGACATCAATCGCATCAATGCACCAGATGCCAAAAATGCCAAAAGGGTGAAAAGTGTGAAAAATGTGAAAAATGTGAAAACATATACATATCTTACTTCAGCCTCAGGCCCACGAGTTTAAAAGCCTAAAATTCCTTACCCAAGTCCTAATTCCTAAGACAGCCCTATAAACATAAGTCCGAGTTCTCAACTGCTTGTGGTGATTTCTCGGCCAACTATCCATAAATCTGCAGATCCGCCATCTGAAACCTATAGCCATTCTCCAACGGCGATCCTCTGAGTTTGCTTCCAACAACCTTCACATACCTAACTTCCTGTGCCGGGAACACGAAAACCTCCCCCTCACCAGCCTTCGTTCCAGGGTATCCGACCTCAGTCACCAAATCCTTCCACGCCGTTCCATCACTTGAACCTTGAATCTTGAAATCGACTGGTATCCCAGACCCAGTGCCTTCGAAAACGTTGCTTCTCGGAAATAGAACGACTTTCTCAACACTCTGTAGACTTTGGAGATCAACTTGAACCCATTCCTTAGCATCAGCTGAAGGATGAAGAACAGAGGTCCATCCTGAACGACCGTTAGAGCCACCATCAATATTTCCATCAACAAGATAACTAGGATCCCAGGCTGCCGAATTGCCATCTGTGGAACTAGCAGTCACTGGCTTTCCAGCCGCAAGATCATTTTCAGTCAAGGTAACAAAAAACGCAGGTGCCCCCCAAGCGGTCCATCCGTAGTGTTTATTTCCTGTTGTTGTCAATGTTACAGAGATGGTCTCGCCAGCCCACTTTGTTACATCGACCATCATTGGGACCCAACGCTTCCAAGACCAGTAATTTGGATGCAGATGGAAGCCAGGGCCATAAAGAGCTTCACCATTGATGGTAGCTTGGAAAGTCACTTCGCCGCCATTGGATCCTGCTCCATCCTGGATTCCCAGAGAAGCCCAGAAGTTGATTCGTTCGCTCCCAGAGACAGTGGGGAGAGTCACAGAAAAGGTAATGGTTTCTCCGACTGCGGAATATACACTTTTTCTCACTACATTTCCCACTGAAAGCGTGGGTTTAATTTGATTATCCGGTCCTGTTGTAGTAGTCGCCTTCGGAAAGAGGTCGTATAGATCAGCTATCTTTTTTCCTGGATTCCAAGGAGGGGGCTGGGTATATCTCTTTGTGTTTCCGAAGTCCTTGAAGAATTTAGCGAGCGCGTTTCCCCATGTATCACCGAAATTGGGGGAGTCAAAAATGGCGTATTGGTCTTTGATTTCGGAATTTTCCCAGGAATTTGGACACATGATCTTCATTCCATCATTGAAAAGCGTGAGTATATTATTGTAGCTGGTTGCTGGGTCGGACGTTTGTGGGTTGAGTTCAAAATTACCGTAGTTCTTCCTTGTCCACGGGCTGGAGCGTCGACCATCCCGAGATCTGCTGGCTTCCACCCATAGTGCGTAATACCACCGGCTCCATTTGCTGCGGTGAAGGTATCAACACTATCTGCAAATCCGTAATCATCTTGCCTGGGAGTTCTTCTCAAATAAGCGAGCGTCTCTAAAAATGTAGAGGGGAAATCTTACTGGTGACCATAAACGACTGTTCTCTCTAGGCCAGCCTGCTCCAACCATAGGGTTTCATCACTTGTCGCATGTACGATCAACAACACTCTCCAACGCTCCCACTCCTCATAAAAGACGTTCCCGGGTAGCATCCCCCCCTTTGGTGGCGACATAGCACTCCAGCTTGCAAAGTTTGTCCCCATAGCCGTGTTAAAATCGCCTATGGAATTGAATGAGGGAACTCTCCCATTTCCATGATATGCCCCTCCAGGTCCATAGAGCTCGGTATTTCGCAA
The DNA here is from genome assembly GCA_900536425.1 of Hymenoscyphus linearis. Taxonomy (NCBI): domain Eukaryota; kingdom Fungi; phylum Ascomycota; class Leotiomycetes; order Helotiales; family Helotiaceae; genus Hymenoscyphus; species Hymenoscyphus linearis. The sequence goes on from UNPR01000002.1 coordinate 245,662, forward strand.
CCACATCTTCCACTCCTCAATAGCTAGCGGATTAAAGTCCGACTCCGAATTAACCATCAAAGTCTCCGAATCCAAGCTTACACCAGCAAATAATTCCGGATTACTTTTCGACCATTTGACCAGGACTTCCGCAGCAGCTTGGATATTCCGTTTCTTGTATTTGATATAGACATCATTCAGCCTCGAAAGGGTAAAGTAGTTCGACCCAAAATTATGTCCAAACTGACTGACACCCGCACTATTCAAGACAGTGGTATTCGGCTGTGCAGCAATAAAGTCCAGTAACGCATCGCCCCAACCCCCCGAAGAATTCGGTGTGCAACAGTCCGCCCATCGCCCATTGTTCATATGCACAAGGATAGGTAGCTGCTCATCAACAGCCAGGCTGAGCATGTACTCAAGATTGGTAGGGTCGAAGTTGTAATCCTTATCTTCGCCGAAGATATCTCGACTCAAAGACCATGATGAGAATGACCAGCCAAGTTGCGTATAAATTCCCGTTCCGAGACGAGTTTTCATGTCCGCTAAAACGGCCAGATCATCGCTGCGTGTGTGGTTTGCTAATGCACCCTCCCAGATAGGGAGGATATACGTAACATCTGAAGGTGAAGTAGCTCGCTTGGAGAGAATGTGGTCGGTAAGCGGGTATGAAGCAGCAAGTGCAACAAAAGAAATGAAAACCAGCACCGTCGCCGTTAGCGACGAAAAAACCATAAATCGATGCATTCTTTCTTGACAATTAAATCAAATTGAAACTCATCTGGATTTATTAGGGTAGCCATAAAGTTAACACTAGCCTTATACACCCCCTATCTTGGCAAGATTTGCGTATGCTCCACAAATGCCACGGGATCTTGTTCAAATGCGGTCATTCACCTACATCAAATTTCAGCGGCTGAGCAAGTCACAACCCACGAGGTCGCCCGCTTGACAAGAACTTGAAACACTAGCTTTTAGTCCAATCTCACAAACCGGTGACATCAACTTGATCTTGCATATAGATAATACCCACCGAGAGATTGTTTATCCCAGTAGATTCCAATAAAATTCAAGATCTGCAATACGACCAAAAATACACCAGTAAAAGAAATTCCTCTTAACCACGGTAATGACACATCTGATCGAAACCCGAGAAAATTCTATCTCATCAGGCCAATTCTTTTTCCTCGGTCAATCCCTCATGCTTGTGTCCCTCTTGTTGAACGGCTAAATCGACCTTCTCACTAGAAATAGTGCGATCGCCAAACTTGCCCGCAATACTCTCAAGACTCAACTGGTTGGTCTCGGTCAAGCAAGTATAGTACAAAACACCTAAGGATACCAACGAAGCTATGAAAACCGAGTAGTACTTCCAATGAATGGCAGCAAATGCAAAGGGAGTAACCTGGCCGAGCCATATTCCTGAGACACCTTGACATAAAGCTGCAATCGATGTGCCATAGCCTCTAAGATGTAATGGAAAAGTCTCAGCGGCGATGGTGTACAATGTGCTGTTAAAGAAAACGGCGTACAACATGGAATAAATGAAAATGAAGGCAATTCCAGCCCGTGATCCATCTTTGTTCAGGCCATCTCCATAAAATTTACTTAGAGCCATGAGGACACTGAGCATGACTGCTAAGACAATGCAACCGATCCCTGTTTGTTTTTAACATTAGCTTGGCTTGACTTGAGAGCGGAAAATCACTCTAAAACAGGCGGATGACTTACACATTGTTCGCACCCTGGACAATTTATCAGAAACGACTAGATTGTTGATAATCTGGCCTATGATTCCCATGAAGCCATAGCATCCACTTATCAACAAGACCGTCTTTCCTCTATATCCCAGGCTTTCGTACAGAATTGATTGGTAATTCTGGATCGCGAGGGAACCTGATAATATTCCGACTTGCATCACCATAATTGCCATAGCAGTTCGTCTGATATTTTGTCGATTAAATATCTCGAGTAGAGCGTGACCAAGTGAGGCATTAGTACGCTGCTCCGCTTCTAGCCTAATCTGCTCTCGAATCTCGACTTCTGACCGGAGATAGAATTCATTGTCTTCGTCACTATAAAGCCGGCGTAGGTTTTCGTGAAACTCTTCGTATCTTTCTTGTTGAGCCACTAAGAAATCCATGTCAATCTGAGTTTTCTTTTTTACGGGTGAGAAAAAGATATGAGATGTCACCTACACCACCTCGGGGATTCTGGCAAGAAGAATGAGAGAACGAGGAGAACAGCTGCGCAGGGAAGCTGTAAACCCAAGGCAAGTCTCCAGGTAGTGTTTCCAGAAGCGAAAGAGCAAGCATAACCGATCCAGTTGGCTAAACAGAATCCAATAGCAACTAGCATCCCAAATATTCCAACGAGTCTTGCTCTCTCGGTGGGCTTGGCGAGTTCTGATATGTAAATAGGAATTGTAGGGTTCAAAATGCCAAGGGCGAAACCAGCAACGAATCGACCAACAATCATCAGCGGAACGCCATTTGCGGCAGTTTGAAAAGCAGAACCGACAATAGTAAAGAAAGTTGACCAGGCAAGTGTTTGTCGGCGCCCAAGTCGCTCCAGTAGAAGCCCGTTCAAAAGGCAGCCAATAGCATTTCCCGCGGAACCCATAGAGACAATAGCCCCCGTTAGACTGGTAACATGTTTCGTACCCTCAGGAAACATGTACTCAGTAAAGGCTGTTTGACCAAGAGTTGTAGCAATGATTCCCAGGTCGATGCCAATGACTGCCCCACCCAGAGACATTGAGAGTATGTAGAGAAGAAGACGTTGTTTTCCCTTCATGATGCAGACCTTGTGTAGATAGGGGTATTATGTATTGATTCACAGCCTGAGAAACAGAACAGATTACACGATTGTAAGAAATGGGCAGCTTCTCCCAAGTTCATTCCCTATTGTGTTCTTGTTGAGGTGTTGGGTTTTTGATTTAATAGAGTGAAATGTTACACAATTTGAAAATAAGAGCAGAAACTATAGCGAATAAATAGACGAACCTCGAGCTTTCACTGAGGCTCGTAGCTATCCTTCGTCCTTCACTTGGAGGCGTCTCTTTGTCCTACCTGCCTCCCTATCGCCCAATGCAGCGCCACAACGCTGTACATTCACCCGAGCTGCATCGTTGACTGAACTCGCAGTGGTTTTTGAATGTGTCGAAGGCCTTGATTGGATCGACATTTTAACCTTGTCGTCTAAAGGTTGCATCCTGGTTGGATGGACAGGAAGAGAGCCGGCCAAGCACCTGATAGGGGTTACACCTGGTGATCTGGGGTACCCCGCATTTGCATATTGTATCCATGTTCTGATGGTCTTGAGCCAACAGTTCGAAGATGCATCCGGACGTGACCTATTGATCTTACGATGCGTGCCACCATGCGAACCGATTCGGGGAAAGCTGACAGCCGAGGTGGATATCCGACAACCCGTGATGATCTAGGAGGTCAAGAGCCGCGCTGGGAATGGGAATGTGGACAAAAAGAGGTGATATTTTTACTGTACGTTGCGGATGCTGCTGTGGATACTGAAATAATGAGCGTCAGAATTTAATTGTTGCATTGAAACGATCCAGCAGACTACTGTACAGCGGTACAAATGGGTGCTAACAAAAGCTCGGGTTCTTTCTTGCTTTCTAGCCCTCCTAAAAACCGACTCTCGTAAACACACTTTTAGTTACTATGTAACAACAACAATTGTATATAGTACTATACTTAGCTAGAAAGATACGCCTATAGCTATAATACTATATACCATATACTCTCCTAACTATTTATTTAATAGAGATTTACTAGTTTAATAAGCGACTTTTTAAAATGGTAAATGTCGATTTTATAAAGGCGCGACCCTGGCCCGACCCTGTCTTGCCTACGCGAGCCTATAAGAGCGAAAAATCGAAAAGTAGAGATCTTAACAAAACTTAAGAATAATATCTTAGAATTTGATAAAGGTTAATATAATTAAGGAGTACATATAAGGATTCTTGAAATCAACTTTTTATTATCTCCTAGATACGACAACTGTACGTACCTTTCGATTTTTGGTTTTACGATATCCACTTTTTGTCAGTGTCAAAAGGCAAAATTGAACCTTTGGGGAGCAAGGTCCAAGACAAAAAGTGGATATCGTAAAACCAAAAATCGAAAGTTACAGTTGTCGCATCCAGGAGATGGTTGTTAGTTACGTTGTTATATAGTAACTAAAACTATCTTTACGAGAGTTAGTTTTCAGAGAGTCGGAAAGTCGGGAAACAACGAGCTTTTGTCCGCACCCACTTATAGAGCTGTGGACAGTGGACAATAGCCGAGAAGGCCCGATTTAAAGGACCCATTTTTCCACGTGATGAGGTCTATATTTCCCAATAGAGCGAATTACAATTTTCCCTTTCAGAAGCTGCGGAGGGGACAAGTAGTGCTTTGTATGTCACGTGATTCAGAATATTACCTGCATCAACGCCCGACCTCACCCTTGCTCCGTTATCCCCTCCCATTTTTACATCGAACATCGAAAACCTCTAGCTGGTATGTAATGACATATAAATCCAGGCATAGCCAGATAGAATACCTCCTCTAGTTTCAGGCGGAACATAAATTCATTTATGCTTGTTATAGATCACACGGGAGTTCTCTTTGTTGACACTTCGGTGGTAGGTGGGGACCGCCTCAAAATCTCTGTACAGTAAGGGTAGAAACTGCTAGAGGCTGGAGCGATTGCTAGGTGATCCATTTTCGGTCTTCTTAAAAACTCGCACCGGCCCGTACTCGTAACTTATCCGCGCGAAGTGCTTAGTAGGTTGAATTAAGGTTGCATTGGACCGAAGTGTATTCTTTCGGAATCATCTGATAACAGCTTACCGTTATTGTTATAGTAAACCACTAGATCTAAAGCATTGTTATTATTATAGATATCATGCTATCACTCTATTCACAGCTGATAATATCTGACCAGTTAGTAGAGGTAACATTTTACGAAATAACAAGTACTTTACCCTTGAAAACTAGAACTCTAGTAGCGAGGCTATACTTGTACTACAGTATACGAACTCCAGCGCACTCTGTACTTGCATACTCCTTGTTACTTTAAGTTCGTCGTAACAACAGCCTTCTACCAAGATGCGAACATCAAGGGGGTTGTCAAGTGCCTTCTGTACGGAGGCACTGGAACGAATACCTACGCTCTCTTTCGACGGTACGTGCGCTCTTGGATTAAGGTTGTACCTAAAGTACCCTTGCTCTTGTTTTGACTTGGCGCTATTATTTGGAACAACTATTGATGGGAGAAACCGGTTTTCAGTTGCATTGCATATCTAGGTTAGTATGGTGGTATTGAGAGATCTTCAAAGTAGATCAGACCCACACAATATCGAGACAAAATATCGTCTAAAATAGGTATCGTGTTGCTTTATTCTTGTACCAAGTTCATACTCGTCGTCAAGGGTGGGTAGTCTACTTATATAGGACACCTACTACTATATTAGAATTAATAGCGGTAAAAAATAAGGTAGGATATACTCGTGGCGAGCGAGTCTTGGTGGGATATTGAGGACGAAAACAACCTTGAGAGGTTGTTCTTACTTTTACTACTAAAGCGATATTGAGCCACCATATCGTTGTTCTGTTTACTCAGAGTGGAGACTAATTTAAAGGCCCCGGAACACGCTCTTAATCAAGAATAGTGCTTGTTTATGACCCACATACACCTCAAATCTAAGTGAACAGAGCCTTAAATACAGGTGAAAAGGAGTAGCCAAGGCCCACTTTATATTACCTTAGCACGGTTGCCCGCGGCGTAGCATTCTACAGCTCAACAGGCGCACAGGCTGGTCGCGAAAAGGAACCCTTTAAAACCTTCCTGCCTTCCCTCATTATCTCGATCGAAGATTTTCGGAGGTAGTACGAATCGAAGTCGTCTCACTCTGGCTGCCCACACAAAAAGGAGGAAGTCACAAGCTCTGTGATTAACCGTTCATTCAGGACCACGATACGTGAGTCACGAGTCGACTCAACATGTCTCCAATTATGATGGCAATCATACTTGCCACGATTGGTATCCTCGGATGGACTCTGTTGCGCCCGACAGGTTCTCGAGATCCAAGAAGCCCTCCTGTGGCATCCCCGACTATCCCTTTGATTGGCCATATTATCGGGATGCTACGACACAGGGGGGGCTACCTGGGCATATTAAGGTGCGATATCAATTCCTTCATATGTTTCATATTCTAACTATCAAAAGCGCAAAACACCCATCATGGCCAATTTTCACCCTTGAGATCTTCTCAGCCAAAGTGTATGTGGCAACATCCCCTGATGTGATCCGCTCTCTCTATGGGAGCTCGAAAGCCCTGTCATTTCATCCCTTCACCGTAGCTTTTACCGAGAGGGTTCTGGGGGTCAAGAAATATGTTATCGACATTATGACAGCCAACAATAGTGAAAATCAATATATGCGTGATATACATGGGGCGTATTCAGGTTTACTGCCTGGTCCCGATTTGATTGAGGTGAATACGAAGGCTCTTGGTTCTCTAGCTGAGGAGTTGAACACAATTGGTACTTCGGAACAACCAAAAACGCTTCTTCGCTGGGTGCAGACTTCTTACGCGATCTCTTTATCAAAAGCGATGTATGGACCCGACAATCCGATATTGGATAACCCGTCTTTTATTCCACTAATCTGGTAACTTCACCAAGAAATATATATTGTGAGATCAGAACTAACAGACCCCAGGGCTTTTGAGGAAAGTATCCCAATTCTCTTCCTGAATTTATTCCCATCTATCCTAGCACCACAAGCAGTTCAGACAAAAAAGAAATTTGCGCCTGCTTTCAAGGAGTATTACGACAAAGGCCTGGATAAGAATGCACACTATTTCATCAGAGCACGTGCCAAAGCAGCTCGCGACTGTGGTATTCCCACTGCGGATATGGGCTCTTTTGAAATCACACTTCTCTTCGCGAGTCTCACGAATGCCGTTCCCAACGCCTTTGCCATGCTGTGCCATGTTCTTGCAGACCCAGAACTCACAGCTGAAATATCCGAAGAAGTTGCCGGCGTTACGACGAAAACGATTGTCGACGGTGTAACTCACATGAACATCGATACTACTGCATTCACCACAAAATGCCCCTTACTCGTCGCAGCTTGGCAAGAAACATTGAGAGTCTGCGTCAACGTAACCTCGGTTCGCGCAGTAATCGAAGACGTCGTCACGAAAGATAACTATGCTCTCAAGAAAGGAGGCATTGTCCAACTCGCAGCGGGACGCAGTCATCTATCCGAGGAAGTTTGGGGGAAAGATGCCAAAGTCTTCAATGCCCGACGTTTCTTGGACACAGAAAATCTTACCAAGGAAGAGAAAAGGGTTCGGGTTCTTACACCCTGGGGAGGTGGCAAGCATCTTTGTCCTGGACGGCATTTTGCCTTCACGGAAGTAGGAGGGTTTGTCGCCATGGTAGTTTATGGGTTTGAAGTTAGGATGAAGAAAGGAGGAGGGAGGGTTGAGGTGCCCCCCTTTAGGGTTCAGCAAATGGGTGAAAATTCGAGGAATCCCGTTCATGACATCGACATCTTGATTAAGCGAAAAGAGGAGTTTAAAGACGTGAGTTTTTCGTTTAATGCTGATCCTGCTTTCAGTATTGTTCAAAAACCGGTGATTGGTGTGGAATGAGGTTGGGGCGCATAAAGTTTGTAGTCTAGTTTTTCTCTGTGGAGATTTCAAAGCTGCGTTTTTCGTAGAGTCGCTAAGTGCTACGTTGCTATCGCTTGTTTCGTTTACCGGGTAAGCCCCCTTTTCAAGGCTCGCTTAATGGATGGAAATATAAATAGACACCACGAAAGGCGATTGGTCGTAAAATTAACAAGACCCAAACGAAGTCCTTAATAAACATTAAAACGTACTCAAAAAGTGCATATTTTACGTTTCGATAACCAAAGCCGGCCCCTTATCTACAGATATGTTTTCTAGCCGTTATTTATCCCCTAGATGCTTCATATGTACGTCTGGAATTTTGAAGTTGGTTATATCCAACCTTAGTATTAGAACTTTTCGGAGTCACTCGCGATAGGTTCATTTTTCCTTGTGCTACGGATAGGTTTTGTAAAGGGCTTGTTTTAGAAAATTATTACTCAAATTAGAAATCACAAACCTTAAAATCCAAACGTATATATGCTGAATCGAGGGGGATAAAACTCCGCTATCAGTTAGTAATTTTTGCGTTGGTTGAAGGCTAATCATCGAGCGATAGGAACGGCTCGATACTAGAGTAAAATGGATTTAGTACTATGATTGCAATCATTTGTGGGGATAGTGGCCACTATTATCTTGGGACAGATTACTGTTCTTGTAGAAAGCTATCCCTTTCAGACGACAGAGGTCCCCTAAAAATCTTGCACTCGAAAGTGAATCATAGATTCTCAATTTGACTAACCAGGCGGCGTTTCCAAACATCCGAGCCTCAATTTGACCCAGTCATTGCATCCACTGATATACACTTTGAGTGCACGCTTCTTGAGTGCAACTATCGTCTGGAAGGGCCACTTTCATAACTTTTCTTTCTCTTGCTATGTAAAAAAGAAGGTATTTTGTTTATATAGACTCCTAGAATAGTCTATTCATACAATATATATCGATTTCTAGTTCACCTCTCTAGGGCTGCACAAGAACGTTTGATCCTAAATGGTCTAGACTCTCTAAAACAACCTCATAAATGAATATTTCAGCGCAGTGTACAATTCTATCTGTATATACATTACAAGTCTCCTTGCCTTGCGTTGTGCGGAGTATAACAAAACCATAAACCATATCTAATGATCTAACCACAACCTAGTCCTTATGGGATAATTCAATAGTGATCATGAAAGGCCAGGGTTGAGTCTCAATGTACTCGATCTTATAGTCCCAAAAGGTTTCTGGATTGCGACCGATGGTATTGAGGTATGAAAAGGTGTTGTCATTACCAGCAATAAGCTCGCACATTTCTCCTTCAATGCCAGCGGCATTCGGTCTTAACTGAGTTTCCTGACGATCAAAAGACGTGTCCATGGCTGCTTCTGCGGTATAGATATCCCTCTGAGTCTCCCTGTTGACGATCTTATCCGAGACCAAAAAGATCTTGTCAGGCTTGCCATCAAGCATTCCACTTGCCCTAGCAGCTCGATAAACGAGCTGAGCTACCGGGACAGCTTCCTCAACATCTTTCGTTGGTCGAACTACAGGCCTGGTGGTATAATCGAATACAGTGTATCCATCTTCATCAATCAGGAAGCGATTGGAGTCGTGCGATGCGAAACGTTGAAGAGCAACAATAGCCACATAATCTTTGTCATCCTTTGTTGCTTTTCCAACGCATAAAACCACGACCGCCGTAGCTAGATTTCCAGTAGAATGAACCCACACAGTCTTCCAGCCCTTATCCGCATCAAATCCATACTTTCTAAAAAAATCCAAATTCCGAACCCGGTCTTCTATACGGTCATTTTTCAAAGCTTCCTCGTCGGTCAAGACATTGATAAAGTAATTTTCACGTATTTGCCTGTTGAAATCTGGACCTTGCTTTGGATTAGCGGCAAGTGCAAGACCTCTTTTCCCGCGCTCTCGTAAGGACTCAGGAGATCTAAGTTCAGGCACGAATATGAATGGCCTGGGTCTTTTGTATGGAGGTTTTTCGGTGTCAACTTCGATTACGCATTCATCGATGGAATAGGGCTTCGAGTTGGGAGAGGACGGTTCACTGGGAGAAGGTGTTCCGGTTTCGCTGTCAGAAGAGTCTGATTCGCAGACTTCGTATGCGAAGCCGTCAGATTCAGTTTCAGGTTCAGGTTTTTTATTCACAAAACCCTCGCATTCTTCGTCGTCTCCTATGACCAGTGAGCCCCCCCTGCAGCAAGCTTGGCCTCTGCGCCATATAGGGCTGCCATTGATGTAGTCTCTAGCACATTTGTCGGAGAGCCTTTTGAGTAGAGTGCTCCTGATTTGGGTTGGTGAAGTTTGAGTGAGATTTCCATGAGATATCTCATTTTCAGAGCTGAGAAGTGCTCTACCAAGAGCCGTCGGTAGGGCAGTTAAAACGAGAAGACAACCTGCACTTTTCCACCTCATTGTGGAGGAGCAGAGTTCAAAAACGAGTGTTGTGAAAGGCTTGAGGATGTTGGGAACTCTGAAGTTGGGAAGTGCACTCTATCGTATATAACACCATGGCTAACATTAATCCATGCACTCTGCTTCTCATTGAACTTTTGACCAACTAATCAATTATCCCTTCGAGTCCCCATGTCATAGGAACAGATTGCGGGGTAGAACCACGATCATATTAAACTATGACCAAAACCGAGGTACTCGAGTACCGGTAGCCCAGCAATCTAAATCGTTCAATACTTTCGACATCACCAACAAGACACAGAGTATCGCGTGACATGAGGAGAGATTCGAAGCGACGAATACAATAGCTAACACTATTCAAGTTGACTTTAAATTATTGAATATTCATTAAAAATCATATATGTATATATTAAATTTGTTTGATACAAGCTCAAGTATCCTAAATTAGATATACGACTTTTCGTTGTCGGGAGCCCCCTGTAGTCTCGCCTGAGACGGTGCGCATTCTCTTCAGGTACTGAGCTGATTCAGGTCACATGATATACTAGTTCAGGTTATAATTTATTGGATATTTACGTTTATTATGAGCTGATTTCGATTTGGGCTTGGAACCAGTCGTGTTGAACCAAGACGAATCAAATATCGCATCAAATCAAATTATATATGACATTGCTGCTGCTTCATTCAGCACTAACCCCGCTATGTTTAGATTGGCCTAATGCCACAAAACCTTAACTCCTAGAGCGATCTCACGGGACTCTTGAGTAGCGGTCGCCATATTCCACGTTGAATTCATTGTCTATGCCAATGGCGTAGGAATCTTAGAAGCTGCTGATATAAGAGATAGTTATTAATGCGATTCCAGCATTCTGAGCCAATCGGGGTGTATCACGTGATATGTTTCTGGGCGAATAACCTTAACTCAGGCTACATCGTATAGATGTAGAGCTAGCATACGCCCTCTTCTAATACAGCCCTGCATGACTTCTGTTTAATTCATTGGTGACCCATCTTTCGGAATGACAGTTCAAATTCTCCAATCAGTACTCTAATAAGGCCTTAGAAAAGGGCATGGAATAAAGAACCAAGTGGCTAAGAAGGTAGACGGGGAGAGATTCTTCACTAGAGTATCTATGAATATTTTGTTAGTACATGAATCGCGAAAAAGTACATTAATATCAACTGAGGGACAGCGATCATTTTCTCAAGAAGGAGAAATTGCAGCAAACTCGGTAAATTCAAGCTCAATAATCCGTAACTGACGGTATTTGTTGGTATAGAGCTATCTGTCGATACCTAAGTGATTTCAACAGCGTAGTTCTGTGAATAATAGCTAAGCTGTAGTTGAATAGTGATTCAATTGTTCTAGAACGAAGGGAGTGTGAGCGTTCGAGTAGGTACTTGAACGAAGTGGGTCTACAGGTAACGTGACAAAACCGATGGAATACACTCGAGTATCGCAATAGTATTATTACTTCCACGCGGTATGTAGCCCTTTTTGGATGCATTGGATAATCGTTCAATATACGGATAACATTATTGAGGCTCAAGTTCTCGCAAAGTAAGGTTACCTGGTACGACTGTCTGGTCACAAAATGCGGGGACAATGGAATGATCCCGCGATTGAGAGAGCAACGTACGATAACGCTTCCACGATAAACAGTGCTGTTGAGATGGTCAGTTCATGTGTCGAACCACAAGAGACATTCATCGCGATAACTTTATAAAAAGAAAATATGAGATTTGAATATTTAAAAATAAATAGAAAAGCTCCGCAACATATCAACAACTTGGCACAAAAGTCAAGACAGGGCCTAGAACATCCGACGTCCCCCTCATCGCAGACGGCGGCACCAGCGAAAAAAGTAATTAATATAAAACTGCATTTCACCCCTGAGAAAGCCCATCCCCACCAATGATCACATCCCCATGACGCATTTCTGCAGATCGCTACCCCATCCCATGAACCCCCAATGAATTCAACAGACGGACGGTAAGATGACGTAGCATGTACAGAAAGACTCAGGATTGCAGACCTAGAAAAATCAAGAAAATTTACAACGCGAGTGTAGATGCGAGATCGAAGTTGGTGGATTGGGGGTTTACTTAAAGAGCGTACTTGCTATCGAGTTGTTTTTTTCATCTCCTCTGATCTTTTTGCTGCTCAGTAGTGCTTCGTCATATCAAAAGTTCCATTCCTGCTATCAGGGTTTCCACAAAGAAAACGTCCGTATCCCCTCCCAACTTCTCCTTGGAAAACAAAATAGTAAACTAACTCACACCAAGTCATCCATCCATCCATCCATCCATCCATCCCCATCCATTCCCTCCTCCAAAAACAAACCCTCCCACCCCCCTAAAGATGTCTCAAAACCAAACCCAAACCCAGCAATCCCAACAACAACAAACTCAACTCCCCCAACAAGCACCCCAACAAGCCCTGCAATACATCCCCCAACGCGCAGAGGGCTACCGTCCCGCCGCCATCCGAGAATCCCGCATCAAGGACCGTCCTTATAAAGCCGAGGCCGACAGCAGTTTGAAGATCAAGATCGAGCTTGATCTGGAAGTTGAGGTCGATCTTTATGCCAGGTATGTTGTTTATTTGTTTGTTTGAGTTGATATCATTATCATTATCATATGAAGAGAATGAGAATGGAAATACTAACTCTGCCTCCCCACAGAGTCAAGGGTGATGTCACGATAGGATTGATGTAATCGGGTGGAAGTATCGAAGGAGAAAGTCGGAAGCGAGACGACGCGTAATGATAATTATAGTTATGGGACAGGACTTTCAAGACTGATGGTCTTTTTCATGGGGGTTTGCTATCAAGGGTAATGATTACAGGCGTGGCGTTCGGGTTAAGGGCATGTAGCATATGATCTAAAAGATCTGTCTTCTTAATGATCTTCATTCCTCTTGTTCTTATGGGAAGATGGTGTAATTGTGACATCCCGCAGTAGATCATGTACAGTACGAGTATATTTGTCTACAGGGGCAACATCGTGAATGACTAATCCCGAGAGCACCCACCAGTCCTCATTCCTCAATATTTAACCCACATGGACTACAAGCAAGTGCTTACTACTATACTGTTTGCTACAGAGTATTTATCAGCCAGCCAGCCACCTAAGCGAGCTTCTCCTAAACTATCACGTTTGTGGAGCTTGTCAGTTCCGGCATAATCTAGTTGCAGGAGACTATGCACACTCATCACTTCCTTGACCTCCATTTGACTGACCGCTCTTTTTTTAGAAGATGAAGCATCCTCTTCGGAGGAATTTATCAGTGTTGTGGCCGCTGCTGTTGTTCGACGTGGCAAATTCGACGATGAGGAGGAGGACGACAGCGATGTACTGTACGTTTCTATCAAATTATCGACATAGACCACCATGAATGTTATGCTGATGGGAATTAGGTTCTGGACAGCTGGAGTGCCGTAGAGGACTCGGAAGTTGAGCGCGGAGAAATTGTCTATTCACTCCTGCCCCTCCCCAAACCTCTGTGAAAAGTCCTAAAAAGAAATAGAAAAAAAAAACAGCAAAAAATATCCTAGCTCCCATTCGAGAGCGCCCAGGATATTAAACCAGACTAACTGAGTTTTTTGATTCTTTTTAGGCGGTGTTATAATGTGCGATAGATTTGAATGCCTCGCACATAGGGTGGTATTCCCAAGCATTGTCGATGTTACCGCTGGGCCAAGACAACTGTTCTGTTGAATTGGTGACAGTGAGGGTCTTATTCAGATATAAGTACTTTTGTCGGTTAAATTACGGGTATTCTTTTTTGTACGACCAGTGTTGTAATCACGTCCATAGACAGAAAAACGGGAGCAATTTGACTTCACGCAGTTTCATCATTCCCCATAAGGGCACAACAAACCCAAGGGTCATAAATAGTATAAAAACTTTTGATTCCTCGCTCTAATAAAGCCCAAATAGTCAATCTAATGACCTTAAAGACGCCCGGCAAACTATATACAGCCAATTCTCCCATTCATTCACATATTTTTCGCAGCCACCGAAAACCTCCTCCTAAACCCATCGTCCAGAAGATCCTCTTCCTCGACATACTCAGGATCCCTCCCCGTCATGATCTCCGGACTATCGCAGTGCGTCCGCTGAGTCTTGCGCCACTCCCTTCCTTCCTCCGTCGAAAAGAAAACAGGCTGGATCTTGGCCCACCAAACCCAGTACACCACACCCAGCCCAAGGATCCCCAAACTGGTCGCCGGATAGGCATACCACTGGAATCTCTCACCACCACCCAGACCCTCGCTAGGCTTGATCCATGGCATGACTAATAGCAGAATGTTGCTAGAGGCAAAGATGATGGTGTATATCTTCTTCGCTTCGTAACCGTGGTGGCCTTTCCAGTTTTCGGAAGGTGACATCTGGAGGTATAGGAGGCCAAGCGAGATGGCTACAGATATGATTGATACCGGATAACCGCCGATGTCCACAAGGAAATTGTAGATTTCTCCTGGTGGTGGGAGGACAATGACAAGGACTGAGACGAGCCAGTGGAGGAATAGACCAGGGGTGGCATCTTCTCCTTCTTCTTGGGCGCCGGCTTTTTCTCCGGCGTTTTCCTGAAAGAAGTTTGAGAAAGGCAGGAGTCCGTCCCGACCCAATTCCATGTTGACTCTCGCTTGGGCGAAAGACGTTGCGGCAATATTCCCGAATGCTGAGATGATGATCAGAACAGGTATGATGCTCTCACCCACTTCGTAGCCGAAGATATTACGGAAGAAGTGACCAGCGATGAGTACACCAGAGGAACGGAAATCTTCGCGTGAGACTACTGCGAAGTATGCGAGATTTGCACAGATGTAGGCGGCTGAGACCAAGAATAAAGCGATTGGTGCTGCGCGTTTCAGAGTTGGAATTGGATTCCTAACTTGACCCAAGACCTGGTTGGCGGTACTGTAGCCCCGGAAGCAATAGAGGATTTTAAGAAGTGCCGTTGCATAGTCGTGGGGTTGCGTAGATGACCCGGCAAAGAGGTTTGAGAAGTTCCTTTGAGCAGTAGTGATATATCTTTCCTCGTCAAATGAAAGGTATCCGTCTGGTCGCAGTCGTCTTGGTGCAACAGGCAGAGGTGATGTTGCGGAACCAACGCCCAAATAAACTCCTGCAATGCCAGATAGAATGACGCCCAACAAAATAACCATTTTTCCAACTCCAAGAACATTGATTATTTGCAATCCAGTCTTTTGATACCGTGAGTGAATAAAACAAATGAAACTGACTACTCCAACAGCTACTGATCGAACATTCCAGCGATTAACTTCGATTCCCATAACGTACATCACGTACTCCCCGAGTACGATACAATTGGGCGTAGAGAAACCGAGAAGCACCACATAACTCATAAACATACATGTCGCCAGCATGTAAGGCTTTCTGAAAATTCGCTCCAGATAAACGCGTTCACCTCCAGACCTGGGCATAGCTGTTCCCAGATCCATGTAAACCGCCAGACCGCAAAAGGAAATGAGGCTGCCCAGTATCCATAATGTTATGCTGGCACCGACAGAGCCCACCGAATTGAAGATTGAGGATGGTATGGAGTAAATTCCAACCCCAATTGTTTTCCCCAGGATGATGTTTATGGCTGAGAAAGTGCCTAGCGTTCCTGGCGAAGATGGTTTCTGAAAGTTTGGGGTATAGGGCGATAGGTTCGAACGTGGAGGTAATACTACCAGTGTAGAAGCGGAAGAAAGGTGATCATCCTCATTGTGTTCTTTTAGATATATTGTGGAATGTCCTCTGGGTGACGTAGAGATTATCCTTCTCGGCGTGGGCGTGGGCGTGTTGAGATACGACGAGTTAAATGTGGCATAGCTCTGTTCTGTGCTGATGGTCATGCCATTTGGTCCTGCAGATGGTCTTGGAGGGGCCCTTCGAGGGGTTCGAGGTGTGCGAGGAGTCAGTGGTGGTAAACAGTCAGTATCTCGGAGGGTGTTCCGTAACGGCTCAGCTACAACTGAAATAGCAAGCCCAAGGGACTCCAACCTGGAGTGAGAAAACCCGGCCATCTGCACAAGGATTAAGATATCTAATCTAGCACCTATCGTGCTCGCATGAGCTGCTACTGAGAGAGGAAAGTTGAAGGAGAGAGTGTAGAACAGACGGTCAGTCTGCTATGCTGTGAGGTGAACAAGTTTTCTGAAGAAGCTGAAATTTCAATGGAACAAGAGCAAAAAGAAATGGGCAAACGTAGATGTGTGAAATAATGAAAAGATGAATAGATGAATAGTTATAAAAAATAAAAGATGAGGGCGGTTTGCCCTTAAAAGATGAGACCAAGAGATACACGGAGTATCTATGAATATCTCTATCCCTTCCAGACTTGGAACTGGAAACTGATCATCAGAAAGGTCCCAAGGTTCCAAGTTGTACGAAGTACTGGAGTAAAGAAACGTGCACTCCTAGGTTACTAGGTAGGTAAGTGGCGGGGTGCGGGGGGGGTAAAAGTGGCTACATCTACTACTGTACACCTTAACACTTGCATCTGGCCTGCAAAACAAAGTCGCGAGGTCGTGTGGCCAATCACTACTGAATTAGGCCACGTTTCCAAGCAATTTGAGCCTCAAGGTGGCCCATTGATCGCATCCACTTACACCCCCAGACCCCCCTGTTTTCTACTCGTTCAATCCTTCCAGTCTGAAGAGCGATATTCCTACATCGTGTGCGGTGTACTCCGTACGGTACGTCAGGTACGTCAAGATGCGATTATTCCAAACATCCCAACCACTGAGGAAAACGTGCCGTGCCGTGCCGTGCCAATGGGAAGCCACACACAAGATGAAAAGGAGCTTGGCTGCTACTAAAATTGTTTGGCGCATTACTTGCGATGGGATTTTCTGAGCAGCAACAGATGGTTGCATTACTCCCGATGATCAATGGCCAAGCGAAGAACCGGAGGAGTTGAAGTTGTCAAACCTTCCCTCTGCCCTCTGCCCGCAAGCTGGGGCAGCTTCCCGGGTGGTTTGATCGGATTTCGTGTGATCATCCCCAGGGGGGGACCCACGGCCAAATGCTTGGTTCTTCAGTTCCAGATCCTGTGGCCTTGGCGCCTGCTTGGCCACAAAGGGCAACGCTGCGCCAAGCTCTAACAGACTTCTAACATTGTGTCGTTTCCTATATCTCCTCTTCTGCAGCCACAAGCCACAAGCACACAACACCATACCCCATACTGTCACTTCTCAATACGAGTGACTGGATGACGTGAAAGACTCACAAATTGGCAAAGCTTGTATCAGAAACTGCATGTAGAAGAAAGAAGGTTGAGCCGATCAGACAATTGACTGCCACTCTGGTTCCTGGGCCTCGGCGTTCCATGGCACCCCTTCTACATCGCTTCTAGAAGATCGACACTGGACTCACTCAAGCCCTCGAGAATAGGAGTGATGGGACTGATTTTCTGATCAGACAATGATAAACAAAACGTACGTATGTATATCTATATATGTCTACTGTATAATAAATATATCTACTACACACGCTTTACATATATATATATTCGTCTATCATACTCGAGTATATATATATATATACTCCTGGCAGTGATCATTATATACTAAAGCGTCGGAAAATCTCACATCTCCACCCCCCGCAACACCAAACACATCGGACCTGTCGCTTATCTCAGTATATCCCTTAGCTAAGGGCGGACTGCCGCGGACAGTAACAATAAAGCTGTATTATGTCACGCAGATCATACTTGGGGTCTCTGATTCGCCGGTTCCGCTAAAAATAAGCTCAAACCCGTAAAATAGACGAGCCAAGAGGGACACAACAGACAACCCAAGCTTTCCACCCTAATTTACATTACCCGTAAATACACTTGCACAAGAAAAGTGCCTATTCTTGGCTGTTGTTCGATTTAGTCAATTCAACCTCCCGCTTAACAAAGCCCAGAAACTCCAGATGGACTGAAAACCCACCTAGTAGGCTAGTAGTAGCAGCACAAGAGTTGTATGATTCTAAAATAGTCCAGTGGAATCGCGGATCTATAATAGCCAAGGGTTACTCGCAGGGCGTGGAGACCTTGGAGCTGTCCAGAGTCCAGACCCTTTATGCGTTTGGTCTCAGTTGGTAACCATTCAAGACTATGCGATATTCATCTCTTCTTCTATTCTTTCTTCTAAGCGTCTAGTTTCAAGCGATCTAATAAAAGGTCGATTTTGTTCAGTAAAATTTGGTGGTTGAGGGCATCTTTCTCAAGTTCATCCTCGGCAATCCTACCATCAAGAGTCTTGACACCGCCCAGAAAAGAAGGGGATGCCAGGCGATGGTCGTCTACTACGTTTGGTGGTTGAGGAGTGTGCATGTCGATTGCTTCATCTGTCATGACATCTATACTGGTCGATTTCGGTCCGTCATCTTGAGCGACCTCTCCGTTTTCATCCATGATTTCTTCCAGACCTGAGTCCTCAAACCCAAGTCTAAACCGTTCTGACAAGTAATGGCGAATACTATCATTCAATTAGTTTCTTTACTGCAAGAAAATTAAAATTAAACATACTCATCAAGTAACTCAATGGTATCAGTCTCCTGTCGATTTTCAATTCGCGAAGCACTCTCCCTGATAAGTTCTTCAAAATCCTCTTCATCAATGTAATCCTCAAGGCGGTATGCCAGATACCGTGCGCTGAAATGCTCCAGCCTCTGTATCTTCAAAAACCAACCTGCACGAATTACATCATACACATTGATTGGCTCAACTTCTACCTCCTCAGAAGTCTTATGGTCCATCAATTTTACTGTGCCGTTGCCCAAGGTACTGATAACAACAGCGGCCTTAGTTTTTAATGCTTCAATGAACAGCATATCAGCAGCAAAGAGAACATCGAGGGCTAAACCGATGGGAATATCTGCTTTCTCGGTGTATAAAAAGTTCAAAACAATTTGAAGGACATCCGGAGTGCACGCGACGGGAACAACGTTTAGGAACTCTCCAATCTGTGCCTCTTGAAAATCAGATGTGAACATTGTTTGAAAGTATTCGGAGCGAAGAAGCATCGCTCGATGCACTGGAAACAAAACCGATTTCTTTGGCTCTCTTGAGGGCCTTGAGGGGGATGAAGACCGGAACGTCGAAGCAGGCCCAATTGGAATTCCAATAAAAGGAATCGTTGATTCCTCGGTCCTAGCGGACTCCCGATCTGACTCTGGGTCCGCATCATCTTCCTCGCCTCCTTCACTTGCGCAAAGCAGGACATCGGCAAATATACTGTTGCCTCTGGTCCACTTGACGTCTCGAGCCTTGCTCGATTCGACAACCAATTTATGTTTCAGCACGTGTCCTCGATACCAATCCTCAATCTGCTTCGATGCTCTAACCATCTCATCCTGATGGCGCTGTCTTGCCAACCGCCTATCGCCCCCTGCGAGTATACCTTCTACAAGCGATTCAATTTCCAGCTGATTACTGACTTTATCGATTCCTTTGAAAACATCATCCTCTGTTACAAAACTTTTGCCGCTGAGCCCCAGATCTAATGGCACGCCTCCCAAATACAAATATCTTAGAGCGATATGAAAAGCCTCCGAGGGAATAGTACTCGGAAGCTTCCATACTGTGGTTTCTGGGGCGTTTGATAGCTTCTTTGCAAAGTATGGTGAGCGAGCCGAAAGGATAAACTTGTGTAAATTCCATGCCTCTGAACCAGCAGTCAGAGATATATCTGATGTTTTCGGTTTCTGTCGGGCGAGGAGGGAGGTAATGTGCGAGGCAAACGGCTGAAGGGGATCGAAGCTTTTGCTATAGTCATAACTCAGAAGAAGCTTGTCGATTAGTTAGCTCTATACTGCATTTATTTCTGCTAGTGGATGGTCGCTATGATAGCCCGTTGCACACCTGACGAATTCTATTATTCAATGCATTATAAAGACATCGTTCCCCCTGGAACGTATCCCGCTCGCAGAGGGCTCCGGATTCTAGAAGGAGTTGGACGGTTTCGTAGTTTCCACATAGGGAAGCCTGCCCCAGGTCAGTACCTACTCGACTTCCTAAGAAGACGCCACCGTAACTCACCAATATCAAGGGAGTGTAATCGAAAGCATCTCGCGCGTTGATATTGACGCCTTTGGTAATAGCTTCCTGGCAGCCTTTCAAGTCCCCAATGCGACAAGCATAGCACAGATCGTAGAACTCCTGGCTGAGGTCCAATGGGCTTTCGTCTCGGAGCTTACCCTCTTGTATCAATTGATGCTCTTCCTTGAGTTGGATCTCCAGCTGGTCCTTGCGCAACGACATCATGGACGCAAGTGTGTCTCGCTATGCCATGCAGATAATGGGGGTGTAGCAGTGGAACAAGAAGAAGATAAAAAGATGATTGGGTTGTAATGAAGCAACAAACCTTGGGGAAGACGGGTGGCAATCAGAATTGAATCGTGGGGTGCATAGTGAGCTCAGTCGGGAGCTGGAGCTGGAGCGGCCCCACCACCATACCTCGGCTAATACTCGGAGGTCGGTTGCCCCCCCGACTCGGGCTCGCTCGTTTTGTTGACAGGCAACGGTGGGAAACTTTGGGGATCCAGTCAGAAACTCAACCACGACAATCAATTCTACCAACAACCTCGACTCCACGCCAAAACCCGGAATTCAAAGCCAACTCAATCCTACACATGGCCCTCGCTTTTCGATAAGTACTACTCAATAACAGCAGAATATACGCACGGCCATCATGTCACAAGCAGAACACTACGAAACTTTGGAGAAGATTGGTAAGTGTTGTGTTCCACACGGTGCCATGAAGGACTAAAACAAGACTAATATGGATGCGCCTGGTAGGACATGGCTCCTTCGGTATCATCAGGAAGGTTCGCAGGAAGGCAGATGGTCAGATCCATTGCCGCAAGGAAATCAGTTATGTCAAGATGTCACAGAAGGAAAAGGAGCAGCTACACGCCGAGTTCCAAATCCTCTCCTCCCTCCATCACCCCAATATAGTCCGGTACTATGAGCGAGAACACTTCAAGACGACTCAAGATTTACATCTGTATATGGAATACTGCGGCAATGGAGACTTGGGGCGCGTCATCAAAGACCTACAACTCAAAAAGGCCTATGCTGAGGAAGGGTTCGTGTGGAGCATGTTCGCTCAATTGCTCTCTGCCTTATACAGATGTCACTATGGCGTCAATCCTCCGGAAGTTGGCTCGAACGTCATGGGGTTGGGAAACTCTGCGAAGCCGCAAAAGCCAGCCAGTGGAACTATGATTCTGCACCGAGATCTCAAGCCCGAGAATGGTAAGACTTCTGCGCTCGTCTACCGGCTGTATATTCCGTTGCTAACAGGGCGCAGTATTCCTAGGGGAGGACAATTCAGTCAAGCTTGGTGATTTTGGTCTTTCCAAGATCATGCAATCTCATGATTTCGCATCCACATACGTCGGCACTCCATTTTATATGTCCCCTGAAATCTGCGCTGCAGAACGATACACACTAAAATCAGACATTTGGTCACTTGGTTGTATCATCTATGAGCTTTGCGCTCGGGAGCCGCCATTCAACGCCAAGTCACACTTCCAGCTGGTCCAAAAGATCAAGGAAGGAAAGGTTTCACCACTGCCAAACATGTATTCTCCGGAATTGAATAGTGTCATCAAGGATTGCCTGAAGGTCAATCCTGAAAGAAGACCAGATACTGCCACACTGCTCAACCTTCCAATTGTCAAGCTAATGAGGAAGGAGAAGGAAGTAGTTGACATGGGAAGAATCGTAAGAAACAAGGACGAACTTGCCACTCGAAAATTGAAAGAGGTCGAAGAACAATTACGCCAATCGAACAATTTGCGCCAAGAATTAAATGATTCACTTCGAAGGGAATGGGAGGTTAAGGCCCAGTTGGAAATCAGTCGTCAAGTTCAAATGGAGATTGAGAAGTTGCAGAAAAAGTTTGATGACGAAGTCAAAGCAAGAGTGATGCGAGAATTGGAAAGGCGTTCAACAACACCAGATTTACAAGCGGTACAAAGGAGCAACATTGAGCCTGAAGAGGTCCCACTACCAAGGTCCGATTCATCGTCAGACAGTTACCAATCATCGTCCTACGGCACAAGTGTAAGCAGTGACTTTACTTCATCCACTGACCTGACAGAGTTATCGGATTCTCCAGAGACCACAGTAAACACAAAGAAAAACGCCAGGACACCATTCGCCCGCGCTCAAACCATGTTTGCTGGTACTCCAATGGATGTTGAAATGGGGGAGCCGTCGCCTATATCCATCGCTTCTCTGGCACTATCGCCCCGCCGGAATGGAGCCACTAAAGCTCCCAATACCGGTCGCAACATATTTGCTGCTGCTGCTGAAACTCGTATGCAGCCGATTCTCCTGAATTCCGATGACTCTGATGATGATGATGATGATGACTTGCCACCGGTTCCCTCGCCTACCAGACAAAAGTCCGCCAAAAACCCGTTTAAATCCAATGGCTCACGACCTGTTCTAGTTTCTCAAAGGACGGCGCCAATTCACAGGCCATCGCAACCCAACTTGTTTAATGCTGCAAAGACAAATACAACGCCAAACTTTGCAACATTGTCGAGTGCTCCAGATTTACGCCCACAAAACACTAACAACAAAGAAAGAGGTCCATCTCCTGCTCGTCGACTCTCAAGAATACCATCCTCGACAAACCTACAAGCTCAAGACATTCAATCTAGTTCCCCAACTCGGAAGAGTAGCTTGAAGAAGGCTGGAAATCAAGCGGATGATCTTAATAAAATCGCCATGAAGAATAACATGATCAAGGCTGGCAGTGGAGGACCTTTGGCGCCCAAGGGACGAACACTAGTTGAGTTAGCTCAAGCAAGGGCTGGGGGTCGACCAATTGATGGCAACCGAAGCCCAGAACCCAAAGGACGAGCTTGGGCGCAACGCATGGCTGATAAAGTGGCCGCCAAAGACCAAGAAGTCGCTGTATGGGATCCAGACCGAGAGGAGATGCCAAGTCCATTTCTGTCAAGAACCAGACAGATGGTGACGAAGAGGTTTTAAAAATAAAATACATTAGGATTAAGGGTACTAAAATGAGGCAGTTAAGGCAATTACCAAAGCCAAGAAGGGAATGAGAAAATCAGGAAACACGAAAAAGAAAAGAAAACACCATTCGGCATAATGCATTTCCTTTCACTCGCATCGAATACACATAGCAAAAAAGCTACTTATCTTTTTTTTCCTTTTGTACATACCTGCATGGGCTGGCTTGGGATTGGGGATTTGGATTTGAGCGAATACCTTCACTCTTTCCTATGACGGTATGGTTCCCTTCTACAGGCGTTGTCGGTTGAGTCCTTCTTTTTTTGAATAACCTCTCCGAGGGAGCAGCTTTATTGCTTCCTATGGATGTTTCGTTTTATTGGAGTTGGAAATTTGCTTCTGGGGTGTGTGGAGTTAGTGAGGAGTCTTTGTATTAACGAACGAGGATTTGGAGATTGGCAGCAAAGAGAGGGGAAGGAGAGAGTTGTTTGGTGTTTGGTTGTGTCTCTCTTTTGACTGAGTTGGGATAGCCTACTTTAGCATAATGAAACTCATTCCTCATGGTTCTTATGCTTTTATGGTCTAATTTTGTCTCCAGATTTTCAGACAATTGTTTGTGGGTTTCCTTGCTGTGATCAGTTATTTTGTCATTATTGATTTCTGTGCACCTATGACACTTATTGAATCAGACAATCCTGAATTGATTATGAAGTCCTGGGGTACCAGTTGTTATGTTATTCTTACTGGAACAAGAAATTCCTGTTACAAAACAGGTGCATTTCTTTTCTCTCAGCACCCCCAATATCCAGCCCTAACTGGAACACTCTTGAGCCACTACATCACAGTATGTCAACACCAGATTTTTTCGATGCTGTTATATCTGTAGCCTGTGTTCAAGGTACAGTACCACAAGGGTTTGTGTCAGGGTCAGGGTTTAGCCATAAGGTGTGGATTAGTGTGACGTTCCATCCATGGATGTTCCCTAATTTCATCATTTTGTGGAGTACTGTTCCAGAATCTCTAAAGTGAGAGAGTGAACCACTAAACCCAAGTGTGAAGTATGTACACCCAACTCAATTTCAATGATCAGTGAATGGCTAAGCAGAGCCCTTTTTAATTTCACAGACTTAAAGAAGAGGCAATAACAGCCACTTTCAGTTTAGTTGAGTGGTACTATTTGGCGTTGAGTATATGAAAGTTAAGTCTTAATAGTTATATTCGTAATCAAATGATCAGAGAATTAATATGTTTTGAAAGAAAATATGTTTTTGTTTCTCAGGCCAACCACCAAGGGTGGGTTGCAGCCCAAATATCCTCTAGTCCAGATACAGTCAATTAAGCGAACACAGGTACCCATCCCTAGGTAGAATCACATAATATGATTGGTTGTATCTAGATAAGAGTTGCAGGATATCTGGGTCATTGAGACTAAGTAGAAGGGTGGTTGGCTCTGGCTTCTTGGAGGAAAAAAGAGATTTGGTTCAAAAAAACATTCCTGTTTGATTGATCACAACCAAAATATGGCTATAAGGACTTAATTCTTATATACACCAGGCCAAGTCTAAGTAGCAGCCCATGGTTTGCTCATTCACCTTGGATGCAGATACCTCTGCTAATTGAATGTTGTTGTTGTTGTGGATAAGCGAGTGAAGGCTGCTTTTGCTTGGACCTGTTTGGTCAAATGCACATGGTGACATATGCTTACTTGGTCTGCCTATCTGGGAAGTGACTGCACCAATCTAATACCTGGCTCTTGCAAAGAAAGTCCGTGAATATGGTGAAATAAATGTGGCATGAGGCACTTTTATATTGCTATAACAGCAGTGGTTGATCGCCTACCCACTCACTCATGTGAGATTTTTATATTGTAGAAATGATATCAAACATGAGATTGAACGATTGCCGTATGAAAATATAAGAATCATTGATATTGGTTCTTTTGTTGGCATAAGTTTACGCTTAAAGATATAGAAGTGGATGGAGAGACAGTAGCAAGTATGAGATTGCTTCAAAGACATACGTAACTAGCTTGTTACAGCTCGTTTGTTATTGTTTATTCTACAGGGGTGTAAATGAACAAGGATAAGGGTCGGACAAGACCGTGGGGGTACGCGCTAACACGCTAACGCTAACACGACAGCTTCTTGAGAGTCTTTTCACTTGTCTTGAGCATCCACACCGACCTCCAACTTTTTACCTTCAACTTTTTCAACACTCAACACCAAACCTCTGAAGTACACCTCAACATCAAATAGCGAAATGAACTTTGCGATGCTATTCTTCTTTTTGGCATTTGCCAACCTTGTCACCGCGCAGACATGGTCTGTCTTTGACACTTACCGTCAAGAATGGAGCCAGACCATCAATCGGGATGTGTGCGTGATTGGTGGTGGAGCCAGTGGAATACACGCTGCTGTGTCAATCAAGGAATCGGGAAAGACTGTGATGGTAGTAGAGCGCAACAACTATCTGGGGGGACATGCGCATACATACTTCCACGCTGACACGCCTGTTGAGAACACGCCTGTTGATATTGGAGTTGTTATCTACCAGCCAATTCCAGCGGTAATGAGGTTAGTGTTCGTTTTTTTCATCCTTCAGCTTGCCTTGGGAGAGTTGGAATAGCTTTATCACTAAACAGTTTCCATACTCTGGATCACTACTGGAAATTAGCCATGCTAACTTCAAGCACTTTCACAGTTTCTTTGGAAAATTCAACGTTCGTTTGCTCAATATGTCGTCGCCTGAAACCACGTCAAATGTCCCTGGCCAGCCAGCCAACAAGTCACTTCCAGCACTTCTATATGCCACAAATTATGAAGCACGAGATTTTCGAAATGGGTCAAAAGTCGTTCCTACCCAGTTTTCTGATGCTGAAGTAGGCGCAGCTTACGCCAAGTTCACCGAAATCTTCGCAAACTACAAGTACCTGCTTTATGGATATGATCTGCCTGATCCCGTTCCAGAGGATCTTTACCTTCCTTATGCAGTTTTTGTCAAGAAATATAACCTTCAAGCTGTTTTTCCATCGCTATTTCGCTGGTCTGGGGGATTGGGGGATGTGTTGCACCTTCCCGCAATTTACGTACTCAAATACTTCAATATGGATGATATCCTTTATGCTTTTAAGGTTGGCTACGTAACACCAGCTTCGTAAGTAACTTCTCTCTTTTTCTACGTTCGTCACCAAAAGCAAGTCTCATATTTGCTCGCTACTTATTTGCTCTCCTCATCCTACAAGAAAGATATATGCTAACTTGTTGTAGTGGTAGCGCCCACGAACTCTACGCCAAAGCAGGAGAATTTATCGGCGCAGAGAACATCCTTCTGGAGTCAAACGTGGTAGCCACCAATAGAAAAGCCTCAACAGCATCGCGCGCCGCTGAATTACTAGTCTCTACAAAAGACTCAGGCTTGAAATTGCTCGTCTGTAAAAAGATCCTTCTCACCATCCCACCCACCCTTACAAACCTTCGCGGCTGGGATCTCACCCCTTCAGAGCACTCCGTCTTCTCCGAGTTCACAACCTCAAACGGCTACTGGGCTGGCTTAGTCAAAAATGTTGGTCTCGACCAAACAGTAACAATCCTCAACACTGCGGTACATACTCCTGCAAATATCCCAATTCTCCCAGCAATGTACGAACTTCGACCTATCGGCGTTCTCAATGACGTGTGGGCCATCAAATTTGGCGCCAACAATCCCACGATGACCACGGAGCAAGTAAAGTCATATGTGGAGAGTGAAATCGCGATCCTGCAGAAGGCGAATAACGTACCCGTCACCAAGCCTGAGTGGTTGATTATGGATTCCCATACCCCTTTCCATTTGCAAGTTTCCCCTGAGGCGATCAAAGGAGGTTTCTACAACAATCTGCAGGGACTTCAAGGTGGTTTGGATGGTGTCATGTTCTATAGTGGCGCGGCTTTCCATACCCAGGCCAGTTCACTGCTATGGAGATTCAACAAGGAGGTTGTCCTTCCAATGATGATGAAGGATCTTTGAGAATATGGAAGTTTTCTAAAAGACGAATTGGTATTTGGGCTGTTGTTCACTTACTGTTTTTGAGGCTATGGAGCACACCTTTTTGCTGAATTAGAATAAACTACTTCTCTGCCAGTAGTAACTGCCATGTTGCTGGAGAACGCAGTTTGAGTCCTCATAGACTTCATCAGTGGTTCTTTCTAGAGTGATAAGCTTAGAGAGACATAGAATTCAATAGACGAAATTCACAAAATAAGTCACTCTCATCCAGGCTTCATTGGTATTAAATTCTGGTAATAATCTTTTCTACAGAGGACCTCAAAAGTAGAACTCATGGTCTTTTCTCAGAATCACTTCAAGCCATCATATCGCATAATATTGCAAAATCCATAATTTGTGATTATGTAGGATTGTTGGGGCACTAAGTTTTAATATCACGTTTGCAAGCCGGCCTGAACCACAATGATTAACCAGTAAAACAACCCAACAAAATTGATCCAAGAAACAAGCGGCCTTCAAGCAGACTCAGTCCTGAGCTTTACTTAAGGCACTCTTATGAATGTAAACACCGCTGCCTAAGGGAGTACCTCCCTGGAAGCCATCTTTTTTCCATTCTTCGTCGGTTTCTTCTCCAGGATCTACTCCATCAAGGTCAACCTCTTCTACCGTGTAGTCTCTCATAAATTTCACATATGTATCTCTTGGTCTAGGAAATTAGTCAATAGGTGATCAAATAAGTTCTTTGGCTGAGCCAGCAAACGACAAAGTGTTTTACTTACGTGTCATTTCCAGGGATGATGAAATCCTCGGAGTCGACCTTGATACAATATGACTCCCATAGCGTCAAGTCTAGTGGGAATACAATATGGGACAGGATCACAAGAGGTCGGAAAATCTCCACAAGAGCACTAAATGTAGTGTATGGTACATTCAGGTTTACAACAAGTGTAGATCCATCAATATGGAACCAACCTTCGTGCTTGTTGTATTCGTCTTCGACAACTGTCATTCCTAGGAGTTTAGCCATATCCTTGTCATTTTGGGTATAGGCTGGATCTTGGATATAAATCGGAATCTTTTTTCCATCAGCGCCAGTTCCAAGAGCATCTTGAATCTTCAATAGCTCCAAATGCTGGACACAGCCCTGCAAACCTATTTCGTCGGTTTTCGTAAGGGTGCCCCCGCCAAGTGCAAAGATCTTGGTGACCCCCACAGAAGCTACCTTTCCACTGATGATATCTCTCAGACGTTCGAGGAATATAGAATCAGATGTGAATTTTTTAACTTTGGCCTCAATATCTTTTTTGAGAGTTTCAAGACCTTTTTTGTTCAGACTTGTCTCAGTGGTATCAGACACAACTTTCGTCTCCCTCCAGGTGAAGGGGAACCTTTTTAGGATGCTTCTAGAATAATTTAGCTTGCAACACACCACATACTACTAAACTGACTTACTCAGGCTTCGAAATAACTTCTTTTCCCATTGGAAGTTTTGCAAGCGCCGCACGATCTGCCTTAAATTCCTTACAATATTCACCAAATTGTTTTTTGCCACTCCGCCAAAAATCACCAAGATCCGTCCTAACACAATCGTCATAATACTGAGCGTCATAAAGGTTGAGTCTCTTAATGACAGCATTTTTTCGTTCAGTTCCGCTGTTGTCCTTCTGTGGTTCAAGGGATGTGAAAGACAAATCGTGGTTGGGTCTGGTTCTCCATATATTGAGTTTGGGGTTGGTGTCTTTGATGAAAGAAGCCATCGCTAAGGATTTAGAATGTGTTTGTTTGCAAAATTGATATGTTTGAGAAGTTTTTGGAAGTGGGCTGCTTTGTTGTTGTTTTGGAAAGACTTCTTCGTGGAGGAAAGGTCTTATTTTTATACTACTTTTTGGTGGTTCACAGTCACCAACATTTCCATGACATATTCTTCTCATCCGCCATGAAGCACAATCATAAGACCAGGATACACGACCACATTCTAACTTATTGTATGCTGATTTGAGGGTTTGGTATGTGAACAGATTCAGTGGTTCATATCATTCACGCTCACATATGAATCTTAAATAAAGAAACCCAGTCTTCAGATTCTTGGCTAATAACATTATGGCGAGCCAATATCTACCAACGTAATAATAACATTCCAGCTAAAGCCTATCAACAATACTAGATATGCGGCGCAATAGAGGGTTTGGTGCGAAGGACAATTTCGAGGTCAATCACCCAAATATATTAGCCAGATCCTCCAAACGAATCGATTTTTCTACCTTACTATCACTTGTGGTTTACAGCATAGACTTATGAAAGAATCACTCCGATTTTCTTGCTCCTCTTTCTCCCGTTTTCTCCAATTACAACCGTTAGTATGCTTGAATATCTGGCTTCAACCTACTTGCAAGCACGTAAACCGACGCCTCTTACAGAATTCCCATCGTGTGCAATGAAACCAACTGTCATGGTTTCCCGCTTACCTTGATTTTACCCCGGACTCTATGTTTGATATGACGAATACGCGAAAAGGATCTAGAAGCGCGTTAAAGTCTGTATTGGGGTCTCACAGTTCTCAAGATATGAAGGCTCTCATTTGTCTGAGCAATTATCCGGTGCTTTCTCGCACCGGGAAACCAACCAACTTTCAGAAAAGGGTATCACTGTTGGGATATATTCCATGGTGTTTACATAGTCACATGATATAAGCGTTCAAGTACTTAAGTCCTCGAACGCTCCATCCTTAGTTAGCTCCTTAATCGATTATCATACTTTGCAATACGAGTATTTGGTTCACCCTCTTTTATACCAACAATCACCAACTGTCCCAATGCGTCTGACAATCCTTGTATTTTGGTGGCACAATAGACTCCGACTCCTCGTCTCCTTCTGAGCCTATTCTTTTCTGACTCACTCTTTTTTGTACTTGTTTGACTCGAACTCAACTACTTTGATGATTGTGGGTGTTAGTGAAAATATTCCGAGTAAACATATTAACCATTCCTACTAAACTCCCACCGCTTTTAGTCAGTGCGCGGATGTGACCGTTGATATCTAACACTCGCATGCGAATCACAACCAAAAAGAATCTAGAGGCCAACGAGATTCTAGCAACTGTACAACCAACAAGTGTTGACTCAGCCCCCAATCAACTTACCGACACGAGGAATCCTTTACTGTCAGAGACGGCTGTGAACAATATATTTCCAACTCGGAAAACTCCGAGGATAAAGGAATATGTGATACGAAAGGGCGCGCAGACGAATAGAAGATCCAAGCTGAGGGTTTGCGTTAAAATATCAACTAAGAACATTTAGTCTACCTGGTACCTAGATAGAGTGCTATGACACGTGAAAAGATCTGATTCTAGCTGGGATACTTCGATACTTGAAGCAGTATTAGTATTAGGATTAGGAGGCAGTCTCTCCACGCTGAACCATGTTTAAGCTAGGCAGTCAAAAACTGTTCATCTAACGTTGTCGAGCGCCAAGCTTGTAGCCTATAAATTACTGCAGGTGTAACACATCACATCACGTGGACAATTATTGGGATCGGGAGCCTGTAGGGACCTACCTCGAGCCTACCTACCTAACGTTTGATGAACACAACACCAAAAATTGCTCACAGAAATGCCGGCATTTGGATATCTAGGTGTTCAGTCAGTTCTCCATGCCCAAAACCTTCTATCATAATTATTATTTCCGCAAGAGACGAGTTCTGAGAGAAGGATGCCACAGCCAGCCGCAGCGCTCGAGGTCGAGGCTGATGTGTACGTCACACCTTTGCAGGTAAAAGGAAAGTAGCGACATTGCTTGCTCAGAAGGACCAGAAAATGCACCAAACAAGAGTTTGGTGGCAAGTGCAAGTAAGAAGCCACTTGGCAATTGAAAATGGTGGATTCGAGAATGTGATTCCTGGTCTTCTGGGCAATTACCCCTCAACCTTTCCCTTATTGTGCCTAATCCATACCGCAATGCTAAATGGCATTCAAGAGGGAAGTCTTGCAGTGGAGAATTCTTGATTCTTGATTTCAGCGTCTTCCAGCTCATTGCGATTCAATCGGAGTTCCCCAACGAGTCTCCGCGCCTGTGTCGACGGGCGCTGATCAGCACAGCCAATTCGTACGATATTTTGTTATTACTGTAGTTTCCAGCTGAATGGGTGATGTTTCGGTGGATATTGCTTCCCCAGAATTCGATACATACGATTGGCATCCCTTGTGTGAGGCTGAACTTGATAATGGGCTTCGTAAATATAAAAACTCGTTCATTTTCTCGTCTTTGGTTCGATTTGAGGACAGAATTTACCTGCAGTACTTCTTCCATCATCTCTTCATCTTCTCTTCTCTTCTCTTCTCTTCTCATATACCTAGGTATCACTTGTGACTCTCGACATCATGAAGTTCATTCTCGCTTTTTCGGCCGTTTTGGCAACTGCACTAGCCGCGCCTTCTGCTTTCGAAGTGATCTCTTCACGCGGTCTTAGCGAGAAGGAAGAATCCCAATTCTCATACGACGGCCCAGATTCTTCATCTTGCCCAACAAATGGCACTCTTCCAAAATCGGGCTACCTCTCCCCATCCCTCATGGTTCCCATCTCCGCCTTTGCTCCTGATTTCCCCTTCGGTCCCTCCAAGGTCTCTCTGATCACCCCAAACAACTTTTGCACAATCTTCAACTTCGAAATTCCAGGCTCGGCATTCGGAAAAGACTGTACTCTCGAATTTCTGTTCCCAGAGTTTCCATCCCAAACATCCAAACCCTACTTTTACAAAGGCTCTGGACACTTCACTTTCACGGGTTACGCTTTCAACAGTGGTGCTACCCGCGAGACCACTTTCAACAACCAACCTCCAGAGGGACCCAGTCCACCTATGCCACCAGCGGTTTTGGAGCCTGGAAATGCTTATGTTATTAATGCTGGATCTTGTGCGATCCCAGAGGGCCAGAAGAAGATGACTGTCAGTGGGTCATTGTGCAGTACCGATTCGGCATTTTTCTTCAAGCAGGACACCGCGAATTGTCCTATTGGATTCTATGTTGTTATTTCCTAAGCTGGGTATGGGGACGGTGATCAAGAAACCAACTCTCAAGGGCGTGTAACAAAAGTTATTCTATTATGTTTCTTGGGAAGTTGATTTATACGCTACAAGTTCATAAATGCGATAGCATCAGCTTAAATCTGTCAATTATCTGCTCATGCGCGGTATAGAAGTATACCAGTGAGCGATCATAGCTGTAATATATCTTTCACTTCCAAGATCTACATGTTTCCGATCACCCAAAATTCACCGTGTATCCTCTCTCAAAAATTACCAATCTTCACATACGCACGTTCTCTGAAACGTAAAAAAGTATCTACCCAATTCTCATGATGCTTCCGGTGCCAGGAACAATCCAATTGTAATCTCCCGTGATATCCGTTCTCTCTCGGCTCGTCAAGGTGGTACATTCCCCTGTCAAATCAGGACCCGAGCAGACCAGAAGATTAAAGGCGTAATCTAGGTCGGAATTATAGATGCAATTGGTGTTTGGGACGTTGATACGTTGGTTCTGGGCAATGGAGTATTTGAAGCATGGTGCAGCGCAGCCACCGGTATTGATGTTTGAGAAGGTTAGCGAGATGAATTGTGGTATGTAAGTGAGAAGGAGGCCTAGGGGAGTTACTGGTAGTTGTTGCAGACTGTGACTGCGGAAGCGAAGGATATAATGGGGAAGAGAGTGAAGAGGCGGTTGAGTTGCATGTTGGGAGAGATGTGAAGTTGATGCTTGCTTTTGTCAAAGACTGTTTTTGAATTGGAGAAGGGAAGGTAGTAGTAAGTAATGAAGTTGGAATAACTGATGTTTCAAGTGGAAAGTCTCCTGTTCTTATAGCCATATCATCTCCACTAGTCACTGAAATACCTCCACCTGTTTGACCGTTACTTTCATGGTCGTCCTCTCACTGAAAGCTTAGTGCTTACTTGATGTAACGTTCGAGATCTTACTCCACAGTCAAGATACACGAGTCTGCACTCCTAATACACAAGATCATGAAGATCTCACATTGCGCCTCGTGATTCTAAAGATTACAAGTATAAAAAAGGCTGGAGACATATTTGTCTGTGTATCACCAGTTTTCCGGGAAGGCAAAGAAATGAAGCATTCAAGAGCCATCATGGCGAACTAGTTCCCCCAATAGTTCATACCGCAAATCCAATTCTCTGGAGAAACAAAGAACTCATATGCCATGTCTCGGAGTAAGCACGAGCTAACAATGCCGCACAACAATCTGGTACTACAGCAAATACAAAAACAAGTCATTCTCCAAGGTCTTCGTGTCAGTAAACTAAGTCATATCTCAGATAATTCCAGCGGAAAGAGCAGCAAAATATCTGCAAGTAAGCTCAGTCGAGTGCTGCCTGATGTCGCGAAATGATCGAGCGTCTAGATCAGAAGAAGGAGTGTAACCACAAAAGCGATGAAATTATGAGCCAACGAAATTTCTAGCATGTACAATTAACCACCAGGGGAATTGAACACATACCCCACCTAAGTAAGACCGACCTTCTTTCAGCCTCATCCTCCAAAAATCCCCTCAGACATTCTGTGAAGTACTTGCCCGACCTGTCCCCTCAGTAACATCATCCTTCCAAGAAAAACAAAAGAGATCATGGTGCACCGGAGAAGAACACCCACACCATCCACTACTCGAAAGATAAAAACTGTATGACCCGCTACTTAAAAGTTATACCTCGAAACAATGATGCAAACTACGAAATTGAAGCACATAAAAGACCCTGACCATAAAGATGGAGAAAGGAAGCCTTTACAAATTCTTGTGGAGAACCTAGGAGGGGATCAGGGGCTCTGTATGTCCACCGTAGGAGACTCCGTTACAAGAAGACTCTAGACTCTCAGAAAAAGATTGACTTCCTAGTAAGCCAGAATATTGCTATGAAAACAGTCCCTGGATTGCCAAGCCAATTAATCTACCAATAGAGAAAGTCCCAGCAAACATCCACTGACTCAGTAACATATCAAAAATTGAAAATATATGGTCCTTCTCAGAACAATCCCCAATAGGTAACATTGAAGTTAAGCGAATCTTGTGCAGGTTTGTCTAAAAGCCTGTCTAAATCTTGGAAAGTCCTAGCCAAGGTGAAGGACGACGTTCGGAATTTCCTAATCCACAGCAGTAATCCTTCCACCAAGTTTCGCCCTTCTTCAGGTTACCAAAGAGCGTATTTACCTGAATAATTGCTTCGCTGTCGTTAAGGATTGTTTGTGTACAGTCATTCAACCTTTTCGATACTAGTGGAAATGGCAGCCTTGAGAAAATAGCTATAGTAGTCGTAATTACTTGGTGGGAAAATTGGGGCTTCGTCAAGATAGTGAATATAAGGCAGTCCATCCAGCATCATCTCCTTCCAGGCGAGCAACAAGACAGCAAGGAAGAAAATACCTATTGTTGAAATATACACGTGTCAGTTTTGTGGATGGTCACGTATCGTGTGATGCTGCATACAAGCGTTGGTAGAGTAGCTGTCTATCTTCTCTTCTTTGACCAATTAGCCAACGAAAAGAGCTGACTACTTCCACTTTTCTTACGACTAGTAAGTGATACCAACAGATGTGCCGCATATTCGTTGATGAAAGAACATTTCATGCCATGCTAGGCCAGAACATGTTGATTCAGGTACTCAAAAGACCCAAGTAAAGCGACAGCAAAAGCCTCAAAAAAAAAAGAAAGAAAGAAAGAAAAAGATATAACATTAAACCAGCAAAAGAGTTCGGGCCCAACCTCCGGAGGTTGCTCCTTACATCTCTCGTATGGGTAACAGTTAATGGTGCGGCGCATATGGGAAGACACACATTAACTGACTGGGCCAGGCGGACAGGTTTAATCCCAGTTTTGGTGACAGGAAATGTGGTAATTAGGGATATCAACAATATTTGGTGGTTTTTGTGGGCCGAAGACTAGACGGGGGGCGCTGATTGGTGGGAATTATTCGGGGTTGCTGGAGGTTGTCAGGTGTCAGGGGGGCTTTGTGTGACCTTGACGCGACTACCTAGGTAGATAGGGCTGGAAAGGAGAGGAAAAGAGCCGACCTGCGCAATTACAGTCTTCTCCGTCTTTTCGAAATGGGGCTGCCTCTGGTTGAAAACACAAAAGATAATACGCCAAAAGAACGATGATGCCCAGGTGGTAATATTAGCTGTGGCGACGAAACTTACCAACACCTCAATAGATTTCAGTTTCGTGCTCGAGAAGCTCCCGGTGGGTGTGAACACGAGTAAGAACAAGTGAACCCAGCGAAAATGATACGCGGGAAGTACTCGACACTTTTGATCCAGATATAGGATTTTCCAGTTACAATGGTTCGCCGATGAATAGTTTGCGGCTACCAAAGAACCTAGGTAGTTCTATCATTGCGAGTCGCACATCCAAAAATACATTGAGGGCGTAATTTCAATGACGACTTGCAAATTACTACACCCATGAAAAAGAGCTACCAGCCAGTATGATGGGCGAAGCAAAAATATGAAAAAACCTTCACTAAAGCCACAAAACGAAAAAAACTCCATCACTCAATGGTAATAATCCAGCTTTTTACAGATTTGTACATTATGATTACAGGCGTTCACCGGACTGTCCCTCCTCCAAGGATATCTGTGATATTAACCTGCCCACTTCCCCTTGGAAGTGGTTCAGCTTGATTCGGTGCACTCTTCCAGCCGATCATATAAATCAAGCGGAATGTGGCTGGCAAAGAGCCATCTTCATTTCCATGCAACTCCCGATATATTCCTTCATTGGCAAGCAGAACATCTCTCTGGATAGGGCCAGGCTCTCGTCCCAGTACCGCATTGCTCTCTCCCATTGCTTGAAGGTCCTGCATTAACGCGAAAGAATCTGGATAATCAACAATAATATCATCAACATCCACAGTCAGCATTTTGAATCCCGCCTTCTGCAGTAAACCACCCATGTCCTTAACATCTGCTAAAGGAGAGACGTGTGTAGAAACACCTCCTCTTCTTTCCTGATCTGAAAGTTGCAGCGACGTTCGCAATTCGTACAAAGAGTCTCCTCCCAGCATTGCTGCAATAAATGGGGCATCTGGCTTCAAGACATGGTTGATTTGGGATAACAGCGAAGGCAAATCATTAATCCAATGCATGCTCAACGAGCTCAGCACAGCATCAAACGTGTTGCCCTCATACGGAAGCGTCTCCTCATCAGCGAGCACTTCACGGGTGAGGTTGATTTCCTGGTTGAAGGGAAGATCGGCATCGCGAAAGAGCATTGAGCGAGATGAATCGGCCGCTGTGAGATGTGATATTCGGGTTGCAAGAGCAGGGGATGATGACTTGGCAGGATCAGGGTCTGGATTTGGCAATGTGAGGGCATGGGCAATGTTACATGCGTTTGCACCAAGATCAAGAACATGGTCAAAATGTCGATTGATGTCCTGGGAGGGGTCAATGAATGTCATATATATAGCTAGCGTTGATTGAGATTATGTCATTACCAATAATCGCTCTGTCAGACGCATTGCAACCTCATCTTTCAAGTAATCTACCTGCCGGCTTCTTTCGACATTGCTTGCTGCTCTTTCTCGCTGCTTGTACTTGGTGTTGCGGTTGAATACCTGGAAGGCTGGGTTTCCCGTACTCAGACTCTGTGTGGCGTAAGCCCGAAAATTGTAGATTGCAGGTGTGTGTCTAGCCACAATTCGCGGTAAGAAAGGGCGAAGTATTGAAGAGTTCATTGCTGTGAGATTAAGCTGTCAAGAATATTGAGAACTCTGAAGAACTTTCGTGCTGCATAACTAAGCTTTCATCAAAAGTATAGGTATGAATTAGGGTTAGGAAGAAGGCTGATTGACGGCTGCAGTGACGACGCCATTTTGACGAGGCTCAGCCTCTCACTTCATTGTTTTGGGTTTGGGTGCTCACAGACCCCAACCCCTGTCTAGTGCAGGTGAGCAGCATCGCATCAAGAACAACCAGCCGCCCGAGAGAGGGGATCAACACCACGACCAATCTCTCAAGGCATTTCCCACCTGTCACTCCAGCCAAGTCTCCGAATATACCCTTCGACCACGCTGGCTGCTCGCCTCCTCTTAGCTGATGGACGTCCACGAGCAGGGCTAATTTGAGAAGCCTTTCCCTTCAACGGACCTGCACCGACTTCACCGAGAACAACAAACTCCTAGTCTTCAGACAACGTACCCGCCAATTTGGTCGAATAACCACTGCCACACAGCATAGGAAACTGCCTGCACGGGGTCGTTTCATCCTCCCAATCGCTTCTGAGATCTCCCCGAAGCGCCATATTAATAAACAGCCATGGCGACTTCAGCAGCCACCAGCTTTTTGAGCCGGGGCTCTTCGGGAAACAACTCGAATATGCGCGGATTGGTACAATTTATTGCGGATTTACGAAATGCAAGGGCAAGGGAACTCGAGGAGAAGAGAATCAATAAGGAATTGGCAAATATAAGGTATGCGGTTATTCGTACATGGTACAATGCGAGGAAATGAAGCGAGGCTGACAAACAATCCCAGACAGAAATTTAAAGGTATACACAAAAGCAGATGTTGCAATGGATTTGGTAGGTTGTCTTACTAATTGTTATCGCAGATGGTAGTCTCAGCGGGTACCACAAGAAGAAATATGTCTGCAAGGTAAATACCCTCATTCCTAGCTGGAACTACATCTAACAAACAATAGCTTTTGTACATATACATTTTGGGGTGGAACGTTGACTTTGGTCATCTCGAAGCTGTGAATCTTATCTCCGCGAACAAATACTCCGAGAAACAAATCGGCTACCTTGCAATGACCCTCTTCCTACACGAATCACACGAACTCTTGCATCTTGTAGTAAACAGCATACGGAAGGACCTCACAGATCATAACGAATTGTTCAATTGTTTAGCTTTGCACGCTATTGCAAACGTTGGGAGTAGAGAAATGGGAGAAGCATTAAGCGGCGAAGTCCACAGATTGCTCATTTCACCGTAGGTTAGATGCTGCTTGTATATAACTCGACGCTAACTTTTTACGAGGACATCGAAACCATTTGTAAAGAAGAAGGCTGCTCTGACGCTATTGCGTCTATACAGAAAACACCCTGATATTGTTCAACCACAATGGGCCGAACGAATAATAGCTTTGATGGATGATATAGATATGGGCGTTGCTCTATCTGTTACATCATTGATTATGGCCCTTGCTCAGGATAACCCAGAACAATATAAGGGTAGTTACGTGAAGGCGGCTTCCCGCATGAAACGAATATTGGTAGACGGAGAGTATGCACCTGATTACCTATATTATAAGGTGCCGTGCCCTTGGATACAAGTGAAGATGCTCCGGTTACTGCAATATTTTCCACCATCAGGTATGTTCTCCGAAGACTGATGGTATGCCCCGAGAGACTAATTCAATTGCAGAGGATGTCCATGTTCGAGACTTGATTCGCGAATCATTGCAAAAAATACTGAATTTGGCCTTGGAGATGCCAAAAAATGTCCAGCAAAACAACGCTCAAAATGCAGTCCTCTTTGAAGCGATCAACCTCATCATTCATCTTGACACAGAACAAGCGTTGATGAGCCAGATATCAACAAGATTGGGGAAATTTATACAGTCTCGTGAAACAAACGTTCGCTACTTAGGATTGGAGGCTATGACACATCTAGCAGCCCGAGCGGAAACACTTGACCCTATCAAACAGCATCAGTCGATCATCATTGGATCCCTGAAGGATAGAGATATTAGTGTGAGGCGGAAGGGTCTTGACCTCCTTTACAGCATGTGCGATTCGACGAACGCACAGCCTATTGTTGGGGAGCTTCTTCACTATCTGCAAAATGCTGACTTTGCCATTCGAGAGGAAATGGTACTAAAGATTGCAATTTTAACTGAGAAGTATGCCACCGATATTCAGTGGTATGTCGATATCTCGCTTCGTCTCATCGCAATGGCAGGAGATCATGTGAGCGATGAAGTATGGCATCGAGTCATCCAAATTGTGACAAACAACGAACAGCTTCAAGTATACGCAGCGCAGAATATTTTGCAGTATGTCAAAGCCGATCATTGTCACGAGACATTGGTAAAAATAGGGGGTTACTTATTAGGCGAGTTTGGCCATCTAATCGCCGAAGACAAGGGTTGCAGTCCGATAGAACAGTTTCTCGCGCTTCAAGGGAAACTTCAGGGTTGTTCCTCAAGCACACGAGCGATTATTCTTTCATCGTTCATCAAGTTTGTCAACCTGTTTCCCGAAATCAAACCCCGCCTCATGTATGTTTTCCAAGCATACAGCCACACTTTGGATTCCGAACTTCAACAAAGAGCATGCGAGTATCTTGCTCTCGCCAGCTTGCCTACAGATGACCTCCTTCGAACAGTTTGTGATGAGATGCCCCCGTTCCCAGAAAGACAATCCGCGTTATTGTCTCGACTGCACCAAAAGCATGCAAACACCAGCGATAAACGGACATGGATTGTTGGTGGCAAAGACGCAAACGCTAATGAAAAGGATATGGTCAAGAACCCAGGATTGAATCGAACCTTAAGCGTCAATGGGAACGGGGTTCCCAACGGTGCGACAAATGGTACCAATGGACATGCAAAGGTTGCCAATGACCTTGCGGGTCTCGATATGATGGACGCTGGATCTTCCGAGCCTAAGACACTCAAACAACCAAATCTGGCATCAACTGCTCATCTTTCGCCTGACTGGGAGATTGGATATAACAATCTCCTTCTCAAGGGCGAGGGAATCCTCTATGAAGATGGCCAGATCCAGATTGGTGTTCGATCAGAATATCGAGGTCAGATGGCATGTGTCATTTTATATTTCTACAATAAAGCACCAGTTGCTGTCAGTTCTTTCACCACCACACTTGACCTCGACGCTTCAGAGAAAGGTAATTTGACTTGGGAAGTCAAAGGCTTACCAGAGAGTACAATCAGCCAGGGAGCTCAAAGTCAGCAGATGATTATGTTTACTGCTCAAAATGTCTTCGATAAATCACCTACTATCAGAATAAGTTACCTTGCAGGAGCTTTGCAGGCTCTCACTTTGAAACTTCCTGTGACGATACACAAATTTATGGATGCAGCTGAATTAACAGCCGAGGACTTCTTCAAGCGATGGAACCAGATTGGTGGTGCACCACGAGAAGAACAACGAGTTTTCGGTATCAAAGGCGCGAATCGCGAGTTCAACGAGTCATTTATACGGAAAACAGTTCAGGGATTCCGATGGGGAGTCCTGGATGGAGTTGATAAAAATCAAAAGAACTTCGTTGGCGCCAGTGTTCTTCACATTGGTGGAGGTCGAAAATTTGGCTGTCTGCTGAGACTGGAACCCAATTATGGCAAACAGGTATGTTTCTCTCTTTACACAGTCTATGCTCAACATGTTTACTGATGATAACTAGATGATTCGTCTCACAATTCGAGCAACGGATGAAAGTGTCCCTGCGACTCTGATCAGCATTATGGAGCAGAGGTTAGCGGTTGGTCAATCTACACAACCTGAAGTATTTGAACCTCCAAGTATGAGGGAAATGTCCAATATTTTTGGTAATGTCCTTGTTACGTGATGAGCTTGGGTAAAGAGCAGTTGGTTCTTCATATTTCCTTGGCCAGTGAGGATAGTCAAAAGTTCTTGGAGTGGAAGCAGAGAGTGGTCAAACAGAGCTACAGGATTTGGAATGACAATTAGCGTGTATAGGTGGGAAGCCTAGGTGGTATTGAATTCATTGCGGTCAATTTCTTTTCTTTTCTTTTCTGGAGCTCGTTGTAGTGTATTGGTCGCACGCATGTGGGAATGGGAAATGGGATGGTGGAGGAAGATTTTCTCGTACATAGCTGCTGCTGCATTTTCAAACGGAGTTTAACTGGGTTCAAAGCATACATAATTGAAAATTTTGATTGTCCTAGCCTTGTCAATCAGAACATTAGAGCCCCTTGGTAAGTGATCATGTAAGTGTGATCTTGAATAATCAAAAATATTCATAGTTGAACTCCATTCGGAAATCTTGGTCTTCTTATGCTTCGTAACGCTAAATATTGGTATGCCTGAACCACACATCCTCATGATTTACCTGCATTCTTCTCATTTTGTTATTTATTTAGGCAGGATGTGAATTTCATGATCATCACCCAATCCCAATCAATATACTTAATCTCCAACCCCCATTTATACCTTACGCCAATCACTCATACATCTACCCACACATCCCAAGCCCGCAACTTCAACAACCTTCTCATGCCAGGAAAGCAAAACACTCATCGCAGCACCATCATTCTCGTTCCTAGGAGCCGCTCGTCCACCCATTTGCGAAAAGCCGGTCGCTTGGGGAGTCAACACAGAGGATTTGGTGGGGGAGCTTGAGGACCGAGCAGTTGAAGAAGCCATGCCTTTGTACCTATCATCTCATTAATTCCCCTCTCCACACCATTACACAAGGTAAATGTAATGCAGGATACAACTCACAAATACTTCATCAAAACATCCAAAGCCTCGCCCCCGCCCTCACTCGTGAAAATCCGTCCTAACATAGGACTCATCTCACTCGCCTTAATGCCCTGCAACACCTCGGTGACGGTTTGTAGATGTAGATCCTTGACCATTTCGTCCCCGCCGTATGGTGCTCCTTCTAGGGCTCCGCGTAAGGCGCCCTCGGCATCGCCTCCGCGGAGGAGTTGCCGTACTTGTTGGCCCAGTGTTCGGATCTCGTTCTCGTCTACCGGGGCGAAGGCTGGGTGTAGGGTCGAGGTGTCGAAGTTGGAGGAGGATTCGGGGTCTAATGCATCGATGTTTATGGTGCGCCAGTTCTCGAGGAGCGAGGCGTCAGAGTGGTGTTGCATTATTGACATTTTGGCGGTGGGGTAGCTTGGGAGCTGGGTGAGGTGAGGTTGGGTTGGGTTTGGTTTGTATTCGTGAAGAAGGGTTGGTGAGGGGTTGATCGAGTTCAGGTGGCTTGCAGATCCGGATCTGGATTATTGGTAAACCAGTGCCGTAAGTTGTGGTGTAAGTTTTGGATATAGCTTTATGATTGTTGCTTGGAGGGGCAATCAGTAGCTGTACAAGTACTGTACTGGTTGAGCCTCACCTCCTGATGTTCCGACTCTCGCCAAGCCCGGGTCCCGGAGACCGGGATTCGGCTACAATATCGGGTCTCGAGCGGGTATAGGAGCGATACCCGGATACCTCGGTTAAGCCCTCTCGGTTATTCCCTCACCCCCTGAAACTCTTCGCTTCCTCCCACCACTCCTATGGACCAAAAAAAAAAGTCGTAGAATTTTCTTCCCTTTCGCTCAACGCAAATTAGTTTAAAACATTCGAATAAATGAAAATAAATGACAAGATTTTCGATGAATCAATTTTACTATTCTAAACACACCCTAATACCAAAATAGTTCAAATAGAATTACGGTAATACCCATCAAAGGATTTCTCGTACACCGGGGAAGACCTCCCCCCTGCATCCAGCTCCAACAAAAATAGCCCGCCTCGCTCATCCCATCCCATCCCATCCTATCCACCCCCCTTTTCAATACCCCATACCCTCCACACCCATCCACCATCCACCATCCACCCTCCACCATCATGAAATCTACCCCTTCCCTTATCGCCCTGCATACGCCAAACTTCCCACACCACCACCACATCACACCCACAACCGACGCTATTTCCGTCTCCATCCATCCCATCCCATCTCATATCTCCGACACACCAACCACCTCCTCTCTACTTCGCTTATCCCCTATTCAATCATTCAACCTCCGATTAAAGTACTCTTTTGATTTTGATTAGGTACCAGGGACCTGTCGTTACACAATACAACTCACATTTGGTCATACCATACAGTAAGATACCTTTCGTCGTTCCTGGGTGGTGGAACATTCTGTGCATATTCTGGAAAAGGGGACGGGGACCT
This sequence comes from Hymenoscyphus linearis, assembly GCA_900536425.1. NCBI lineage: Eukaryota > Fungi > Ascomycota > Leotiomycetes > Helotiales > Helotiaceae > Hymenoscyphus > Hymenoscyphus linearis. The sequence goes on from UNPR01000002.1 coordinate 288,656, forward strand.
GATTACTGGTACTCCATACAGTAGGTACATACTTTTTTCCATGTTGTGTTGGATTTCTTTTTTGAAAGACGGGTGTCTGGAAGCGGTCGTGTGACCACACTTTTGAAATTTCGATGATGAGGAGGTGGGTGGTAAGAGCTTGCTGAACTTTTTCTTCTTCTCGCAACTTTGACCCTTGATGGTACTGTACGAGTGAGTGGACAAATCCCTTTTATAGAACTAATTTGGATGACGTTGAACCCCCAACTTCCGCAATTGACGGAATACCACATGGTGACATACCAGAGCCCCCACGAGAACGAGATACCCTCGTTTCTTGAATTCCTTCAATGACTAGCTTGGTCGTTGAGCCGGCCATTGCCCAATGCTAGGCTTCAATTCAAGGCTTACCAAAAAGACATGAGTAATTACTCATTCGGCCGCAGACAAAGCAGGAGGATTCTTGCGAGAGGGGAAAGTTCATAGATCTCCCTCCAGTACAGCCAGCCAGTCAGTCAGTCTTTCGGAGTTGGGAAAGCCACGGTAAGGTAAGTAAGTCAGTCAGTCCTCCGAGACTTAGTTACCAAAAAACAGTACGCAGTACACCACCAACCAACCTTCTCATCTGCTTGACTCTCAAAATTCCAGAAAAAACAGGTCGAAACACGACGCAGATGCAACCGAAAAATCCCCATCACAAATCATTTCACCACGTAGAAAAAGCTAATCGTGCGAGGGGAATCGAAAGATGTGGATTGCAAATGGTGGATCGTGATGCCGCCATGCCATGCCGTGTCTACAGAAATTAAGGTTAAAAAGTCAAGTTCCCCCCCCCCCCAACCTTCCAAAACCAGAAACAAGGGAAGCTTAAATGGGCAACCAAACAACCCACCTCCAAAAGAAAACATCGCAAAGATTGGCTCAAAGGGCCAGCCGAAGTCTAAAATGGTAAAAAATGTACAAGTACGAAAAAAAGTCCATTCTCAAACACGTTGTGCCCGGAAACCTTAACTCTCTCTGCCCTTCCTAAAGGTGGATGGTGGAACAGACCCGACCGGTAGGAGTCGTCCCGGCTGCAAGTTGGGTCAGTCAGGTCAGGTCTGCAGGAACAACAGAACAGACGTACGCGAGGGCGTTAGGTCATTACTCATTCATCCCATATACGGAACTTTCCAAGCCAACCGATGAGAACCCTAAGAGACGCCCAGTGCGAATCACCCATCCACTTTTCTCCATTCCCAAATGCCCCCCATAGATACCGTACCACCGTATATCGGTTCCCCGCTATTAACGATGGGATGTGCAGATGGAAAGGTAAAAAAAGACGAAACACGAACACCTCACAATGTCCCGGGGAAACGAAACAATCACATCTTGTCCGTCCCCAAGGGTTTTCGTCACATTGTGACTTTGCTGCCTTTCGTCCAAGCAATTGGTAGCCTCAGATTTCAAACTCATGGCCAAGGCCATGCGAGAAAAAAGCAAGCCCAACTTCCAACAGGCGCGTCCAAGCTTATCCTAGGCCTCCGAGCAAGCCACCCATTCCAAAAAGACTGGAAGTCGCGAAAAAAAAAAAAAAAAAAGGAAAAAGAAAACATCTGAGTCAATCGACCCTTGCATCCAACCAACTTCAATAAAAAAGTAACTTGGTAATACAATATGTTTGTGAATACCCCTTTTCTACCATCCCGTCACAAGAAGCAAGTCGAGTCACAAAAAGGAAAGAGGTAGGTAATCAATCAAGGTAATAGTGATAATATAGATAGTAATTAATTTTTTTAGATTCTTCTTCCCACAACCCCGTCCCGTGCTAATTAATAAAGATCTGTAAATCCTACACTCTGCTTTTCCCCGATAAAGGACCAACTGAATAAGTACTATGATTGGGGTATAACATGCCTCCTCGAAACATCAGGATCCAGCCTTCGACAAAGACAAGCAAGAACGCAAAAGATTCCTTCAACTTACAAGGACACAATATCCACAAACATAGGGTACAATTTCCTTAAGGGGGAAAACAATCGCACGCAAACAAAAAATCAAAAAGCAAATAAAGCAAAAGGTGCCAGAAAAAAAACTAAATTCCAAATGAGCCGTGAGGCTACGTAATACCCAATTCTTATTCTTCCCAGCAAAAAAGCAAAAAACAAATGACAGTAAGAGATCTATATGCGCACACAATTCTTTTCCCAACCCACTGATAACAAGAAGTGATGTTCCCATTTTGTGTAGCCCCAGATATCGGATATAATAATACAAGAGAGGAAGAGGAAAAAAGCAGGCGCCGTGGGGAAAATGGGCTCTTCAAGAAACATAAATATTAAAATTCCATTTTTCTAGATGCGAACGCCGTGGTCCATTGCCATGTCTATTTTGCCAATAAGATGAAAACCCGCGCATGACAAAATTGAAAAGACTTTTGATTGTGCGGAAGAGAGTCTGGATGGTACGCCACTGAGTCTCTGTCTGTGCTGTGGTTCGAGACATGAGGCTGATATGGGAAGTAAGGGATCGAGAATGGTGTGTTTTTCCCCAAGGAATGGTGGCATGTTTCGGTATCGAGATTGCCGGTGCAGATTCTTATCGAGATTGACGTGTTGAGATGGCTGAGATTGCCGGGACGGTTCTCTGGTGTCGATCTAAACAGGAATGTGGAGGTTGTGGGGAGGTGGAAAGAATGAGAATCGTCGCAAGTCGTGGTATGAGGTGGATAATGTACAGGTTGAAAAGCCAAGATTTCCGTTGAGGGGGTATTAGAAGATGTGTTCTCGTGAGAGAAGCTTTATGAAGTTTAAATTGGTCCGTAGAATGAAATCAGAAAAGAGGCCCAAGAAATATTGTTGGGTGGATGCGAAGATATCGTCAAGCGCGGCGCGAAATGGCTTTGGAGTTGTTGACCTTGGTCGTGTGGTTCAGAGAACCCCGATATTTCGTAGTCAATTCGTGAGAATTGGACCGGTTATCGAGGCTTTGGTGGTGGAGGCTTTGGGAGATCTGTGGTATCGTATGCTCCACGACCCATGTTGAAAGATTGAACTTGTTCGGAAATGGCCATTTCGAATGTTGAGTCTGGAGAAAATACATGTCAGTCAAGTTCAAAAACTGCGGTGGTATTCCATTGAATACCCAATTGCAATTGCCACATGTGAGGCAATTGCATGCGAGTGGTTCTGACTCACGGTGCTTTGATTACGCTGCGCAAGGTTGTCTGTGGACAAAGAAGGGGATCCCGAGAAACTTTGTAAAGTTTATGAGAGCTGTCGGAACACAGTTGAGAGAGAATTGATCGAATTGATGGATGGCTGGTGGAGATACAGAATTCTAGGCAAGTGCTGATGAGTTGACCCTTTTATCTTTTTTCCGAAGAGAAGGGATTGAGGGTGTTGTGAATGTTTTTTTCTAGAAAAGACCAGGTTGCTTTGATGTAGCTCGTTTCGTAACAAGCCCTGCGACAAGGCAATCTGGTAGGCGGGAACAAGCTGGGACGTTAATGCAGGATCGTGCAGTGCAGGAACCGTTTGTGTCGGTAGCCGACCGATTTAGATGGAGTCGAGGGAGGGAGGCTGCGTCTGCGTGAACTGCTGCAGGTATGACGAGAGCGGAGGATAATATAAAAAGGCCCGTATTGGACGTCGTAGGAGTCAATTGGGGAGGTCGAGTTAGGGAAGTGTGTGGTAAGTGGTTGCAGGATGTGAGGCCTGGATGTAGTGTAGCAGTTGCAGCAGCTAAGGGGGGGTAGGGGGCGTGGGATGGTGTGGTGGTGCAAAGAGTGCAGAGTGCAGCGGGAGCGATGCAAGCTGAGTATGAGTGAGCACGAATGAGTAATTGAGTAATTGATTGATTGAGTAATTGATTTCGGAGTGGCCCAATGGAGTTGTGATTGTGATGGAAAAGTCGTCAGGGACGAGAGAGGGTGATCTAGTCAAGACGAGAAGAGTTACAGGAGAGCAGCGAGTGACGAGCCGGATTATTACTTTGAAAGCAAACGATTATGGAGATCTGTTGAAGGGGCTCTCGGTGTCTTATAACCAGCTTTCAACGCGAGGGCGTGCCTGTCCTCGAGCCACTTTGCCATGCCCTGCCATGCCACGGAGTGGATGACCATGGGGCTGCTGGCGCTGGTGCTGGCAAGGGGGCAGATCTTCTTCCTGGGTGGCTCCTGCAGTGCAGTGCTGGAGGTGGGCGTTGGTGGGTATAGTGGGCCAGTGGGTGGTGGGTGGTGGGTGGTGGCCCGGCGACGGAAACGGGGGGTTCATGTTCAGGGCAAAGGCATGGATGGTTGAGTGGGAGTGCCAGAAGAAAGGGAGCCATCGAGCCAGGCAGTCTGTAGGCAGGGTCAGGGTCCAGGGGAGCTACCTAGCTAGGGATAGGGAGAGCTGGCGCCGCGGCGCGGAGACTAGGGGAAGACGGAAGGAGAATTGAGAATCGAAATGAGAAATGAGAGAAAGATGCCAGTTCTGGTTCTGGTTCTGGTTCTGGAAACTGGAATGCTGGTCGAGCGTGGATGAACGAAACGGTGGTCACAATTACGAGCTAATTGCAGGCCCGTCTCGTCGGAATCACGTCGTTTGATATTTGGCATGGCATGGCATAGCATATTCAGACTCTAGCAGACTATAGTACGGAGTAGCAGACCTAGCAGCAGACTAGCACTCCCTATTACTCGGTACTTCCAATTAAATCCAGAATAGCCATGGCTCGGGTTGGTCCCTCTGTGGTGTGGGTGTGGGTGAGCGACATTTTTAGAAGTACTCGTAGAACCCTCACACCCTCACACCCTCACTTCACACCCCCCTTCTTAGACGGAGCCTATTAGACGAGCAGAAGCAAAATACCACCCGGGGTGCCAGGTGGGCATCCTTCCATCTGCTGCAAGACCATGTAATTCATGTCCTTTTCATCTCAAAAATCTGTGGTGTGGTGATGCCATCACACCTCAACCATCAAGAATCGCCTTCGTAAGATACAATAGTCTGCCCTCAAGGGGTCAAAAAGGGGTAAAATGAGCGCGGCGGCAGAAGAGAGTGACAAATGAGGGTATTCAGGATCAACACTCTCAAGCCTTGCTTGGACAGATAACGCCAGCTGGAGCCGGAGATCTTGACACTTGGGCCCACTAAGAAAATCACCCTGAAATGCCACAGGTTACAACCGACTTTGGCCTCGCTTGCCACTATACTATTACCTAGGTAACTTATCTTATACCGCCGCGAAACAGGTGCCGACCGAACAAAATGACTGAAAAGCCCGAATTAAGACAACGTACCCCGTACGAACAGTTGAAAATTACACTACGCCACTCCGGACTATTCTCAAAGGCAGTTAGCCCATTTCGATGGGCTACGGCAGCTCGCGAAACACTGATTTTGCGGGGATGCCTGAATGGGATGATCAAAATATGCTCTGGACGATCATCCTGAAAGGACTTCTTGGAAGAGAGATTGCCATGTGAGCGCCGCATAATCAGTGCATCAGATGCATGGAGATGCAGGTGAACTTCTCGAATTGAGCAGAGGATTACTCAGATCCATTGGCTTTTGGGGGTTCCACGCAAGCATTTACGGAGTATTTTTACGCTGCGCTTGGTGGTCATCGTTGCGATGGAACGACTCATGGGGTGAGGGGATGGGGGATGGGGGAATCGGGGATGGTCAGAAACAAAACACAGGCCTCCGGGGCCTCTGCGCCAAAATAAACCTTCCTTCTTCTCCCACTCCCAGCCGTAAAACAAAACAAAAGGTTGAAAAGAAAAAAGAAAATTCATGGTCTACCGGTAGGCCCTTTTGGAAAACCTACTTAAGATCGCTGTATCAATATTACTGAAATAACAAATTGGGGGTCTCTTGTCTCCAGCTAATTTTGATTTTTCGACTCGTGGGTTGAGGACCTTGGAGGCCTTGGAGGTCGGTCACTCGAGACTGGCGAGGTGTGGGTGTGGGTGTGCCACACACACTTGTCAACAGTCAGCCACAACCCCGACACCTGCATCGTCGTTGGCACTTCCCCTTTTGCTAATTATATTTATTTTCTGGGCCCCTCGATGTAACTTCGTTGCCTGTCCCTCCTGTCCCTCCTGTCCCTCCTGTCCCTCCAAGACCGACAGTGAAGGTGGCTCGGAAGCAATAGAAGCTGTCCCGGAAGGTAAGCCGCCTGCAAAACGATGCGCATCGTTCCTTCTTGCCAATGAATCCAGTGCCTCCAAGAGTTCAACAAGTGCCATCACTCGTGGAAGTCAGGGATTATTGCGGCTCCTCATGTTTCCGCATGCAGCTTAGCTGATGTCGGACGACTGGGGTAGTAACGGATTGCTGGGCCATCGAAGCTGTTGGTTCCAACCGTCTCCCAGGACAGGGAACCACAGAAGGGTTCATCGTAATTCTGTGCCCGTACTGGAAGGCTCCACTGCTTCTACTGCTTCCACGAATCCACTACTTCCACTGCTTCCAGAAATGCCAGGCCCCCCCAGACCCCCAGGCCAGTTTGGTCAATGGCTCGTGTTTCATGAAGACGAAGTCCGGCTCCACGATCGCCAATAATCCAATCGCGTGATGCACTATGGATGGTGTCTTTCGTTCTTAGCCTTTGTCGTGGAGTGAGAAAGGTGGTCCCTTTCCGAGGCTGCTCGCTCCCGAGACGACGGAGACGTGGTGTTGAAAATCGTTGAAAGATGGAAGCTGAATTATAGAAGCAAGCCTACCGGTAGACGGTAGACGGTAGACGGTAGACGACGATGATGATGGGGATGGTCCAATACTCTGTGTAACACAGAAAGCAAGTTTGAATTTTCAGTCCAGAGTCACACATTATTGGTGCACTCCACGTCTTGGACCCTCGTTCCAAGTGGATTCTTATTGGCTGATAGCGTAACATCTGTAATGCTGGACCAAACACTCGGTAGGGGATTCCGGAATAGCTTCTGGCTACTTTCTTTGATATCATCTCGGCGAGGTTTTCATTACACTTGCCATACACGCCGAGCGTGGCGACCAGTCCATGATAAATCAATAGGATAGACTCAATGCTCAAGCCTCAAGTCAAGGTACTTTGGAGGACCAATCTCTTCAGTGCTATTGAGTGAGCAGCCTCACCTGCTGTTTGATATGCCCTATCTGGGGTGCACTGTCGAAAAGACGAGTCAGAATGGATGCTGGCTGGCCTCGGTATCAGATTCAAGAGCTTGGGATATGAAAGTTCGGTTTGACGCGCCGACGTGTCATGCTTTTTTGATGGCTGCCTTAAAAGGGACGAAGCGATGAACCTACGGATCGATGCTGTAACAAGATACAAAGGTTGAGCTGAGCTGAGCTGATGTGAATTGGCTTTCCAAATTGGATGTTGCCTCGTCCTTTCACAGACAGTACTCGGTGCGGTACGTGTTTCGAGGAACTGAATATCCTGAATATTCTTCGAGTTTCTGAGCCTGAGAAGCCTGAGAAGCCTGAGAAGCCTGAGGAGAGCCTCCAGTGCAGCGGAAGTGGCTAGGTCCCTGGGAGCCCTGTTGATATGAATAGGGTTAGCGAGGATGCCCTGTGGCATACTAGATCAGCGGACTTGATTGAGCACGTTCTCCCTCCCAAGGTTGGGAGAGACCAATAATCTCACCAACCGTCCGTCCATTTACTTTCCTCACAAACCCAGCCATAAATGCTCTGTACCCTGCCCATCCATATACGAAGTGCGTCCGTACGGCTCTCAGAGTCTGGTTGTCGGCATTTCGTAATATTGGTTGCGTTGCACTTTTGCGAATCTGAATCTTCACTAAACATGCCACGGCTTCAGCGACGACAAAGCCGGTGCCAGGGACCTGAATCCTGACAACCACGACTCTCCCCGTCCCCGTCCCCGTCCACGGGTCCCTTGCCTAATTCTTTGTGCAGGCGTTCATGGCTCCGCAGCGTACCTGGCATTAGCGTTTCCGGCAACTTTCGACAACCTAACATAGACGCCGATCTTTAGTGATATGAACTCTGACAGCGGATGTTTGCAGGTCTCAGGGAAGATCTCAAGGAAGAAGTTTTTCCTCTTTCACCAAAATGATGTTGAACCTGGGGGGAGAATGATGGATGGCATGATTACGGCAGGAGCCATGCTGCTGTGGCGCTGCTGATCAAAGAACCGGATGTTTTGTTGAGAAGCACTGTTGTCGAGTTCTAGCAATATCAAAAGGAGAATTGTTTCAAGCGAAGACAGAATCATTAATATCTATCGATTTTATTACTGGTCGATCATAGCAGTAGTGATGGCAATCTTCTTCGTTTGTTTCTCCGGCGGCTTGTTTGCCTTCAAGTTATTTTTGCCTTCTGGGTCAGGCGGATGAGCCGTGGATCGTCAAGACAGTCAAGACGGCTCCCTACGCTTAATTGAACACAATAAACCCTAGAGCTGCGGGCGAGGAAGGTAATTTCATATATTCTGTTGGTACAAGACACTTTCAGGGTTGTTTCTATCACTTCTGGTCTTGCAATAGGTCGTTTGCAGGCAACGAAAATACGCCTCCAACAACCATCGGAAATGGCGTGGACTGAGCCACTCGAATGCTCCAAATAAAGCCATAGTGCTTTTACCAAAACACCATCAAGGCCTGATAAAATCTCTTTCATGATAACATTATGATAACATTATGATAACACATAGGCGAGTCCCTTAGGGGCCGAAGCCCACACTTAGCCGACCCGAACTTTGATTCTTGATGTCCTTGGGACGCCTGATCGGCTGTTGTAGTTCGTACTTCTTACGAAGTACCATCAGCCGGATACACAGGCGTTTCTGTGCATCCTTTCAAGCTTCCATGCGATCAATTGTCCCAAACGGTGTCCCTGACACTCGCGTGGAAGTTCTTCAATGCCTCCGGCCGAGTTACATCCTTGCCGGTACAAGGCAATGGAAGAAATCTGGAAGGCGTCAAAGACAAGGCGGGGGCTTCTTTGCAGGTCGAGGAACACCTTAGAATATGCTGGACCCGTTGCACTTGAGCAACATTCGACGCACGTTTCCTTTTCAAGTGCGGCCTCTCGGTGGCAGCAAACGGCTAACCCAGAAGTGTTTCCACTTTGTTCCACCTCATCCCAGCCAGAATTTTAAGAGCCGTCCAGAAGAAACGGGTTGGGACATGATGGCTATCTGGGCATGCACGGTCGCCCGCCCGTTGAGCTTGCAGGTGTTGGGAGAGCTCTTCATTCTTAGCTGATGCACGCTGATGGGGTAACATTGTTGTACTGCCTATCCCCGAAGTAATAGGATCCAGAGGATCCAGCTGGAGAGGATCCAATACTCGGTCCAAATGTGGAAGAAATGGATAAGAAATGTCGTCGTCCTAGAGCTAAGGTTAGTTAGGTGGTACGAAGTACTCCGTATTTCATATGCAGATGCTGATGCTGTGCAATTCCCCATCCCAATTGAAAGGTTGTCAATCATTGAGTGAGTGATCTTGCATGGTGGTGGTGGAGTTGTACACGTCCATCTGCAAGCTGGAGCTCACTATCTGATCATTTGTGCTCCGGAAGCTTTACAGTAGCGTTCCAGTTCCAGTTCATCTCCAGTTCATCTGTACGGTCCGTATCTCTATTTCCTATTTGGTCATGTTCAGGTCCCATGTTTCTTTAACTTTCTCCTTTCGTCTGACACTTGGACTTTTTTCAAGCCTCTTGCATCTTCTCAAACCCTCCCCAAGAGTCCAAGATCCAAGAATCCCTCCCAGATTTTCAAGTGCCGGCATCCACCATCCACCATCCACATCCACGCTCCTCCACAGGACCACAGCCTCCACAGGACCACAGCCCAACCCAACCCCCTTCGCAGCTCTCGGGACTAAGCATCAAACACAAGAAATTGAATCCTTTCAATTGGCATCTATCCATCTCGACTGGTGGCACTGGGCCCCTCCCACTCCAATTAAACAGTTCTAAAGTTTAGATGACAGCCTTGCCAGCCGATCAAGTCCCGTCGCCGTGGTCTGGTTTGATGGTTTGACCCTGGGGAAGCTCGGGTACCCTTTTTACAATCACAATCTGCCGTGCAAAAGCTCCACGGTAGCCTCCACCCGCACCACTTTAACTGCCCCGAAATGAAGTAAAAAGTCTTCCAGATTGCTTCTAGCGGCCTTCTAGAAGGGTCCACTTAAACCCATACCCGAGAGACCCACTCCCAACCAATTGGAAAAAATGGAAGGAACGGAAAAACCTGTCGTCGGGATGCGAAGGAAAGAACGTTCATCTGGTTCATGGTTCATGGTTCAGGCGCTAAGGGGGCCACTCATCACCGGCTTTCATTCCGACCTTCGCGACCTTTCGTTTTCCATGACAGAGCAACGACCCAACTCCACTCCTTCCATGGTAATTTCCGTCTCTGTACTCGAGTACTTACCGATCGGACGGGATTGTCCCGGTCCATGTCCATGTTGACGGATAAAACCAACGCTATGCTACTACGCTAGGTCATCGGACTTTGTCGTTTACGAAGTAAATTGAATCCAGAATTATTTTCTTGTTTTTTGTGATGATCTGATTATTATCCCTTTACTCAACTCAAGCAAGCGGATGGGCCTTTTTGTGAACTTTGTCGATCGTGAGATCGTCCTCCATAACATGGTTTATTCTTGGAGCTGGTACTGTACCGTTGGAAGTAAAATAGATGAGGCATTTCCAAAACACTTTATGCTGGAATCCGTGGGGGCGCTTAATATTTGTTTTTTTATTAATATTTTACATGCAGGAGAAACGTTTGCCAGGCTAGGCACAATGATACTCGAGCAGAGTGCTTTCGGCTGGACTCAACGCGTGAGAAGCATCTGATCCATCACTGCCATACCCAAAAACAAAAGCAAACAATAATGTATCTGATCCATGATCGGTGGCGAGTCTGACGACTACTTCTCATCTCGTCAAAGCTGGCTTCCATCCATGATGGTTCCTTCGGAGGAAACATGTCATCGTCGCCACAACCGGACAATCTTCTCCTGAGTCCTCTGTGCTGCTGTGCGAGAGCGTGGGATGGTGCGAGGCACAGCTTCAAAACCCCTAACCAACTAACCAACCAACCAACCTCCCAATCATGATGACAATTTTCAGGCTTCAACCAACCTCGGTGATGGGAGCCGTAAGGGATGCATTATGATTTGGTTTTGTTTTGGGATATGGAAGAGGAGCACATGCCGAAGCTCAGGGAGCCGTAAGGGAGTACGCACCGCACCTCCCGTGGTTCTGCTAGGACGCCGAGTTTTCTTGTAATTCCAACGATTCTTTAAAATGTTCATGTTTCAGACCTCTTTTTTGGGATACCGGCGCGCGTGGGAGTGGAGAACGGATTTTCAGGGACTTTTTCCGGAATTGGGGGCACTTGTGATATAAATTTTTCCATGATACTACGAGTAACTGTGCGTGAGTGACATGGACTGTAATGACGGTGTTTCTCCATCCCCTTGTTGAAATACACTCAATCTTTCTGGTTCTTGGCCGTTACAAGAAACACGGTAGGTAACCCGAGCCGGGGTCTCCTACTATTTGATCAAATTTTGTGCCATATGTCCCTCAGGTGCTACTGTAAAATTTGGGTCATTTGAATATCACGTTTCTTGTAGTGATACGCTGTACACTATGTACTTTGGACCAGTAGCTCGTGGCTGGGAGTCATTCGTGTGATCTTTTGATGTGACTTGTCACTTTAAACCACTATGCTGAATTACAGAAATAAGTAGTATTCTTTATGGTGCATGTTACCTGGGTATTGTAGACGAGATCAGCTTACTGAGTAGACCAAATCTATGCTCCAAGCTTGCGAACAGAATTTGCGTGGTCATTAAGTTTCCCAAGGGGTACTTCTTTCTCGATAAAGTTGCGAGTGGCGAACAAGAAAGGGTTTCGAGACAGCTTCGGGTATACTTTTGAGATGAGGCATGCAGCATCCTCACTTCGGAAAGCTAAAGTTTGTCGGGTAATAAACAAGACGACGTGTTCGGATGATGACTTGCTTCTTGCTTCGAAGTATAAGTCGAGTCTCAATTTATGTTTCATGCAGAGAGATTTTTGACATCATGATTCATGCTTTTGGGTTTCTCGGTCCTTTCTACTGGGCGCATGATAGTCAAGCGAGGAATCGCTATTGTTGTGTGTTGTATTTATTACTCTACGTCTCGAATGTCTTCTTACTTTGGTTCAATGGATCTTGCCACTTCTACCAAATGTATGAAGGGCTTTTGCTCAGCACATTATCTTCTATTCTTGAGTCTGGTGATTTATTACCCCAATACTCCTCCTGCCTAATTTGTATCTATTCAGTGAGAGTTTTGTCTAGCGTTCATAGACTTCCACAGTGAGATTTGCCATGTCTCACTTTGTCGATGTAATGTATGTATTTCTGGAAAAACGATCTTTTATATCAATGAGATGGGAGATTTGAACTATTGCCAAAATCCTCATCAGATTACTTTTGGACACAACCGCCTTATGAAAATTAGAATCCATAATTGAGAACCGTCTCTACGCAGCTCGTTGAAACTGGAATCGACTTGTGGAGACAAAAAGAGGAGTTCGAGATACCAAGTATGCTCCAATCAATATATCCGACTTGGACGGTCCACTCCAGTAATCCGATAAAGGACTAAAAACACCTCGTGGCTTTGAACCGAAAGAAGCTATACTACTTTCTTACTCGAGTATGTAGTTCCCTTCTCCTGGGTATTGAAAAAGCTGATTTCACTAACAATGCTTTTTCAATAAAATCTGACCCTATTTATATCTGAACGAATTATAGTCAAAGAAATTGTGAGAGTGTCTATTCAGTGTTTTTGAGTAACGGAATCTGGCTTTGTCTACGGTAAAAAAGCACCATTGAAAATGAAGTTATACTCATGTGACTTATTTTGTCATTAATTATCATAAAAAGACAAAAGTCCAGCATTGGCTTTTAGGTTGATGAATATGAATACTTTCCCTTTCACCTCAGAAAAGAAAATTACCCCTAACACTCACTAGGACTCAAAGACTCGAGGAGTCCTGAGTTTCCTGCTGCATTTTTCTCAAAAACCTCGCAATTATGAGGAACAATCCGATCAAATTCTCCCACCCACAACCACTATCTTCCCAAGCTATCAGACCAGTCCTCCAAATTACAAGCAGTAATAACCCGAAAGAAACCTTGTTTCCATTGATATAGTTCCAAATGTGAACCCTTTTTACGGGGACATCAATTCTAAATCTAAAGATATCTCGTTGCTACACATGTAGATTTGGGTTTTACATTGGTCGTATCCAATTTTAGTCTCAGAACTTGTTCAGAGTTACTCGGAATAGGTTCAATTTTATAGATAAGCTTTAAAAAGGGCTTGTTCTAGAAATTTTCCACTCAACTAGGAAACCGCGAACCTAAAAATCAAAACCTACATATGTTGCAACGAGGAGATAGATTACTTCTCAAATGACAGAAATAATTCGTCTGCCTAATGAAGAAGCGGTAGTTGATTTAAGAGGCTACGGATTTTTTCGAAAAAGGTTCTAGAGATCAATTTGGTAGTTTCGATAGCTTGTACTGTACTTACTGTGCTCCATTCAAAATTTCCTTCATACTCAAACTATATATCTCAATTTAATTGAAATAACTATGAATCAGGGAATTATTAACAATCCGACATTAACCACTAAACAAATCTGTAATTCTTAACAAAATAAAATCACCTTCTTGAGTACTTCAACACAAATTGAGTTAGTCTACGAAAACAGGATATCTAAATGCGCCAGAAAGAACGCTATAGAGGTAAAATACTAGCTCCAAAGCCATCGCTATACTCAAACTTTTGTACTGAAGAGCTGTATTGAGTGTGCCTTAAAGAACTACAAGCAATCAGAAGTTAGTGTTCAAATTTTGCTGGCACCTTGGTACTAATAAGGGCCTTCAGACATCCTGTAAATCATTTCTGGATCTAGGGACTCCCACACCTGGTTTTTGGAGGATAGGCAAATTAGATGTTTGCGTCATCAAGAGCTTTATACAATGCATGGTGCTCTAATTCCCAACCTCTAGGATTCCCAACCTGCGGATCCTAGTTGTTACAAATAACCCTTTCTTAAAGGTCATACAATCTCCAAGGCGTTTAATTCAGTGTTGATGTGATTTTGAGATAACCTTAATACCCGCCGGAGTAAGTAATTTTCACTCTTTAAAACCATCATTCTGTCCATTAAAGTCATTTAAGCGTTCATGTGTGATCTGACTAGACCCAACCCAATATTTGAAACAATCCAGAGAGATAAGTGGTTAGACTGATGTCTTGAATACACGAGGAGGTCCTGAGTTATTCGGAGCCCTGTGGGACTTATGATTGTATGATTAGGGAATTTACGTGCTAGGAAATCAATGTCTGTTTGATAGAGGTTTGGGGTATCAATTGGTCCGTTTACCGTTGCTGGCAGTTTCTTCACAAAACCACGATTCTTTATCACAAATTTCTCGTTGTTTTCAAGTGTTTTCAATGTGTGGATATTAAGGATATGTGTGATCAATAGAGCTTGTTACTCATCTCAACAATTAAATATGAGCCAGCAGACATAGGCTTGGTATTACTGAGCACTCTGAACATGGGATATGGTCACACAATGGGAGATACCTACCTATTCCATGTTTGAGGCCTAACACGTGATTCATACACGAGTGGTCAATCATTGAAGAGCGAATTGTATGGGAAGAGCCTGTTTCCAACTTCCTTTCGTATAAATAGTAAGGACTGCATATGAGAGGCGTAAGCTTGTGATGAAAGATGAGATGAAAGTGATTATAATTCGTGGTCACCTGACTTCCGGAAAAGGGGAACACTCGGGTTGGAAAACAGTAATGGGAGTTTTCTTTGGAAATCTTTTTTTTATTAGAAATAATAACAACTTATGCATTCAATCGCACAGCTTCAGCTGAATTTTCTGTCTGTTCTATACAAAAGTTTAATTCGGGCTATTGGAACCCCTTTACAAAAAAGTATGAGGGGGCGGCCGATTGTGAGGCTCTGTGTTACTATCTGCACGTATCGTGGGAACGATTTGCATCAACATTATCGAGATCGCAGCGCATCCAGTACACACTCGGCGATTCCTTCTGAAGCCAGAAATCCCAATTTGACGATAGTCATAGGATAATCGGTCGAAATTGCCATCGCATTTGTGTTGCCGCTATTGTTTTCTTAGCCACATATCCACACGTGTTCTGTCTGTCATCTCTGCATATCAGATATTGTGGCAGATCGCAAGATGGCTCATTGGTGTAACACGATCTTCAACGCCAACATCGTCGTCGCGTAAGCACCATCACCACCACCACGGCCATATTACAGCATCTCACATGTGCATCAAGCTAAGCTGTCATGGTTGGCAGCGGCGCGAACCGGTTCAAGGCGATCGAAGCCTCGACTCAACCGAGTCCCAAGGATCGGTGACAACCTAGGGTCTGTCCTAAATGTATTAGTATGGGCTTAGTGGCCGTTGCCTACACACAGATTTCACTCTTGATTTCAATTTTTTGATTTCAATTTTCTTCAACGTTCTTCTCTTGTTTAGCCACCCAATCAGGGAAATTATTGCTTTGTTAGGTAGGCAACCACGTCAGCCTGGGATGTTCCATGGTTGTTGATACGTCAAAGCTTCACACAAGAATCTGGTGAGTGTTCAGAATCTGGTGATTGGAAGTGTTCAGAGCCACGTGATATCATATTTCTAGCAGCCCAGGAGTGAACAGGCTGCGTGGAGTCACCTTCACTTTTTGGTTATTGTTTATGGTTGGATTTGTTTTGATCTGTGCTGTCACATATATAATAACCTAGTCCTTCTCTACTACACCAGCAAACCAAGACCCGCTAGCAACAGAACGACACAACAGCAACCTACCCACACAACTCTGCCACAATCAAGTCTTTGAGTATTAAGTACTTTGGAAGACATCGAACGACTTCTTCTATAGCGACCCCGCATCCAGCCTTACCCTCAAAAGAAATACAACCATACAACCAACCTCAAGGTAGGACATATTCAATATGGCCTCCAACAATGGTCAGCGCCTTGAAGTCTTTGGTTTGACAATGAGCGAACATCATACTCTTCGAATGCAACAAATTCTTAGATCATGTCAGTTCGAACTACCAACTCCTCCAAATAGAGCAGCTCTGTTTCTTGCACTCTTTACTCTCGCGAAGGATCTGGAGGAGGAAGAGGCCCAGGCTATCGAAAAATGGCTTCAGAATGGTGGCCCATTTCCAACTCCAGTGAGATTCATTCCGTCTGATGAGTCACCCAAACCACCTGAACCCTCAGAGGCCGATGCCGAAGCGCCAGATGAGTTCCAAGATGACGACATATACGCTATGGAGCCCATGGAGCCAGGTGACCACGAAGAGGAGTGGCAGCAACACAATGAAGACGCATTTAATCAAGACCTTGCATATGGCTTCGACGCCTTCGCCAATGATGTGAACGACGGAGGAAACTTCAATGGCATAGGTCACCAGGTTGAGGGAGTCGCTCAGAACAACTTAAACGGGACTGAGACGACTATCAGAAATGAAGCAGTTTCCGAACCCGAATCCGAGCTGAGTATTCTAGAAAGTGACAATGGTTCTGAGGGTCATGTTCAATCTGAACCACTAGAACCATGGGACCCATCTGAAGAATCTTGGGGCCCAATTGAATTACCCACATCCAATGCTGTGGTTGATGAACGCAATAGTGCTCACAGTGGAGGCTATTACGACAGTACTGATGCTGAGAGAGAGGCAGAAGCCAGTGGTTCCTCAACTCCAACAGGTCAACAGGAACTCGAATGTGGCATTTGCTACACCAGCTATTCCATCTCGGAATTCGCACCTGTCAAGATCACTTTAACTTGTGATATCAACTACCATGGACGCGCCTGTCTCTCATGTGTCAAAGAAAGTATTGCGATTACACTCTCAGAAGGAGCTCTGCACCGACTGAATTGTGTTTGGTGTCCAGAGATGTTTTCAAAGGAAGAAGTGAAGAGATATGGCTCCGAGGAATCATATGCTAGGTAATTCCAAATCCTCTCCTTTTGTCTCCTGAAAATGGAAATAAACTAATAATGAATTTAGATACGAGTATCTCCTGCTCTTGGCAAATCCCTCTATTACTATGTGTCTTAACCCTCATTGCAGTTCAGGTCAAGTCCACACTGACACAGAAAATCCGAGAATGGTGTGCAAGGAATGCTCCTTTGCAATCTGCGCACTTCACAAGATCCCGTGGCACGAGAATCAAACTTGCGCAGAATTTGAACGCTCGTCAACAGCTATCCAGCGATTGTTAGAGGCCGAAGCCACAGCAAGATTACTTGCAAGCGACGAATCCAAGATCTGTCCAAGTTGTGGAGAGGGTATCACGAAGATTGATGGTTGTGATCACTTGTCTTGTAAGTCCCGAGTTCCCTTTCCATTCAATTCATTTTAACTCTAAGGCTTTGTATTCGCTTTCATGGTATCTAACCAACAACAGGTCGCTGTGGTCAAGAATGGTGTTTCCTCTGTCTCGCCTCTTGGGAAAACATCATGCGCATTGGTGACTCGGCACACGCTCTTTCCTGCCAGTACAATCCCAACCACCAAAGTTCCCCCCGCTCCCTAAATAGGAACGCCAATACCACGAACAATCCTCGCACCCAAGATCTCACGAATCTGATTCATGGGGGCCCAATTAGTTCCGAACTTGCGCAGGCACGATTCGAGTGGCGACAACAAGTCAACTCCAAGATGCGAGTTGAAGCCAGAGAGGCTGCTGAGAAGCGAATTCGTGAGATGGAGGCAAGTAGGAGCCCAGAAGATAAGAGGAAGCAGGAGGGGCTAAAGAAAAAGAGGAAGGTCAATTTGGTGCCTGCTTGGGAGGAGGGTGGGACAAGGAAGAGAGCTTTCTAAAGCGTGTTGATGGGAAGGTAGAGATTTTAAGAAGGACTTCTACTTGTACGAGGACTTCTTTGCATCGTGAAATATGCATGATGAATTTGATCAAGGTGGTAGTAGTAGGTAGGTGTTAGTTTGGTGGGGTTTCCTGTGTCAAATGGGAATTACTATACACATACATAAGCAGTATACAGGATATGAGCATCAGGCGAAGTAGGGAAAACACGAATAAAACCTAATCAAACAAATGGAAGCCCTAATTCCGTGACATCTCTCCACGCGAGTACTCCTGAACAACTCATCTCTCTGCCCCCGAAAGGGCATATGATGTAGCGAGTGACAGGAACGCAAGCGAGTTCTAGTATGGCCGAGACCTAGCAATACCCGAGCTATGTAAAAACCCACCGCAATATTCTACGCAATAGCCTTCGTCTGTATACAAATTCATTGGCTATTTTTAAGAGTGGCCTGTTGGAAGACTTCTTTATTAAATAGGGGCTCTCCTATGCCATGCCATCTTGCCTTCCAAATCACCAAAGAACCGAAATACATCTATACAATAGGGACATATCACACTTGCAGCCCATTTTACATGCACATTCACAGAAACCAAAAGACCCAAACCCAAATCTGAGAACCTGAAATCAACTTTTATAAAAAGTATTCCCCCCGAATACGGAGTATTATACCATCCCCTCCCTCCACCCCCCACCCGCCCCATGATCCCAGCTCCACCCCGCAAGCCACCTACACACCCATCGAAGCCCATCCAAATAACGCCATGCTAAAATAAACACATCAAGCCATAAAAAGCGTCGCAAAGAACCCGATAGCATCATTATCAGTCATCGTCACCAGCAATAAGAAGATATAACGGTATACCACCTCTCATCCTAATCCCCTGCACCACCTTGAAACCTCATCCCCAAGACCCAACTCCCCTCAAACTCCACCCCCCTTCTCACCCTCGTCCCCGCTTTCCTCCAAACCGCCGCCCCAAGGCCCACATCCGCAACGAACAGCTGCCACTCCTTCCCCATGCCCACACCATCCTCGTCTGAGACGCCCTCCCCAAGCACCATCGCCTCCAAAAGCCCCTTCTTCGGCGCCCCCATTGCAACAACATACCTCGCATGAATATATAATTTCCTCCCGTCAATGATGCTAACTTTACCACTCGTGGGATCAATACCAGTAGGGATATCAATTGCCAAAACTGGAGCTTTGCTTCGATTCGCCCATTCGATGAGTTCATATGCTGTTGCTTGATCACCCGTTCTCAACTCCTCAAAGGAAATTGTCAGTCCAAGGAGACCATCGATAATGAGTTCAATAGGAGAAGTCAAGGTCTTCACATATTCCAAGAGCTCGGACTTCGTGATGACTTTCCCGCCAAAGCCACGGAAGACCTTTATCTGGCGTCGTACCCCGGCTAAGAGTTCCTGTTCTCTCTCAAGCCCAAGCACGCAAACAATAACATTCAAACCATGATTTCGGAGATGTCTTCCGGAAGCGATAGCTCGGAGTCCGCTCTTGTTGTTCCCAGCAAAGACAATAACATTTGGGATAGTGCTAGTCTTGCCTTTGGTAAGACCACCACCACTAGCATTCGAGGCAGATAAGGCGACCTCAGCTATGCCGCGGCCAGCATTTTCGCCCATCATGTCTTCCGAAAGGCCCAATTCATGATCTGCAATATTCTCCAGGTTAAGCATTTGCAGTGCTGAAATTGGTTCGCAGCGGCGATCGGATGGTACTAAAAAGAATGTCGGTTTATTTGGGTGCGGAGGTGCCTGCTGGACAAATTAGACTATGGTATAGAACTTGGTAATAATTTACTTACCGAGTGAGTACGAGGAGCGGCAGCAGTAACAATTGAGCTCCCTTTACGGGAAACTGGTTTTCGGTTAATGCTCAGCTTGCTTTCTGCTCTCCCCGCTCGCCTTGAATTTCTGCCACTTCCACTTCCTCTTTGAGATGCCCTCTCTTCTCTGTCACTGTCTCCAGCTTCGCTCTTCCAAACATCGGATTTTGTTCTTATGACGCTGCTGGGTATTTCCAGGACATTCTCAGTATAGTGCAGATTCTTTCCTCCGGCTGTTCCAGGTTTCATTTTCGGCAGTCTATTATGAGCCACCAATCGATCCTCATCAGCCACGCTATCCTCGGCCTGTATTTGATTGAAGACAGTATGTTTGTCGAATTTGGCAAGACTGCCTGCAAAATCGAAATCGCCCATATCTTGAACATCCGTTGCATCCTCAGTCGCCCAGCCATTCTCATCACCCAGCGGGTGCCCTCGCCCTCGCTGTTTTTGGCGCTTCAGAGTTGAGAAGGGTTGAAACGACGGGTTTGGTTCCAGCAACGGTGTTTGTCTCCAACCTTTCGATTTCGTGGTGTCTTTGGCCGGGATGACGTCTGGCTCTTTGAAATCTTGGTGCTTTCCCTGGCCTTTCCTTCTTCGTGTTCTTCTTCCAGGTTTTGGTTGAGGCTGTCCCGAAACTTCTCCATCCCCCGCAAGGTCCTCCAAAATATTCGCTTCAACGCCAGCGTCTGCTTTCAGACTTGTATTATGCATAGGTTCGACCATCTTCGCTACAGGTGTAGGTGTAACTTGAGTGAGCGTCTTGTCATCTCGGGCTCTTGCCGTTTGTGTCGACTCCGTCTTCTCCATCGCACTCCCATTCCACTGCCCAGAAAGACTCGCCCGTGAAACAGCTGCCGGACGCTTTCCCATACTCAATATCGCAGGATCCTCGAACGTCTTGGGGTTTGACATAGTCGGGACATGTGCGGGCACAGGTATGGCGGCTGGAGGAGGAGGAGGGGGGGCAGAGTTCTCGTCGATGGCCTCGACCAATTCGACAATTTGTGCCGCATTAATCGTAAACTCAGGGACATATTTTCCATTGTTGGGGCAGGTAACTGCACATGTCGCACATTAGCATCCATCTGGTAGTCACCAACCCTCATCTGAAGTCGAGGGGAAAGCGGAAAGCCATAACCATACCATCGCGCAAGGTCAAGCTCTTGCCAGGATCAATCCCACTGACCACACCTCTCAATTGCGCTCCTTGCGGAACGCTGAGCGTTACCAACATGGTGAGCCCAATAAATGAAGCCATGGTGGGGTTGTTAGTGTGGTTTGTCGCACAGCTTCAGTTGTCCGTAGCCCGAATATTTAGTGCTATCAAGAACGTTTGACGGGAACGCGCATAGGCGGGCAGAAGCTGGGTTGTGGTGTAAGAAGACTTGACGTCTGTAAGGGTGTTGCTTCGTCTTCGACTTTATGAGAGGATCGGCAGAAAGTCGGTATGGGGGTAGGGAGTAGGGGGTACGGTGAGTTAAGGTTCAAATGTGGAAGGCACGTTTGGATCAAACGATGTGATGTTTTATTTTTTTGGGTGCTGCAACGCAGCTACATTTGCCAGCGGAAGAAAACGCCGCTTCCCTTGCTTATCGATATGCATGAGACTTCTTTCACAGGATGGGACCTACAGGTAAAAATAGGTTATTGATGCCGAATGAATAGAAATATTTACCTACCTATAGAGGTAGACACTCGCCTTTAATATTATACTTGACCATCTGGTTTTAACGTCTGAATGTGTACAGGTAATATAGGTAGAGAAGGTTGTATATTTATTACATGTGACCCTTGTCTCCTCAGCTTTTAACCCCCTCTATTCCCTGAGAGGCCAGAAAACTTAAAATAATCCGAACATTAACTTTCTAAGCTGTTTAGCAAATCCCACCTATTGCTGATCGTAATCATATCGCTTGCATAAGTATTCGTACACCCCTAGTATTCGCCTAGCAAAATAAACCCACAGCCCAGCAACGCCATACAAATGCTTCAATGTACCTACGCCGATATAAATACAACCCCCCTTCCCAGCCCCTCAAGTCTTCACTCATCCGTAAGCGGCCATGAGATCTTCATCCTCTGCATACTGATCCACTTTCCCCTTTGCTCCTTTCTTGAAAGGCGGGCCTGCTGTCGATACAGACTTCGGGTAAGCCACTGTAGGGTGTTGCATGGCTTTGTTGACACTGTATAGACTGTCGTAGAATTGAGCAACCCGAGGATGGGCCATGACCTTGGACTTGTCGAAATTATGAACCTCGAGGCCTTCTTGACTGACGGCTCGACTGAGTGCTACGTATGCTTGCCCCTTCTCGAAGATCTTCTTGAGGTCAATTTTGACACGTTCCAAAGTCTGACCTTGAGCTTTATGAATCGATAGAGCCCAAGCAAGAATGAGCGGAAGCTGGGTACGTTGCGCTTGAACCTCGCCGTTGGGTAGCTCGATTTTCCAGTCCTCTGGCATTACTAACAAATCTCTTGCTGTGCCATCGGCAACAGCAAAGCGAACAAGTGGGAACTCTTTCCCCGTATTTGGGGTGGGGTCTTTGTTATTCAAGAATCTTGCGGTGATATTTTTCTGCCTTCGGCCTTCATCGGCGAGAGCATCCATGCCTCCTTCTTCCAGGATCTCGGGGTTTTTGTCATAGATTTCGAATGTGACCTCGCTCATAAAAGCAATTACTTTTCCTAGAGAGCCATTCACTAATCCGTCATCCATGTTTTTGATCAACATCACCTGGGCACCCTTCTTCAACTCCATTGTCTTTGGAGCCATCATGTTGGAAAGAAGCCTTTCACGCATGGCAATGTCGGTGATTGTTCCACTATCGGCAGCGTCATACCTGTAGCTCTTCCCCACCAGGGAGCGCATCCGAGATGCATTGGAATTCTCGACTTCGTGCCTAGTCGGAAAGCTACAGAACAAATTAGCTGGAGAATTATGGAAAGGCTAAATGTGCCTACAGTTCAGTTGCTTCCAAAGCGTCCTCAAAAGCGGGTTTTCGGTTCAACTTCTTAAATGCTGTCACCGTCTCGTCAGATATCTTACCCAACCGCATCTCGTTCAGCATGTTCGCGAAAACTAGTATCGGTTAGTACGAGCATCAGTCCCAAAATGAGAAAAGGTTCCTACCTGGATCCTTCTGACGGAAGACCTCGGTCAGCCCAATAGTGTGGTGGATCGCAGTTGACCAGGTCCCAGCATCGAATGCAAATTTGACACCTCTAGCTTTGTTGTCGTACTCCGGGACAGGGGGTAGTTGAAAGAAATCGCCAGTTATGACAAGTTGGATACCTCCAAAAGGTCGGCCATTATTACGCATAGCTCTTGCGATTGCCTCGAGTTTGTCAAACAAATCCCCGTCTACCATAGAAATCTCATCGATGATAAGAATTTTAGTCTTTATCCATCGGTTCTTGGCCTTCTGGTTTCTCTTGATCTTCTTTACGAGAGCTGGGACATCCTCCTTACCAAGTCCGATACCCCCAAAACTGTGCAAAGTTACACCGCCAATATTGCACGCAGCCAAACCAGTGGAGGCAGTCACAGCGACACGATCTGGTTCGCGAATATATTTTCTGCGCAGTTCTGAAATGATTGCCCGCATCAAAACCGATTTTCCTGTTCCGGCCGAACCAGTAAAAAACACGCTTTTCGATTGATTGACAACCAACTCTTGAACTCTCTTCTGCTCCTCACTCAAAGTAATTGGAGCGATTTTGACATGTGGACGCGTATGACTTTCCATTGCCTGTGCAGCCGATTGATCAATCTTTCTTATTGCTTTCTGTTTGTCCTTGAGCTTCTGCTTCTGATCTCGAATGGCACTCCCAGTAGTGGTCCAAGGCATTGGCTTCTCCTTGGGGGTGTAACCCCATTTGCCTATTTTGGTTGGAGGTGACGATGTCAAATCTATCATACTGTCTTCCTCCTCTATCATGGCCACAAGCTCGTCCTCTTCAGATTTCTTTTGGACCCATGGTAAGGCTCGGCATTTAACAGGCCTGCTATTTGAATCGGGAGCAGTCTTCGCTGTGCTTTGAGGGGCGGTTGCGGCTGGTCTTTTCCTAGCAGGGGGCAACTTATGTGACGGGGATGAAGATTCCCAAGTGACTGCGCTACTAGGCGGTTGGCAATTCTGAGAAACACTTGAACGAGGTGCTTCTGGTAATGTATAAGGGGAGGGTGATCTTGGTATTGGCTTTTGTGAGGGTGGCTTAGGCGGCGCGGCCATGGGCATACCAGTAGGAATCTCAAAATCCATGTCCAAGTCAATATCATCGTCAAAATCATTCTCGTCAAAATGAACTGGGATCTGTTTTTGGACAGGTTGTTTGTCGGGCTTTGAGATATCTTGCGAGAATGTTGTGGAGCTTTGCGTATCTTGGAAAGAGTCTGACTTGCTAAATAAGCTGCTCGCGCGCATGGTTAAACCACTGGTCTCTGGCTTTTGCCTTATTGGCGGTCCGCTATTTGGTGATCTCGCACGAAAGGGTTTGGCAGAGTTGGTGATACTGGGGTTGATGGTGTTCTTGTATCCAGTAAAGCCACCGATTGACTGAGTGGACTGCCGAGCTTTCTTGAATTGCTCTTGAATGTTGCCATCGTGTGCGGGGCTGCTGGAGGGAAAGAATTGCTTCTCGAGAGTCGGCTTTGATGGAGGGGCTTTGGCGCCAGCGTCCTTCACGGCACGGCCTAACATTGCGTCTGCGATGGAGGAGTATGCGCTTCGTGCATCGAGAGTGAAGACGACCGGGAGAGATCGAGGGGTTCTGACAATGCTACCGGCACATGTATGAATCCCGCTTCTCCAGGCAATCAATGCTCGAGTACAAGTAGCCGGAGAGAGGGCTGGTACTCGGGCCAGGCCAGTCGGCATACAATCGGTGGGGGGGGAGTGGCGTGTGATAATGGCGGTGGGAGGTGGGAGCGGTTGTCTCTTAAACAAAGGGAGAGACAATACCTACCTAGGTATTGAGCAAGGAACGTGAGGTCTCCTGCTTTCGTGTGGGTGTGGGGTGAAAGAAGGCGCGAGGCGGCGAGGGGAGGCGACGCGACGCGGGTTGAAACTTTTTCCGCTTTAATTGGTTTTAGTCAGCATTCGCCAAGACCTTTATATCTCCAGAGCCTCCCATGAGCCACCACCACCTGCACCACATCCTGTGAATGGTTTCTTCAGAAAACGTCTTCTCTCAAAGCACGCTAGCAAGCGCCAACGCTACTAGCCGAAAATACAATGGGAATGCAAAAGCCAAAGAATAAAAATGTTGCATTGATTTCGCTAAGAGCCCTAATATAGCATTCTGCAATCCTACCCCTTGCGGTTATGGTCCCATGTGTGGTTAAATTATAATGCTAATGATATGCCAGAAAGAGCAGCGCGGCGCTTTTCTCCCATCCAAATTCAAGACCCCATAAAATCATCCAAAGCCAAATGAACCGACCGAAAAAATGTTTCAACTCAAATATCGATACTTTCTGCTTCAGCCTCTCCGTCAATATTACTCATGTACTCCGTATCACCATCCATGTCATCCAAAGTCTCCATGTCAACAGCACCGTTGATCTCTGGCTTACTTTCTGCTTCAGCCTCTCCGTCAGTATTACCCGTGTACGCTGTATCACCATCCATGTCATCCAAAGTCTCCATGCCAACAGCACCGTTGATCTCTGGCTTGTTCGCTTCAATCTCTTGTTGTTGTCTCCAGTCGAAGTTGGCACGTAAACTCATCTGAAAGAACTTCTCGTGCTCCTCGCCCTCACCCAAAGGCATGTTCATCGGCTCTGGCTTCTTCACTTGAACTTTCCGCATCTTTCTCAAATTGAGATTGGGAAGTAAACTCATCTGAAAGAACTTCTCGTGCTCCTCGCCCTCACCCAAAGGCATGTTCATCGGCTCTGGCTTCTTCACTTGAACTTTCCGCATCTTTCTCAAATTGAGATTGGGACGTAAGCTCAACCGAAAGAACTTTCCATGCACCGGACACTTAACATCCCACTTCTCCGCCGAGAGCCTGAACGGATAACCCTTCGCAAACCAATGAACCAATGTCATCTCAGGCCAATCAAGCTCAATGAATTGCTTAAATTGCCACTCCGGCATGCCCCCCGGATATTCTGGGAATTCTGGACAAGTGAAATAGCGGTGCGAAAACACAAATCTATAATCATGGCGAGATGTCAGATGAATGACATATTGTGTTTTGTCTTTAATCGGGTTGTTGGCAAGTGCCTCTGGAGTGAGAACTGGCCCTGGGGCCCACGGCGCATTTCTCGGAGTCGTGTCTGGGAGCATGGTGACGTGATCTTCTTCCTCGATACCGTTGGCTGTGAGTTGTTTCTTTCGTCCCTTCGCGAATTCAAGGAAGGCTCGAAAGAGACGGTCGTGGATGCTGCGGTTGGCGTCGTTGTGGGGTTTGTTGTTTTGAGATGTGTAGCTTGGAACTGCATTTGAGCAACAAAATATTGGTTTTGCAGCTAGCATTGCGAGGATGGGGTCTGAGAGAAATTCCTGAGGTGAATTCATGGTGGGTGATGAAGTCTTAACTTGTATCAGCTGGCTTCTTTGATCAAAGCGAGTTGATGTTGTTGAGATTTGATCAAAGCGAGTTGATGTTGTTGAGATCTCGAGATCGCAAGATCCTATTGATGTAGACATTCGAATTACTTCGATGCGTTGATGGATCGTGCAAACAACCGCTTCTTAAACCATTCACAGTTGAGTATTAGAGTTCAGGTTTACAATCACGATACACAAAAGTCCCCCGTATATGGACGTGAATCACGACCGATATCGCACTGCGATGATTTCATCAAGTTGTTGATGTAACAGAATTCTCCGCAGTTTATCCAGCTAGGCAGCTTTGCGATTTCTCCCAAAAAAAAGAGCCACCTCTAGAGACTTGAGGGTGTCATTTTGAGTTTCGACCCTCTGCAGTTATCAGATCACACGTAGTGTATGTAACCCAATGCCCTGGATTCCGGTATAGGAAAGTGCTCACTTCTGCCAAGTTCTTGATCTGTTTTCAGGGTAAAACCACCTTTCCATTACCAAAGTTGCACACCGAGTCAAAGGTGTGGAAGTGGTGCCCGGATAGTATAGGCAGGGCCAGCCTAGTCAGGTGGTCCGTGCCACCGAGTATATTCACTCGGTTACTATAACGACATATATATTTAATGTAAATGTGATCATCACATCCTAGTTACGTTTAGTAGACTGTTTGAAGGTAGAATCATTTTAGCACCATTCTAATAATTTAAACTGTCCCGTCAGCGTTCTAACAGCGTTCCGACAGCGTTCTAGGACTGTTCCTAAGGTCTGGGGAAAAGTCGGTGCCAAGACTGGGAATGCCCTCTCTTACTCAGTCTACCTCCTCCTCAAGGCACTTGTCGTCTACCACCTATCTACACAGGCGCACACTACGTACCACGACGTACTAGCTAGACAGGCAGAACAGCGCCTGTGTTACGTACAGGTGAAATTTGTCTGAATCGAGCGTTTCTAAAACTTAAATTTATATAGCGTTGCGGTTAAGCCTATAGGAGTAGTACCGAGTACTTACATTTGTCTGTACAGCCCCTACTGTCTTAGTAATCAAAGGGAATATCTAAAAATTGTTCTAGAATTATTATTAGATACTTATAAAGGAGGACTATTCTATAATTTAGAATTATTATAAAGGGTAACTATCATAGCATAAATATCCAAGACAACTGTTAAGAAGGCTAATACTTATATCTTAGAACGATTACTATTATAGAACGCTCCTAGAACGCTCCTAGAACGCTCCTAGAACGCTCCTAGAACGCTACTAGAACGGAACCTACTTAGTAACAATCCCTTCACGCTCCCAAAAACCCTAGGCTCTCCTTTAAGGTAGGTAGGTATCTATCGTCGAGGCCACGATATGGAAACGTTTTTATCGTGCCCAAGTCTGCTACCCCTGCTTGTAACACCCACCCAAAAACACCTAGCAGAGAGCCTTACCTCCAAATATCACTTCTTCTTTTCTGGTCCACTTTCTTCTCTTCTCATTTACTCCCCAACTTCGATTCTCGGCCCCTCATCTTTCTTTAAAACTCCTTCAAAGTTTCTGCTCGCGTTTTTTCTGCAGTAAACTTGTCACGCGAGCACGATGGAGGCCCTCGGCGTTGCTTCCGGTATCGTAGGCCTCATCAATCTCACGGGACAGGCACTCAATGAGATTATCAAGCTGCGTGGATTTGTGAAAGATGTGAAAGAGGCTCCCGAGAGGACGCATGAATTCTTATCTGACATCGAAGACCTTGGGGAGAGCCTATTGAACACCCAAAGATTGCTCAATAAAATCCCGGCAACTACAAGAGCCGATACGCAAAGATTGAGCACGCAACTTGACACATGTTCTAAAAGCATAGACATATGGCTAGAGCTGGCTCAAAGCAATGCTGTTTTTCATTCCAAGGAAGCCAAATACTTTTTTTGCGCGGATGAGAGCTGCTGCCAACAAAGATGGGTTTCGTGAGATCTATGATCTTATCAATAGCCATCGCTCTTCTATACAAACAAGCCTGGTGAACTTGAGCATGTCAGTTGCAATTTCAATATATAGACCTTTATTTAAATATTTCTTACTGACCTCCTAGGTCTTTGAACATTGAAGGATTCAACACGATGAAAAATGACTTCATATCACTTGAGGAAGGTAGAAGGGTGAACAGTGCGCAAGAGATTAGTCGTGGTTCAATTATGTACGATACCGTTTCCCACATTTTCAGCGGATCTCGGACCGAACTACGGGTGAAGGACGTGTACTACGCATACTGTAACTGGTATCATGTCCCTGTTCCGATTTTGACCTGGCGTAAAAAGTCTTATCTGAACGTGGGATTAGAAGATATGATTCGCGATCATATCAAGGCAATTTCGTCTCGATGGCCGCAAGAATATCAATATACTAGGAAACCTCTTTTTGATTATTCTGATCCACTGGAGGACACCAAAGATAGATTGCTGGATGCTTCAAGTATTGCAAGAATCCGAAACTGCTGGCATTTAAGTCTCACGAACCATAAGAGTCAAACCACCCCAAGATCCTAACTTTCTCCAGTGGATTCCAGAGACCCTAGCTCATTGGTCCCTCGATATTGGGAAGAAGAAAGGGGACTTGGCCTGGCCCTAAATTCGCAAACTGGTGGTGCCATTGGCAGCAGAGAATCCCTTTCAGATTTGCAATCCACCGAGTGAGTCTTCTCACGGGCCTATGAAACTGGCATTAATAAAACTGAAAATAGTGCAGAATCCACCGAGGGAAATGAAAAAGAAGAGACTTTATCGCTTAAACTGATACGGGGCACAACGTCAACGAAAATTGGTGGAAACACCAACATTTAACCAAGGAGCAAGCGGCTATATTGCAAGATACTAATCCTAGCAGCATGAAATCTCTCCAGGTGCTAGAAAAGATATTAGAGTCTACGCAATCGTTGATTCAAATTTCCGGCCAGGCAAACTCTAAGGCTGTCAATCCAAGTCCAGCCCCAATACTACCTGCCAATTCAGACGACTTTCCAGATTCCCAGCCAAGCAAACTCTGGGAAAGAAGCTTTGGGTTTAAAAGCCGATGTCTAGCAAACCTCATTGTTGACATCAATTATCGTGAGGTGATTTTGACTTCGCTGATTGAATGTTCACCGAACATAAGATACTCAGACCTCTGTTACTGGTTTACGTCTTTGATGTTACGGGCTTCATAGTGAGATTCGTCTGTTAAAAGTAAATTTACTGCAGATAAACAAAGAGGATTCGGTCTGAAGAACAAACGAAAGACCCAAATCATGATCAAGCTTTCATTTTGCGATAGTATTAAATTTCAAGTGGATCTAAACATAGGGGCATTTTATGTTCTAGATGATTATAGCCCTTCAATATTTACTATGTTTAATCTTTTTACAAGATTCTGAAATAAAGTTATTTCATCGCTTTAGTTTAGTTTTCAAGCAACTTTGTTGTCATCAAACTCTGTTCTTCAGCCACCTTGTCAGACTTCTACTTCATATCGGGAGTGAAATTTCATATCAAGACTTGGGTTTATCATTGGTAGACGAGTATAATGACCAAAAGAAGAAGAAATAGAGGGGAAAACAGATTACCGCTGAAAGTCAAAGTATAGGTCACAACTGACTATAACTTAACTTTATTGATTCCAAAAGCGTCAAGAATATTCTGACGATAACCCATTTCAGGCTCTGCACAAAATTCGATTTGACTATTGAAACTCCTCAAGTACCTATATTCAACATACTTTTAAACGAACCTAAACCACCTCTGTCACCCCTCCTAATAAGCAAAACTCCCCAAAAGATAGCAATAGCACTCCCCACCCTCCTAAAGATCATGGTTCGGCACTTGGAATTCCATTCTATTCTAAGACACCCCTTAGAATATTCCATTCTAATTTAAAGAGGTCCTGGAATATTCTAAAATTCCAGCTTAGAATTTGGAATTCCATTTAGAATTTGTTACATGACTTGTAAAATAGTTGCTCCGCTCCGCTCGACCAATAGGAAGCCTACGTATGTAGGTCACATGACAGGCTACCTGACGCCCCCATCCAAACAAGTGAATGGCTATCAAAGTCAAGCGTCTAAGTGATTCTAGCTACAGGTTCGTAGATATACCCGTAGGTCACGTAGTTCTCCCCCTACAGTACTATACAGTAGCTAAAACTACTACTACTAAGACAAGTATAAACAAGTGAATATGGCATTATCGCAACAGGTATTGTTTACAAGGATATATTAAGTGAATTGACAGATAAGGAGACGCTTTAGAGTAATTTGTAGAAGATGACGATACTTAATTAGGTGTAGGAAACAACCAATACACTGGTCACTTCGATACAAATAGAGCGCTCTTATTAGTCAATCTATATATGTATATTCTAACTGGAATTCCAAATTCTAAAGCCTTACGCTTTAGAATATTCCACCTTGGAATTGAATCTTAGAATCCTTGGAATCGTATTCCAAGTGCCGAACCATGCTAAGGATGCGATGGAAGGACCCCGAGAGGTACAGGGGAAAGCTCTAGACTATGGAACCTTTAGTACAGGCTCCAACATCCCCAAGAAAAAGAAATAGTATTTTATGTATCTCCAAACAAACAAGATAGAGAAATGGTTTCTATTTTATATAAAATAAACTAAAAATAGGAGAGAAAATATTTATTTTGCAATATACTCAAAAATAATACAAAAACACTCTGTATTTGAGATCGTTGACCTTATTTTTCTCCATTCACCCATTAGCCCCTTAGTATCGAATCCACCAATCAAAGAAAACAAAAGGTCACACAAAAAGAATACAGAATGAACGCGATGGAAAAGAAAAAAAAAATAGTAATACAAAATACATACACAGTTGCATAAAAATAAGCAACACACCATTTCCAGCCTTAGCATTATTATCAAGTGCATTTTGGACCTGTATATACCAGGTAGAAGTCCTGGATATTAATAAATAGATTGTCATACACCAAAGCCACGTGCTATATATGTATTCACTGATTGTTAGCAAACCACGTGCCCTCATAGTCCATAAACACAAGTCCCCCCTTTGTTAGGGCTTTTGTGCTTATCTGTTTCCATTTAAAACATCTCAATCGAAGCACCTCAGACTCAGAATTAAGTGGGGTTTGCCCCAGACAGATGGTTGCAATCTGGGGAGTTAGAACCAAGGAAGTAAACATGGGGCATTTGATATGTCATTGGAGTTTGGGTGCCAATCAAAATAAGCCAGATGTACCAACACCCCTTGTACCAACCATCCGGTAACCTATCGCCTGTTTCGCTTCTGTAAACTCTGCAATCTCACCCCTTTCAACGTACCCCGACAAAGCGGGGTACGAGGAATTCTCCGAAGATATGTAAATGGCATAACTCTCGCTATCACAATTTGAATATATGGAAATAATAGTCAAAGATAAATGTCATGCTACTATATGAAAGTATTTTCCAATACTACTCTTGTTTGATGGAGGGGAGATGTCTCGTGACAAATGTGAGTCCGTTTTACACTTCCACATTTGTCACAAACGACTACGCCAGAATAACACCGTTAGTTTGCCAGTGAAGACTTTCCACACATACAAATAATTTGCAACTCCCCAGCTTATCCGGTGTCACAATATCCACTTCCTCAAATCCCAATGTCTGATCAATCAGAGTCGTCAATAGCTGGTGCGATGTCACCGCTACCTCTTGAGTATTGCGTAAACCATCTTCAGGACACCATCGCCCATCACTCAAGTAACCCCTGCAAGAATCACACCAAGGCACAGAATCTATCGGAGAGATGCGAGTACCTCGTCAACTTTCTTAATGGAATTGCGAACAGAACCTTCTTCAACACCCGGGTGGTGGGTTCCTCGGACCCTCTTGCGTTTAACGTGTATTTCCAACTCACTATCAAAGAATTGTTTCCTGTCCCACTTGAATCTCCTTCAGCCGTTACCAAACACTATTGGGCCATGTCTAGTCCCTCTGCAGTGCTTTACAAGGTCGAAGAAAGCGTGTAGGAAGACAAGAACAGCGAAGAGAACGGCTTGGGAACTGGTGTCGATGTTCAATGTTGCGCTTGTGACTTTCCAACTTGTATTTTAGGTGCTCGACGTATCCAGGTCTATATGGAAGTTTACTGGAAGAAGCCAGCAGAGAAGACAAATGATGGAGAGTAAGAATGACCTCAGTGATCTCTATTAGATTTCATAGCAAGCGAGAACAGCGAAGAGGATGATATTGACTATGCGCAAGTAGTCATTTCAGTTACTCATTCGCCAGAGTCTTCAGGTGAAATATAGGTCCCTTTCATAGGTTCAACCAATTACGTATTCCAATGGTAAAATACTTCTGACTAGACTATTGCCCTGCTCCTTGAATTATCTTACACCACTCAAAGTAGTACTATCTTGGTAGGGGAGCTCCCCAATCTCTTCGTGGAGTATCATGGTTTCATGGGATTCAGGAATCTCGTAGGCCACCAAACACACCAAGTAGCATGGGAAAGAGAGTGTAACCTGAAAAGCAAAAGTTTGTGGTAGAATGATAGCATTAAGTTAATTACAAATTAAAACAAAAACAAACAACATAGCGATCGTCAAATTCATGATCATGAGCGTAAAACCAAGTAATCCCAATCATAATCATTTAAGGCTCAGTTCCGTGGTGAGCACCGTTTTTCTTGCAGTAGTAGGTCATCTCATCACCTCCAAGGTGCCTGCCTGGAGAGACACAAACGCGAATCAAGCTACCAGAGAGAACTTTGGTGTAGCAGTCTGGGCATTTGTCCCATTGCTGGTTTCCAGTGTTGCGTCTCTTGTACGCTTGGCAAGCCTTCTCGGTTGCCGCGTTGTCCTAAACTGTTAGTAAGTTTCTTCTTATAAACTTTGGGATGGGAAAGCTAAAACTTACCTCAGTGTATGCCCCTCCAATCTTGAGGTTCTTCGCTGGCTCATAATCTCGACAGTAGAGACTTGTGTGCAAATCGCGCTTTTCGATGAGTGCACTTGGGTTGTTGGCCTCGGAGCCTGGGATGGCTACAGCGGAGGCAAGTGCTCTGTTATATGTTAGTAGAGTAATTATTGCTAGATTGAGAATGCTTACGCTGGTGCGAAAGCCAGAATGGCAACGACGGAGCTGAGAGTGAACTTCATTTTGAGGATTGAGGTTAATAAGAATTATTAATTATTAGTCGTAAAAGGTGATGAGATGATTGAAACCGTGAAAAGTGATGAAGATGAGAGAGGTGAAGAAGAAATTTCGAGAAGACAATCCAATCAATATATACCCAAATCTCTTCTCAAGAAAAATGGAGTTCTGCCTGCTTGCTCGCATCTTCGGGGTTGTTGAGAGCACGTACCCAGAGTACAGAAAACTCTCTATTGACCGACCGTTAATTCAACGAAGGTCGTGTTGTCTGAACAACTAACTTGGCGGGACTGATCTGGCTACCCTAGCCAGGAACAATCGGTCTTGGGACTTGGGTGGAATTAATTCCATTCGGATCCATGAGGTTGGGAGCATTATCCAAGACGGAGTATTTGTCGTTACAATCCACTACAAGGTAAGAATCTGGGGTAGAAGGAACACGTTCAATACCTTTACAGGGATCGAATGGGATCCATACTGGATCATAGCGGTGAGGAGCCTGTCGACTTCACTTCTCACTTCGTCACCGCGCGAACACTATACTCCTCTCCAAGTGCAGGACTTGTACTTACACCGTCATTTGTCGATTGGTTGGTCAAGGTGGAGATAGGGCGGAACGAATATCAGTTCAATTTTGGATACATAAAATAATGCAATATCTTTTGAGCTTTAGTTACCTGGAAGTGGATGCGCTTGAGAGGATCAGAAGCTGTGCAGATTACTAACATCGACTGGAATGTTTTCAAACATTGACAGGAATACTAGTATATCTCCAAGATACCTCCAGTCATACCGCCATTAAGCAGTACTCAGATTCAGGCTCAGAATCTCCTACGATGTCGACAATCCCCCCTTCCCAATCGGCGACTTAGGCTAACACTTACTTCGTCGAAAAGACTCATATTTAGTAAATGAGCATCATGTTGAGGAAACGAACCGCAATACTTCGTACTTCGAAGTTGAAGATGATCAATGATCGACCACTAGGTTATTGATCCCCATAATCTAAAGTATAATGTGCAGCGTGATAACCCAAAACTTTATTCAAGGCATGGGATTTCCAGCTGCCACCCCACCATACGCACGGGCGGAATAATTTTGATGCTTTGTGCAATAGTAGTTGGGGAAGTTCGGCGGTACCGAAATGTATATTTACTTCCTATTGAACATGCCGTTTGGTTAAAATCGATTTAGTTTGTATTTTCTATCTAAAATATCTCTCGAGTAGCTCATAAGCCTTCTTTCTCGACAAAGCGCAGAGAATTAAGAAAGTAGACATAAAAGAATGTGCTAAATGGTTTGAGAGATTTGGGATAACAAATTGGTACCCCGACAAGATCCACGAGGACTGGAGTGTCATCAGACCTCATAGCGGTTGTCCCCGCTGGGAAATTTTACTTCTAGAAATGCGGAGTACTGGTAAAGCAGAAGTAGAAGTAAGTGTTGAGACCATGGGGAAGAATCCGGGGAAGCCAAGAAACCCCCCTTTAGCCGCGAGAATACTCCCGCGTTACCTGATCAGTACCGTTCTTTATATTGTTAGTAATTTAATATTCTTTTGAGTGTTCTCATCTACGTAGGTACTGTATATTATCTTTCTCTCTGTTCAATAATGCCCCGCAGCCTTCTAATAAAAACCCCTCACGTCGTATACCCTCAATATAATTTTTAGATGTGAGTCTGCAGCTACTTCTTGTCACAAATTTTGTTAATAGCTTCGTACTTCGAAGTATGGGAATGAGGTTGAGGAAGCTTGATTACAGTTTGAGATAAGGTTTGGGGGCCGTATAATTAAGCTACTTCTAGAGTTAAGCTTTAGGTTCCTCCCACGTCAAAACAGCACAGACGTTGGGTCTAGCGAGGCAGGGTTTCTTGGTCTTGAAGCGTAACCACGGGTCGAGAGTTGGATATACTAGGTATAATTGTACCTAATTCATTTTAGCGTATTACACTTTGATGGATTGGTAAATTATCCCATCCATTAGGTAGAAATTATGATTAGTTGAGATCCCATGGCTTGGGTGACTTGATACCATTAAATCCGAAATGTGGTATCATGGCCAGTGCCCTTCCCAAAAAAGCTTGCCGAAAGTCAGCCAAACAGCTGGAGTCGAAAAGGGATGGGTTTATCCCGTGCCGATGGGATCACTTGACTTGCCATGCTTTCTAACGTCGATGCATCGGCAACGTTTTGGCAGCTTTAGGGAAGCAGTGTGCCCAAGACAACCACTCGCGGAGTTTAACCTGAGAGTTATGATCTTTCGGAATATTTCTACACGTGCTATCTTTCCATCAATACTTCTCTTGTCTTGAGTTCCACATAGCAGTGCATTATTGATTTTGGACTGTATCCATAGGTTTTTTTCACCTAGAAAAGGAATCTATGATTGGTAACAAACTAAGCATTTTTTTCAGAATCTTACTTGGAAGTCCCAGAAGCTTGAGGCTCGCTAGCCAGGGATCAAATCAAGTTTGTGATTCTGGGGTGGCAGGGTCGGTACTTACCGACACAGACCGACACAGAATATGCTTGGAAAAAAGAACTCCGACTTTCTGGGGTACAATATGCTACTGGATTAATCCTTTTGTGAACTTTAAATGTCTGAAGAGATATCCCGGAGTGTAACCGAATTGTGTTCCTAGGTACGGTCAACTCTGTTCAACATTGGCAGAAGGCTGAGAAGACTTGATCAGAAGTTCATATAAATAACCACTCGTTCCTTCTTTAATTTTTCTCACTCACCTCTCCATCACATTAATACATTAATACTTAATCTTAAGTCTCTAATCTTCACTCCTCCCAAACTTCCCTCAACGAATACTTCGTATACCACGTTAATTTTACCACCCACCACAAAATCAAGATGCAATTCTCCACCATCCTCGTTGCCCTCATGGCTGCTGCTCCTTTGTAAGTTCTCATCCATCCCTCGAGCTTGATTCAATCCTAACTCATTTACCTCAGCGTTGCTGCAAGCCCAACTCCTGAGGAGCCAGTTGTTACCGGCCTCCAGTCCCGCGCCCTCCACACCCGCCTCATCTGTTACACCTACAGAAGATCAGTGAAGCTCGGAGAGTCTACCGCTGCCACTGAGAACGCTGCCACCATTGGTATATTTCACCTTTCTTTCTTTCCTTTTTCACTATGGGAGACCTTTTTAACAAGTTCTAGCTGCATGCAATGCCTACAGAAACCGCAACACCGGAAACAAGATGTGGGACACCTGCCCTGACTGCACTGTCATCCAATTCAACGAAATTAAGGCATGCCAGTCCAAGGACGGCCACCTTGGAGGAGACGAGTTCAACTACTACTGCAAGAAAAACGGAGCCAACGCCTCCGGATAGAGTTAATACAAGAAACTTGAGGTCGCGATCCTCTCGCCGCCAATAACGTCCCTATATGAACCACCGGATTCTGGGTTGGGAAAGAGCCTGGATGAGACTAAGATAAAGTTAATGTATAATGTGTTGTCTGTCATGAGCATGTATTTGTATTTTAACCTTCTATTCGCTGTAATTATTACGAGCGAAGGGACTTGTTTGATTTAACTTCCTTCTTTGTCTCTTTACAATTAAAACCATTTGCGAAATATTCTGGACTTATAAATACCACGCTCGTGTGACCCATCGGTTTTTATCATGTTTTAAAGATTTTGCAAAAGTAAACTATAAAGATATTCCACTCAACCCAATACGCTTCTGTGATTTCTTGGGCAGATATGGTTAAGTTTCGGGATGGGTGTAGCACATAAAAGAATTACATCGCATGTAAAATATGTTTTAGACATGATTCAAATTAAGAGGTGGAGTCTTTTCACTTCTTTTACTGTAGTTAGCGGTTCAAGTCAAAAGTCTTTTAATCCAGCCAATTCGCAAGTTTATAATACCATCTGTTCTCTGTGGATTTGGTAGGTGTAACAGCTCTCTTTCTACTAGATGTCGCTAGTGAATAGGATGTATGGTTAAGCGAATTTGTAATAGGAATAAGCGAAGGTTAAAATTAATAAGAGGCGAGTAAACATCAATCAAGATAGCACCCTATACAAAAATCGATTTATAAATTGCCGCAAATATCTTTAGCTTTGGAGAGTACCATACATCAACCATTTCTAAACCAGTCGTAAAGCATCTATTCTTATTTATGGTTGTTAATTAGCTATTGAGTATCGGAACCCCCAGCTAACGCGGAGATTCTTGTAAATTAGCCAAAGAAACGGTCTTTAATACTGAAATCCACAGAATGCTTTTCAATTTTCTTGAAGGTAGTCAATCCTAATACCTTTCACTACAAAGCATAGAAGAAGAGAAAAAGCGGAATTCACGACTAAAATCACGACCAACTAATTCTTACTTCACCTAAGAATAAAACTTGTGATTATTAATTCACTAAACTTCGAGTTCAATAAAAGAACACAAATGACGCCACAAATTAGTAACAGAATAATATTCAGGATCACCCATATAACTCACAAGAGGTCGTTCCTGGGGCATTTGGCCTCCACCAAATCACATTTCAAATGCCAAGCCAATTTCATAACAGCATATGATTGGATTGAGAGACATCTAGGGTAATATCTAATTATTGATCATGATTCGAAATCAACCATCTTATAATTGAAGAATCATCATGCTTTTCAACAAATCTATCAGGGGTGAAAAACTAGTGATGTCACTAACGGCGGGGTAAGCTCGGAGGAGGGGTACTGTAGGTACATAAGAACGAAGAACGAGCTTAAAAATGCAACAAATAAGAAAAAGAGTCGGATTTTATGTGGGTCACATTCAGGGAACTTCAGATGATTGGCAACTCTAAAACAATAAAATTATCCATAGAAGAGAAAGGAAAGGAAGTAGGGGTGCCGAGGCTAGACTTTTCTGCCCCGCTCACTGAGAACTCGTCATTCTCAGAGCTTATCTTGACTGCAAGGTAGCTACAAAAGCAGGTACGAATCCTTCAGTTCTAGTAAAAATACGAAAATTTCACTGCAAAGAACCAAAGCACAAGAACTCTTCCGAAAGAACTCATCAAGTATTAATTGAACTCAACAAAATCCTTCGAAATGGCACCACAACCGAAAGTCCTTTTCGTGCTCACATCCCATGACAAGATGGGAGATACTGGAAAGCCAACTGGATGGTACCTGGTTAGTCTCATCTTTCCCACCATCTCAGTAGCAGGAAGCTAATCAATTAACTCGGCAGCCCGAATTCGCACACCCTTACGAGATCCTCGCACCACACGCCTCCATCACAATTGCCTCCCCAAATGGCGGCGAATCACCCCTAGATCCAGCCTCCGTAGGTGCATCAAAAGACGATCCAATTAGCGTAAAGTTCTTGAAGGAGAGAGAAAGCCTGTGGAAACAAACCGAGAAGCTATCCAGCTTCCTTGGAAAAGCAGGAGAATTCGATGCCATCTTCTTCGTTGGTGGTCACGGACGTAAGTTTTCCCCTCGTACCCCGCACAAGTACAAAACCCTGATATAAAAATAGCAATGTTCGACCTAGCAACCGACGAAACCTCCCACAAGTTGATCAACGAATTCTACACAGCCGACAAGCTCATCACAGCCGTCTGCCACGGTCAAGCAGCTCTCATAAATGTCAAGGTTCCCGGAGGTGGTTTCCTTTTAGATGGTCAAAGTGTGACCGGTTTCTCGAACACAGAGGAAGAGGCTGTAGGATTAACAAAAGCTGTTCCATTCAGCCTTGAGGACAAGCTGAACGAGGCAACTGGAGGAAAGTACGTGAAAGCAAGTGCTGATTGGGGTGCGAACGTTGTCGTTTCGCGGGGAGGAAAGTTAATGACGGGTCAGAACCCTGCCAGTGCTGGACCATTGGGAGAGGAGATCAAGAAGGCTATCGTGGCATAGAGGATTATTTCAAAGATTTAGTTGATACCAGGTGGTCGAGAAATAAAAGAATGCTGTAAAATAGAGCATTTGTTTAAGTAGCTTAACTTTTGAGGATGTGATGGGTAGATATGATAGATGTAGTGAGTGAAGAGAGAGCTAACTTGAGTTTGCAATGGGAGTCGATGCCCAAACAAGAGGAGGAAAGTGAGTTTTATATGCAATATTAAGAGCACACTACAAGGAGGTTTGAATGTTATTGAGAAATTAAAACCTTCAGCACATCTGAAATAACCTTATAAATGCGACGAAAAAAAAGCCGAGCTACTATTTACTGTCAAACTTTTACTTAACTGTCGAATTGAGAGAAACATCACCCCCAAAACTTAAAGCGGCTGTGTCCAGATTCCGCTGAGTAGCCAATGGAGTGACGCAGCCTTAAATACTTCAATGGGAGTCTTCAGGCATATTCTTTGTACGGGTTTTGGGCTACAGGGCGGCCATCTCCCAGCAACTTTCTTCTACGTGATGCCGGATTTACTAGCAAACTTGAGGTAACATAAAGATAACCACAATCTTTAACTTTTGTACTTGAAGCAGAGTCGCCTATGTCCTTGAACCTGGTAATCCATAAAAGATGCATCTATACAATTGAAAAAATAAGCCTGTTTGACTCTGTCGAAGATAAACTTCATCTACCCTAATCATATGTACAAGAAGTAAATGTCAAGGCACTGGCCCAAAACTCACAAGTCAGCCCGCAGCCTCTTTCCAAATCCCTTCAATACCTTCTCGTCTTGTCCATATTTCTCGACGTAGTTTGCCAG
The DNA here is from genome assembly GCA_900536425.1 of Hymenoscyphus linearis. Taxonomy (NCBI): domain Eukaryota; kingdom Fungi; phylum Ascomycota; class Leotiomycetes; order Helotiales; family Helotiaceae; genus Hymenoscyphus; species Hymenoscyphus linearis. Next base: position 328,748 of record UNPR01000002.1, read on the forward strand.
TACACTCAAAGTAACATTACTTCCACCACAAACGACTATTACCACATTTTTCTTCTCATACTCCTCATCGGTCAAACCCTGACCAACAACCTTCCGGATCGTACCATTATAAGCAGCTGCGATACTGACTCCACAAGCAGCCTCAACGATAATCCGCTCATCATCTCCGAAGCAGACACTTGCAATGGCAGCTTCAGCATCCGAAAAGACAACGGACTTGACCACCTCTGGGTACGAGATAGCATACTCATATGCTCGGGACGCAACTTGCGTCGCGCCAAGCGAGGTAGCAATCGTAGTAATAGAGCCCAATCGACTCAACTTTCCTTCATCAAGACTGTGTGCGAAACTCGCAGCACCCTCAGTCTCAACAGCCAACACCTTGGGCGTCGAAATAGAAGAGGGAGAAAGTCTTCCATACTTCTCCAACCCAGCCATAATACCAGCAAACAATCCACCACCACCAACACTACAAACAACCGCATCGCACCCTCCATAAGGAAATGTCTGCTCCTCAATCTCATCCATCACCGTTGCATTTCCTGCCCAAACATCAGGGTGATCAAAAGGAGGAACATAGACACCATTCCCATCCTTCGCTAGCAATTCCTCGCGTAGGAATGTATCTGCTTCCGACCAATGGGCGCCGATTTGCTTGACTTCGGCACCGAGGCTTCGCAGCTTTGCAACCATGAAGTCTGATGTAGTTGTAGGAACCACGATTGTAGCAGGCCGATGAAGGGAGAGCGCTGCAGTTGCGCAAGCGAGTCCAGCATTACCGCCCGAGGAGCAGTAGAAGTGGACCGGGGCATTTGGAGGATGGACTGCAATTGCCCGGGACATGAGATTTCCTATTCCGCGGGATTTGAAAGACCCGGATGGTTGGAGGGTCTCAAGTTTGAGGAAGATGTTACTGGGAGATGCTTGTTAGTTTTTCCATGAATTTTAAGGGGGTAATGAACATACCATCCTGCGTATCGTGAGAGAGAAGTTGAGCGGTAGAGGGGAGTCTCAACCCATGGTTGGGGAGTTGGTGGAAGAGGTGCTTCGGCGCGGGAACCCATTGCGAAATGTATTAAATTGTGGTTTTTATGTTGAATAAACTGAAAGGAGGAAACGGAAAAATCCCCAGAGATTATTACTTAGTTTGCGAAGAGATTGTGTTTTGAGAAGAAAGAGGAAGGGTCTATTGGAGGCAGAAGGAGAAGTATATAAGAAAATATATCTATGTAATAGATTTTAGAATAAAGAGCCGTCTCAAGTCCTAGCACGCCCTTCAGCGATAGGTAGGCTCAATAGGTCATCATAGCGGGGCATCAGGGGTTGTGGGGCAATATTAGGTTCACGCCCGCGTCGTGATAACGATAAGAAAAGCTTAATAAGGTTCTATCTAAGGAACAAACGCGGAACAACCGATCAGCCGGCCATAAGCGGGTGGCCTCAAGTGGTCCGGTTTTCGGAGATACGAGAGGGGATGCAAGCGAGTCCAGGGGCCCAAAAGTTATAGGGTAATGGGAGGCAAGCTATAGGGTAATGCCACAACAGTTGCCCAGTCACATGTGATTGTCCGAAATGTTATAGGGTAATTCAAGTGGAGTTATAGGGTAATCAGAGGTATACACTTGAAGCGTATGACCTATCGCATGTTATTTTACTTCAATAGAGCAGCCAACAAACAACAGACAAGAAGTTAAGTTGGAGATCAGGAATGTGATGTGGCCGAATGACAGGATTTCAACCGAAGAATATTGGATCTTGGCATTACCCCGTAGATGGTTCCTTGAAGGTTATCGTAACTTTGAACGAATACAGAACGAGGTTGGATTGTTGTGCAGTGCTGGAAATAGATGCCGAATCCGGAGCGAACAGTTGGGTGTCAAGGTTGTTGCGAGTCGCTTAGCGGGCCCTTTTCAGGGGGAAGTTTCCCCTCGTTTTTGCTTTGCAACATAACTTTGCGATTGAGGGACTGAGGAACCCTATCGAGAAATCATTTGGAAAGCCCCTCAAGATTGGTACAGAAATTATCAGACTTTAACTACCGGAGGCGATTTTGTAACAAAATATCCACAAAGAAAAGGCGGATTGCATGCCATACTTGACGGCTCTTAAATTTCCTTATTGGAATATTCAACAGGTCATTCCTCTGCTGCAAGAAGGCTTTCATGTAGGGTTGTTCGATCGGTAAAGCTCTGGATTCTTGCTTCTATTATTATCATCGCAGGAAAGAAAACAATTCTGACAGTGCTAGAAAGAGTTCTGAGACAATCGTATCTATCGGCTATTCGGATACAGCGAAAATGCAACATACATCTTCAAACTTTCGACTCCATCAAACATACAAGCAAATATTCTCCCGCAGGTTATATAGCAAAACGTAAATGCCCGTGCGCCAGATCCGGTTCGTTCACACTCTTCCAATAGCGGTACTTTGACGAGTAGGAGGACCCGTACCCGCACCAGTGCCCGTGGCGTGTGTTGTAGGAGCATGTGAGCCAGGCAAATTTTGTTGCGAAGTGTGACCAACATAGGAACTCGGCTTATTCTTCTCGACCGTTCCTCTAGCCTTCAAAAACCTCTTCGTCGCCTCTCCAACGATCCGATCACGAACCGTAACCTCATGGTCGCCAGGCGCTCCATTCATCACCACACCCAAAGCCACTCCACCTCGCATAACTTCCTCCATCCACGTGGCAACCTTCTCGTATTCCGCCATATCACTTCTCAACCGAGCAGGCAATCCACTTCCATGAAGTAACGCGAGAACTCCAGCATTGACCGTGTTGGCAGCTGCAATGATCGTAATCGCGATGCCATTTCTGGTGCTGGTCGCAGCAGAGAGAGAAGTCAGAGCCGCGCCGAGAACGAGTTGCGCCATGAGACAGAGGTTGTAGAGCGCGGAGACAATGTAGAACTTGTATTGCGCGAAGTAACGATACTTGGTGACTTGCTTGTAGATACCCTCTCTAAGACCGAAAGCAGGCCAGAAGTGTTGAATGAAACTGTGTGTTACATGAGGCGGACCACCTAACACTGTCTTAACACCAATGAAAAGTTGTCAGAGATGAGCCTTACCTAGCGCTTTCGCGATCGCGTCCATACAATCATCCGGGATGTGCGTGAGGTACTCGTTCTTTGAGGATGAGGCAGGGCTATGAAGGCCGCTTTCAAGATCGCGGAAGGACGAGGGTTGGTTCCCAGATCCTCTAGATCCAGGTTGAATGTCGCCAGGGACGACCCCATTTGACGCCATTTTGGACTCGCAATGGATGAGCGATTAAGATCTAAGGGTTTGGGTTCTTGTTGGAGGTAATTGAGTCGCGAAGTCAGGTGGTTGCTTCAAGTCGCGACTTCCTTTCCTGGTATCCCAAGCGGGAGCCGTATATGCATGTGCTGCGGGAACTTGAACCTTAATCAAACGTATCTGCTTTCTTTCCTCGAAATTCGCGTCTTTTCAGAAATCCTAAGCCAAAGATTGCCTCGCCAACAATTTGGAAACCGTCTCACCCACGGCTTCGCGGACTTCATATTGGCGCTTGCGCCTTCGGAGCCAAGTGAAGATGGTCTTTGAATCACTGTCGAAAACTTGTTAAAGTCAGAGTGCTGGTTCTGGTAATGAAAGTCGATAAGGAATTGGTGTGGGAAACCCCAATACTCTATGATGGGAGCAGAAGCCGATTACAATAATATCGATGGTCAAGAGAGACTCAACCCCATAGTAAATGATCGAGTTGAAAGCGATATCAACATGCTCAATTGGTAAGGAAGTCAGTAACCTTCGACATAGCTACCTTTTGGATACTGTAGAGCGGTGTTGGGGATTCTGTCTGAGCGAATAGTTTTCATGAGGGGCATTGAGAGCTGGTTGGGTAAATAAGCACCAATTGAAATCTGGGCTACTGAAAATACTGAGGAAGTCGAAGCAGTTGAAAAGGCCACAAAGCCCCAAAACGCCAAAAGTCCTAAAAATAAAATAAAAAAATAAAAAGAAGTTTACGATTCCAGTTTGACACCGTTACCACCGAGTTGGCAGGGCAGCAAAAGAGTTCGGGCCTAACCTCCGCTCAACGGGGGCAAGGCCTTACATCTCTCCGCGGCGCATATTCCTAAACCACTTTGAATTGGTTAGCAATGGTACGTAAATAAAGGGAGAAAACTTACTTTGAATATCTTTGAGCGCGGCGGTTGCGGAACGGGATGGGTAGGTAACAGCTGTGTGTGTGGCGCTTTTGGGAGACACACACTAACTGACTGGGCCAGGCGGGCAGGTTACCAGTTTTCAGGTGGTGGTTGTCTTATTTTGATATGTATAGTCTTTTCGCTTAAAGTGCGGGTATTTTGATTTGTGCGTCCAATCAAATTGCGACGTTTTGACAGGGCCCCAACTACTCTTTCTAGAAGTGGGGCATTCACTACGTTCTAGACTTCTATTGAGTTGAAATGGAAATGTAGCGCAAACGTATGTAATCAAGGAAAGTTGCTGGAGATCTGCTTGATTGTGGCTATTCGAGGCGTTGAGGAAGGAAGGGTAGGTGATTGAGCTTCAAGTCTTAGAAGAGTCTAGAGGAATACCGACTACTCAACCAAGTTGATCTTAAACCAGGGGATGGAAGCACATGCACTACGCAGCAACATTGAGCCTCTGATTAGTCCAAAACAAAAGGATCAAAGAACTGTTGCCTAACTCGGCACCTATCGAGGGATGACAGTGATTATGTTTTACAGTGTTATCTTCTTTTTATATAAAACCATTCAACTTCGGAATGTTATCCTCTTTATACCAGCGTTGACATGTAAGTGGTATCCTGGGCGGAGAAAAAAAGCGCTTGAAAATGCTGTCTCATTTGGCTGTAATTATTGCTCGCTGTTGAGGTGAGCGTATATATCAATTCTCAAAGAGGATCAAAATGGCTGGCCAGTGTTCTTACACTTCCTTTCCATCATAACATCGATAAATCGTATTCGTTGTTCATAGTGTCCTCCCCGGTTCTCAACCCAGCGTCGACGTGACTTCTCTGATTCAAACCAAAGGAGGCTATGTTGGTTATCCTGCGATCGGAAATACTTTCTGACACTGGCATCTTTCGCACCATTTTAAACACCATCATCAAGTAGAGGGGACACGACAGTGCTAGTAACATAAGTGAGTAGACCTCAGCTGATTTATTAGTTTCGCTGCAGATGATAGATGGTTATTAGACCCTCATAGCCTGAGAATTACGAAAAAGGGATGATATGCTTGAATAAGGCTGCGGAGGGGTTTTCCTTTTATTTGATAATATAACTTACGTATGAATCATAGTAATGTTTTCCCAAAGGCTATATGCAATCTGGTTTCCGGCCGCATTTTGCTTTCCCCCACTTCATGAGAGTGGCCCATGAAGTGGTGTCGCTTAGACCGCTATTATCTGGCTAGTGTCAACCACAATTTGGGTTGTAAAGGCATATGGTTGATCAAAGCAATCGTCCCAGCGTGTTTTACGTGAAGCCCAAAATGACTCAAGGGCACCATTCGCAGTTCATGGCCCATATGTGCTAATATCGTAGCTCAGTTCTGTTAGTCGAGTCGTAACAAAAGCACGCATTTCCGCGGTGCCATGGACTGCTTCTATGCCTAATAGTATCAATGACCATATCATGAATCTGTTGATATGCCGAGATAATGTTGCCTTTGTAACAAGTTCCTGCAGACGCTGGCCATATGTGATACAGGCTGGCCTCAGAGATGGTACTTCTGGAAGAATCGAAACGTTTTGGTGTGAGTATACGCAGAAAAATTTCACGGAAACCTGGTAAATGGTTCCAATGAGTACCCAGTCCTCCGTGGATGACGGCTTGGACGCAGCCCACTGTTCTGGGGAGAAATCATGTGCGCATTTAATACTCTCATACGCTCCTTCTAGGAGATGTTTGGATTCCCTCAGGTCATGTTTCCAGCCTTGCATCTGGAGGTGGTTGATCTTGATGATGTCGATGACTAGTGGTAGTGGGCATAGGTGGAAGGGTAATTTTGCGGCCCTGTATTGACCGAGCATGATATTAAGTGCATCAAGATGTGATTTAGTCCAGGCCAGACTTGACACGGGGCAAAATTGTGTTTCCAAAGACTCCAATACTAGAACATGTTAACTTTTTCGCTCTTTCGATTCCTGGTCTGAGAGAAGGCACGTACTAGAGGGTGCTGAGTATAGGCTCTAGGCTTCTTGGTCCAGCTAACTCTGGGAAGCCTCCCCGCAGCTTGATCAATCTATAAAATCCCTTCGATGTACCAATGTTAAGTAAGGCCACCGTGTTGAGCATGTAGGCGATAGAGTTTAATGTATGGTTGCCATACTTTAACAGATTATCGATTCAATTACGTCAAATGGTAGAAGAGTCAGGGGCCACGGCAATGACAATTCTCCACGCTAAATACCTTAGTAAGAGAGCGGATTACATTTCCACGGTACTCATAAAATCTTTGTGCTAGTGCCTGCGACTCGGATTGATCTTTTAATCGGTTCATTCGATGACTCAAAGTCATACAAATCATGCCTGATTGCATGTAATAGGGGGAGGTCATCGCCTCTTGAATAAGTGCACGTGATATGCGATACAATATGAGGATTGTGCCCCAGTTGATTGATTGGGGTTAGATCTTGATGTATGCAAGTGTTGTTTAGTAGAAGAAATTAGTGGACGATCCGGTAATTCATTTGGAAAGCTAGGACTTACAATACACGCTGGTCTAAAAAAGGCACCAGGTGCAGTAAAAACCTCCACTGGTAACGTTATACCGGTAGCTGCTTTGGTTACAGTTTCCTCGAGATCCCTGTCCTTTGAAGCCTTCAAGGCTTTTAATGCCTTTAAACTACTCGTACGGACTTTCACTCTTCCAGGCTCGAGCCATCTCAATCGTGTGGGCTTGACATCGTTATATCCAGGACAGATAGCGTCGGATGCAAGACACCTCTTGCATGCCAGCTCAGTGGAATCGCAAACGAGGCAGAGGCGTAGGCATTCCCAGCAGTGGTGTTTGCGGCCGTTAGTCACCTTCAGCATAACGATTTGTTTTCTGCTTCCTGGGTAAAGTTACAGATACACAGCCATAGCTCTGATACTAAGCGAGCAATAATCGTGCTACATGTTGGCAACTAGACGGTTTCTTGAGCACCGTACCAATATAGAGACGTCCATGGGTGGTCCCAGTCTTCATACCAAGTCACATGATTGATCAATCGGTTTCATTTCCCTTTCACCAAGCCTTCTATATCACTACGATCGCATAGAGTATGAATCCAGAACTTGGGGTAATAGTGAAGTTATAGTGCAATCTTTGGGAGGGTAGGGGGGGCCGGCTTTCTAGAAATATAGCTTAGGTATGAGGTGTTACAGAGTTGGAGGAACTGGGGACGAACCACGTGTAGGTAGCACGATACATGCGCGCAGTTGAAATCCAGTGTATAAGTTCCGTTTCTCTACGTAGAACTCTCTTCTTTCTTTACTTTATTGTTTGCGCTACATAACAGCATTCCGCTTGACTCCGTGTTTATTACAACCAATAGTAGTTCACTTCACACGTTCACAGTAATATTCCAGGTCCTATAAACATGTGCCTAAAGTTTCTAAGCCAAAATGTCCATAAACACTCAACTCTGAGCTTCTTGGTCCTAAACCCCGAAGGAAAATCCATAGAATAAAGACTCCCTCAATGCCTTGAACTTTAACACCCGGCAATATTGCGAGCTGATCGGAAATTAGGAGATAATTTTGCCCCTTACTCGAGTATCACGCAATCCCTTCAAGGCAGAGACATGGGGAACAAAATGTTTTCTCTCCTAAATTTACTTTTTCCCCCTTATGTTCAACAATGGCATCCCAATATTCGTTCATCGTTCATCCCTTCTCGGCTCACCTCGAAACATAAGCGCCGTTTCATACCCTAAAATCCCGACGAACAATCACCAATGTCCTAGCGCTGCGGTGTTGGAAAGTGGGGTATTTGCTTGTTATGTTTTCAACGTCAATGCGCGTTGTCTTGCTCAAATAGCGGGGTGAAAAGCACACTTTACCGTTTGATCTTTTCTAAACAAGCTTGACCGCACTCACTCACTCCAAATATCATTTGAATATACATGACGCGCTTCAAGATGGTAAGTCTATTCTTGGCAACGGCGGGGTAATTGGCACTGATATTCAACAGGCACGATCACTATCCAAAGAGGAAATCGCGATCTTCAAGGCAGAATTTGATTTCTATGTAAGCCTGGGGCCTAAAGAAATATCTAACCGACAGGGGAGTGGCTGACAGAAGTAGGATCAAGATAAGGGAGGAAATATCACAGTTGAGGAATTTGGCAGAGTGATGAAGGCATCTGGACAAAAGGTCACCGAGGAAGAGCTAGCACAAATTGTCAAAGAGGTAGATCTCGATGGAGACGGAACCATCAACTTCCAAGGTAATTTCTAGGGCCCGCAAATAGAGGCAATAAATGCTGATACATGCACCAGAATTCATCATGATGATGACCGGAGGAGCTGCACAAATTGCTCCAAGTGGAGAAGCACAGGGGGCGTCGAGCGAGGAGCCAGCGAAAAAGGAATAAGGCAAACACATGTAATATATGGAGTCGGATTGAATTACATGAGGGAAATGCACATGCACGATGATGGGTGGATAGATGAGAATCGCAAGACGCATAATCTTGTAGGGAGAACAACAACAGTCAAGATATGAGAAGGCATTCTGGTTGCGTTCAACAACACATACCCTAAAAACGTTCCTTCTAATCCTTCCAGTTTGCCTATATTCAATCCAGCAAAAAGAGTTGCGCAAGCAACGTGATAATTCCTGATATCTGCTGATACATGATACAAGGCCCTCAAGGCCCTTATGATGCTTTATTGAAGAATAGACGTACACACCTGGAACCTTACGGCGCTTATGGGGCTGCATTTAAGCAATTTTTAATACATTCTGCCTATCACACGACCTGGTTTGAACCTTTGTCGGACTATCACAACCATTGCGAAGCATTTTATCAAATAATAGATCATATTATTGAACACCCTAATTCATGCTTGACGATATAATGTTACATTTGAGCATGAGTTCATCAAAATCGTCTCTAATTGACCTAAGAGTATTCTTCAACAATATTACTCTTCGATATCACGCCCTCTTTTCAACAATCTCCGGCATATTTCGCCTTGTATCAATCTGCCTCGTGCCCAAGCGGGCAGTCTTCAATTATTACACGGATCAGGCGGAGTATGGCAGAACTCTTGTAGCTATTCCGTTTCCCAAAAATGGGCAAGGTGGCTTTTTGAATGTATGGCATCTTATCACCGTCGTCCAAGGGCCAATTCTAGCCGCGACATCTTTTGGTGCATCAGTCCAAATTTCGTTTTCTAAATAAGCATTAAAGGACGGTTATGCTTTCTAAGATACACATTTTGATGTTAATATACCAGGATCAAGCTTTAGCATTGCTTCTCATACAGTCGATTGGAAGTTGAAACAGTTTAGTAAGTTTTCACTTGCGCAGATTTTCTTTTCCAGCCTAGACATCATAGCCAGTTGCATCAAATGGATATTTGGAACAATATGATTGAATTATATAGCTCTCTAAAAGAATAAAAACACTCCAATTCAAAGATCGAGGTCAATTGCTTTGCCTAACCCAAGGAAGTGGAACAAAAAGATCCATTTTGTGCTCCACTTGATGGAGAAAGTACCCACCGCCTGAACCTAAATTTCTCATAAGAGGAAAATATGAATGAAGCAAAAAGATAGAGATAACAAGATCAGTGATATATTAAAAGTTGATTACAACAAAAGGAGGTAAGTAACTTTCCGAGTTTTTTTTAGATAAGTTTTATTTTACAAACATTTAAGATACAGATGAGTAAATACCTAGATGAATCCCTTTCTATTAGAAAATGCAAATCACTTTCTAAGCCAAACTTCCGCAAAAAGTTTACAAAAAAAAATAGTATAAACTCTTTTGATAAGGAATTGAACCTCAGATTCTCTCTGACGGGGAATCGAACCCCGGTCTCCCGCGGCTTGTAAATACCTGATGAGGGCATTTGACAAGCGGAAATCATAACCACTAGACCATCAAAGACGTTTTCTTATTGTTGAAGACACGAGTGTTATTTGCGCATTTCAATGTTCGGGAAAATTGAATAAAAATGGAGGCTCTCGCTTAAACTCCACCAATAGTAACGCTGACCCGGCAAAACTAAAGTGGGGCTTCAGCCTCATCAAGGAAGGAAGCTGTATGCGAACCCCATCAACACATACAAACTACTTTGCGCCCAAACCACCACGGCTCCAATTGAAAGCACGACGAACTTCCAAACTTTACAGGAGCAAGAATCGGCTAACAAGCTTTCATGCGCATGCAATAAATCCTCTTGAATCCTCAAAACTGACCCCGCCGCAACCATGACCTCCCGCCTTGTCCTCGTCATTGGGGACCTTCACATCCCAGACCGGGCAATGGATATACCAGCGAAGGTACTTACTGTCTCTCCCCAGGCAACAAGAAATTATCTGATCATATCCAAATAGTTTAAAAAGCTCCTCACACCGGGCAAAATCGGACAGACCCTCTGTTTAGGAAACCTGACAGACAAACCTACATACGATTACCTCCGCTCCATCTCCCCCGATCTCAAGATAGCCAAAGGACGATTCGACGCAGACGCTACCTCCCTACCTCTCCAACAGGCCGTCACACATGGATCTCTGAAAATAGGCTTCTTGGAGGGATTCAGTATGGTGGCACCAATGGAGATGGATTTGATGTTAGCAGAGGCGAACAAGATGGATGTGGATGTGTTATGTTGGGGCGGCACGCACAGATTCGATGCGTTTGAGTACGAGAACAAGTTCTTTGTCAATCCGGGCAGTGCGACGGGTGCTTTTACAACGGGTTGGGTGTCAGAAGGAGAGGAAATGGTCCCCAGTTTTTGTTTGATGGATGTGAGTACAACTAGTGTTTCTGCGGGGGCTGCAGACGGGGGGTATATTTCTGAGTGTGCTGACAATACAATGACAGGTACAAGGAATCGGATTAACCCTTTACGTCTACCAGCTGAGGAAGGATGCCGAGGGTAAGGAGAGTGTTAACGTTGAGAAGATCACATATACCAAGGTCGTCGGGAGTTCATGATTAAGCGTCTGGATTGGCGTTGAATGAAAGGATTACACAAGAGAAAAACCATAGAGGTTTCATAATAGAGGACGTAGGGCCGCGATATCAGCCCGCGCCTCGGCATGCTTGATGGTCAGGTTACGGAGCTGGCAGCGAAAGTGGGCTTTCGACACATTGAAAGGCTGGTCCCGAACTTCCCAAGAGTGCAATATCACCATGAAGAATAATACTCTTCCACAGAGCCCCTTGTGGGATGGACTTATTATCTAAGTGCAGAAGATGACTTTTGGTGTGTGATACCCATGTAGCGCAACATCCCCAGTTAGTGTTTGATTTTTTATCTTTCTTTCCTTTCCTGCACGAGTTTCGAGTAGGTACAGCGAAAGAGCTTGATTAGTTCGACTTACACTCGGCCTATAACACCCTTTACTACTGCTACTTGAACATCACCAAGCAATAGTTTTGCGGTTACAAGCTTGTCCCAACACTAGAGCACTGACTGGATGAGTGATTATGAGGCAAAGTGTTGGAAGGGGAAGTTGTGCTTTCCACTTTACGTCACCCAGAACTCTGAAGAACACATGGTAACACACGATTGTCACCACAGTCTCTCTGCTCAATACAAAATGCAAATAAATATCAAATGTCTACCTCATGGTACCCATTCCCTCAACACATCCTGTAGAGTTTACCTCATCATCACGGATTCTTAAGACCATTGATCTGGGTCTGCATCCTTAAACTCACTCCCCGCACCAATACTATCAAACCAAATCTGTCGATCCCCACTCCCCACCAACCTCTTCTCATCAAACCAAGCATTAGCATACAACCCAACACGGAACTGGAAAGCCCTTCCATCCGTAACAGTGGTTGCAACATCAAATTTCTCCAACACCTTCGTACCATCAAACCAGAGCTTCAAGAAGCCTGTGTTGTCGGATCTCCAGCGTGCTTGCACGACGATGCGATGCCATGTTCCAGCACTTACGGTACCGAGGTTTTCGAATGCCTCTGTCCTTTGCGCGGACTTGGGACAGACGTCTCCGTATTTGCGGCGGGTGGCGAGTTGGTTGCCACGGAGGTAGATCATGGTTGAGGGCATGTAGTCGTCACAGCCCGTATCACTGAAATCTGCTATGAATTGTGCTATATTCCATTAGTTTTCATCCTCCCTCCTTCACACAGACATAAAAAAACTTAAAAAACTTACATATATCATAACTCTGCGTCCCCTGAAAATCCCACTCGGAATGCAATCTAAATGCAAAACCATAAAACCCCTCATCCCCTCGCTTCTCCACGTTATCCTTCTTCACTTCTGAGTGATACCGGCCGGTGTAAGAGCTATCATATGTTTGTGTCATCTTTAGGGATGTGGGCCCTTTGTAGAAGATGTTTGATACTTCGGATATAGTACCGTCGTGTTCGGGTCGGGGAGTTCCATCCCAGCCTGCTAATGTTCCTGGGTTTTGGAAGAGGGGAGTTCCAAGAACTGGAAGGGCGAGGAAGGAGAGCGGGAGAAGGGTTGAGATATGCATTCTGGGATTGTCAATTTGAACGGACTGTAGAGGGGAATGAAGAAGTTGTTGAGGGAGGAAGTGGGATTGAAGGATTGAAGGAATGAAGACTTTATATCTTATATCTCCTCGTGTGGCGTCCAATCCATGCCAATAAAAACAGGATCAAAAATACCGTAGACCGCTTTCGACCCTAGACCTAGCTATCTGTTTTTATTTAGCTTTGGCTTGGAATTCTGCAGCACGAGGCTAGTCAGGACTTACATGTACACAGACTTACTAATCTTCAATCTGTTAGGCGTGATGTGATGTTGATACCCGAGTTGCTTACTGTGCATGCCCATCTCGTATTCAGAGTTAAGATTTCTTCTTTCGCTGTTGATAGTCACTTTATGTCTCAGTGAGTCGGTGTAAGTAATCAAGTGTACATCAATAAGCTTACTTTATGGTATATCTTTCCCGTGTTTTTGCGCCCGATGGGACAGGTTTCGGTGTATTCCAGTTGGGTATGAGCTTACTTTCAGATTCTGGGGTAGTACTACTCCGTGAAAAAGAACAGAACGTTCAAGGCTGAGGTTCCTAAATAGGTAAATGAACCAGGGCTGCATGAAAGCGGCTCGGAACGGCGCGAAATGGATTTTGGGAGTCGTGATATCTTCTTCGGCCTGCAATTCTTGGGCTATAATTTTTCGGTTGTATTTTCATCGTTGGATGATTCTTGGAATATGATGATTTAAATCGATTCCCAATTACTGGGATATATTAAATCGCTTCTCAAACTGTTCGGTGAAATAAACGAAGTCGGGAAAGTCAATATTTCTCTCGGTTATCCTTCTTCGACTAGGCACCACCCTTTCTCGGTATGCAGACTATTCCTCAAATGCCCCTTCGGATTAAGGCATCTCAATCCACGCTTCTTGCACATAATCCTCCCCAATACTTTTATCCTCAACTTTCTTAGCACCCATCTTACAAATCGCCACTTTCTCAACCCTCATACCCTCGATCCACGTGAAATCCTCATATTCCGCTAGTATCTTCGTGGCATCAACCGTGACCTTCCCTTTCTTCCTCTTGTATGAAGAAGCAGCTTTGGTTCTCGAAGGGGAAACATAAATAGTATTCATGACTGTTGCATGGAGAAGAAGAGGTCTGGTTTCCTCGATCATTAATCCGGCTTCCAAGAAAGGAGCTCGGAGGCTGTTGCAGAACAATGTAAGTTCTGGGGAGGTAACAGGTGGTGTGTAGAGTACTGTTGCTTTTGTGGGATCTTGGGATGTAGTTTGAAGGCCTCGAAGGGTTATAGTCAGGGGTTCAAGGCCTTTTGCGATGTATTTATCCGGCTTGTATTCCTCGATGACTTTAGCTGGTATTTCAGAGGCTGTATTGTTTATCTCTTTCGCTCGAGAAGTAGATAGTAAGGTAGATATCGAGAGGGATCTGAGAATAGAGGAAGCGCTTTCAACACGTTCTGGTGTTATGAGGGACATCACTCCGAGAGTGAGGTGTAGCTATATATGCGCAATTATGTATTAGCGACGCGACTTTATTTTCTTGATCGAGTGTTCATCTTCGATAGAGTTCGCTGCTATCGTTGATGCTAATTTTTGAAAATCGTAGAAGAGTGAAAATAAGAAAAGAAATCAAGAGAGGTTATAAACAAGAGTCGAGCTTTGGGCTTGCAGGGTATGTTTCTCCCTTGGATGTTGGCTTTTACTGTTCATCACGGGGTCTGGAGAGATAAAGCAGGAGATGTTCAATAGATAGATAAGCACTAGAATGAAATAATTGGAACACATACTGTACCAACTGGCCTCACAGACCCTTCTGGGATACCATCCGGATTTTCAGACGTGCGAATATTTGCGGTTTTTATGATGAAGGTAGAGAGAGATTTGGATAGAAGACCATGTGTGGAGGGGTTATGAAGTGGGAGGCAAAGAAAATGTGTTAGAGGTGGTCTGGGTGGCATGATGGTTTATTGGGAGTATTGCTGGATTCCAGATGTGAAAGCAAATGTTGATATTGAAGCTACCTCGGAGGTACCTACCGCTCTACGTATCCTAATTAATCGACCCAACTTGTTCCGTGCCGCACCCTACTAAAAATCGGTAACACCACGACTTTTATATATATATTTATTTATTAATTGATAAGATACGATCGTCAAGGGCTCAAGGCCTTATAGAGGAATAGACAATTTTAGTTAGTGTTACTATATAAAAAGTATAGTAAATAAGGGTGGTGGTGGTATAGGTCTCGGAACAAATTGGGTCGGTTAATTAGGATACGTAGAGGATGCGCATATGAGGTCCGCCAAGTCAATATTGTACTGCCGCAGTTCCGCAGTTCACCCTTTGTCAACGGGCCAGCCTCCACCTTTTCTTCCACCGTACTGTACAGTACCTAGGTAATGTGGAATAAGAGCCTCAAATACCTAACCTTAACCTTATTAAATTACAGAATCAAGTTTGCGAAGAACGAACGATAAGAAATGCTGTAAATGAGGGATCCTGAAAGTCCTCTTCAGATATATAATGATATTCCAAATTTTCGTACATACGTACCTACGGGCACAGGGCCATTTTGAGAAAATGCGTGCACGTGACGTGACATTCAATACTACCGTAATAACTCGATAGGATGGTCCAAAGTGGGGGAGTGGTGGAAGATTCTGGCCCCGACTCACTGCTGACTGAGTCTCTACCTATATAAGACCCACTTTTCCGTCCTTTTTAGACGTACTCCGAGTTCTGACGTACTCTAAAAGAGGTAGAAACAGGCAGATCTAGGGGGTTTTGGTGTGACCAAGGCTAAAACACCCCCACTACCACTTTGCACCATCCTATCGAGTTAATACGGTACTCGAGTAATAAAAAACGAACCCTTTTCTGCGGCTAAATGACTTACACCTTCCGAATGATCTTATCTCCAATTTCCAATTTCAACAAGAAATCGATTGCGAACCCAAACATATTTCGTTTTCTCCCTTGTCGTGTCTCCTGCGTAAGCCAATCATCTTCGTTGGATTTGATGTGGTAACATGCCATAACGGTTGATTCATCCGGAGGGGTTACCAAACTTCGACTCATATGTTGGCTCTCTTCCAAGCTTCGACTCATATGTTGGCTCTCTTCCAAACTTCGACTCATATGTTGGCTCTCTTCCAAACTTCGACTCATATGTTGGCTCTCTTCCAAACTTCGACTCATATGTTGGCTCTCTTCCAAACTTCGACTCATATGTTGGCTCTCTTCCAAACTTCAACTCATATATGTTGGCTCTCTTCCTTCCTTCTCCTCAGCACAAACAAGTCCTGGTTGTTACAGTCTTCTCAACCCGTGGATAATCCCCTATTGCATTTTGCGCGCCATGGACGAGTCGTCAGCTCCCGAGAACGGGGAAGCAGTAGCAGAAGTCTTACCTGATGTGCTCGAAATCAAAGCAAGACCTTACCAAAGGGAGATGATGGAGGAGAGTCTGAAGAGAAACATCATTGTCGCGGTAAGTAACGATCACATTCAACTCGTCGGCAGTAGTGCTATGGGCTGACCGTCTGACTTCAGATGGATACTGGCAGTGGTAAGACACATGTGTAATTATATCCTTTTAATAATCGAGTTCGAAGAGCTTCCCACATGGTTTACGTCTGGTCTGGAATTCGGGTCTCAGCGGGCTGTCCGCGTTCAAATATTCCATTTTCCTACCCGAGTTACTCCAAGTAATATAATCTTATAGCTGATCTTTGTTACTTTTCCTGATAGCGCGATTATGAGAATGATTCATGAGCTTGAGCGGATGCCTTCTCATCAGGTATGTAATCAGCCTCATGCAATCTGTCGTACTAACAATCTTCCAAGATGATCTGGTTTCTGGCCCCAACTGTCTCACTCTGTGAGCAGCAATACGAGGTCATCAAATCTCAAATCAGCTCAGTAAATGCTAAGCTTCTCAGCGGAGCAGATTGTTCCGATCGTTGGACGGAACCAGTTATGTGGGAGGCTGTACTGTTGAATATCAAAGTCGTTGTGTCGACACACCAAATATTACTCGATGCACTGACACATGGTTGCGTGAAGCTGGATTCGTTACGTTTGATCATCTTTGACGAAGGTAAATACATTCCATTTCTTCCAAATTCTCTTTACTGACTAGTAAAGCTCATAACTGTGTTGGGAAACATCCCGGGTCAAGAATCATGCACCTTTTCTACCATACACAAAAGTCCAAAAGCAAAGCGGTTCCATATATTCTGGGCCTGACAGCAAGTCCTGTAATGAGATCCGACCCAAAGTCTGTTGAAACTATCGAGAAGACTCTGGATGCCATCTGCAGGACACCCAGACATCATCGATCTGATTTGATACAACATGTCAAACGTCCACAACTAGTTGAAGTTCGGTTCCGTGGCCAGTCTTCTGATGAGGGTCTTCCTGGGTGTACACAATCCGTTAGCAGCCTTGGAAAAGCATTCGGAAACCTTGACGTCAACAAAGACCCCTACGTAGTCAGGTTACGCGGCAATAATTCAGACACATCGCAACGAAAGCTAGCCAAGGTTTACCTTGACCATAAGACTTGGTGTTCCGGTCAAATGAAAACTTTCTACCAGACAGCCTTGAAAGTCCATGAAGAATTGGGGACTTCATCGGCCGATTATTACGTATCAGAAGTAGTCCGTCAGTTTGGAAAGTCCCATATCAATGGCGGCGGATCTTGGGATTACGATTGGGATGTTCCAGCATCTGAGAAACGTCACATTTCGAATATCCTCGCAGAAGTTGATACTATGCACCAAGCATTAGACATATCCTCCTCCACCGCCCCATCGATATCTGATAAAGTCCGAAAGCTGATCGATGTCTTACTACAAGAGAATTCTTCCTTTCGTGGAATTGTGTTCGTTCAAGAAAGAGCTGTAGTTTCTGTTCTTGCGCATCTTTTATCCGTTCATCCTGAGACTCGAGGCCGATTTCAAATAGGCACAATGGTTGGCATATCGAACAATCTCAAGCGCAAACGTGACATTGCAGAGTTCGTGGTAGGTGGTTCTTTAAATCACACGCTCGCTGATTTCAGAGCGGGGAAGCTGAATCTTGTCGTCGCGACAAGTGTTCTTGAGGAAGGAATTGACGTTCCGGAATGCAACCTCGTGATCTGCTTTCAAAAGCCTGCGAACATTAAATCCTTCGTGCAAAGAAGAGGCCGAGCTCGAAAAGAAAACTCCAAACTCATTCTTCTTCTCGAACAAGAAGACAAGAAAAAGAGCGCAAATGAATGGCATCAATTAGAGGAAAACATGAAAAAGATATACGAAAACGACATCCGGATACTACAAGAAGGTCAGGTGATCGAAGACTCAGAAGAACATGATGGTCGCATCTTTCGTGTTGAGAAGACAGGTGCTGTGTTGGATCTGGATAATGCAGTTTCCCATTTACACCACTTCTGTGCAACATTACCTGCCAACCTATACGTCGACAGGAGACCAGAATTCGTCTTCGAAGAGACTGGGCCAAGTTTGGTTCGTGCAAGAGTCATTTTGCCGCTATCAGTTGATGTATCTGTACGTTTCGCAGAGAGCCGAAATTCCTGGAGAACAGAGAAGAATGCAATCAAGGATGTCGCTTTTGAAGCATATGTTGCTCTTTACCATAAGGGTCTTGTCAATGACAACCTTTTGCCACTTTTTAGACATGGCTTGGATGTTGGTGATCTTTTGACTACTAGAGTCGAAACTAGAGCTTCCCAGGTACTGGTTGATGCGCAAATCAATCCATGGGTGGATGTTGCTAGAGAGTGGAAGTCTGGAGGTCAAATGAGTTGTGCAAGCTTGACTCTATCGACGGTGGGCTGCGATGACCTTCAGATACAGCTCAGTAGCCCAGTTTCTCTCCCTCCTACTGCACAGCTCAAGCTATATTGGGATCATGCTACGGAGTTCACCGTGGACATTCAAGATTCCACGTTATCGGGCAATTCCCAGAGAGCCGAGAAAGAAAACTGGGCATTACTTGACGCTGCGTTTGGACATCGATTTTTGATCCACAAAAAACAACTTCCATTGTTGTTCTCAACGAAGGATGCGACTAGCCTGGACCAATACACGCGCGACAGGAAAAAGTTAACAGATCATGGGCTCCATCTGGATAACACAACATGCGGACTCATCTCGAAAATCCCGGAAAATTCAAAAGTCAAATACGCATTCAGGTCATTCTTGCCAACAAAGCCGCAAGTAGAAGACGTGCAGAATCCTTATCCAGACTATGAGGACGCCCCCGACTCGCCGCATATTTCTGTCGTTCATCTACCCAAACTGTCAAATGGGGCCCTTCGCTTCCTCCACAAAAGCGTGGGAAACGTCTCAAAGAAACCACACTCTCTAGTAATACCCGCCTCCGACTGTCTAGTAGATGAAATGCCATTTCGATACGTCCAACTAGGCATGTTGATCCCCTCAATCATGCACCACCTATCCTTTTATCTCATCGCCCAACAATTATCCTCCACCCTCCTCGCACCAGTCCAAATCAAGGACCTCTCTCTCGTAGTAAACGCCATTTTAACACCCGGCGCAGAAGCCGTGCAAAACTACGAGCGGATCGAGTTCCTTGGAGACTCCCTTCTCAAAACTTGTACTTCCATCCAGCTCATGGCCGAATACCCTCTCTGGCCCGAAGGCTATCTCTCAGGGAAGAGGGACAGATTAGTAGCCAACTCGCGACTCTCTCGTGCCGCAATCAATTTGGGACTCGCAAAGTACATCATCGCGTCCGCTCCATCAGGTAAACACTGGCGACCTCCGTATGTGGAGGATCTACTCGCATCCGTTACTCCTAACAGTCAAGAAGAAGCCAAGCGAGAACTAAGCACAAAGGTCCTAGCCGACTGCGTAGAAGCCCTCATCGGAGCCTCAATGCTAGACGGTGGTATCTCATCCGCATTAAAATGCATGCAAGTCTTCCTGCCTGAGCTCTCTTGGCTCCCTCTCGAAGAACGTCGTCAAACACTCTATGATCTCGTTCCAGAAGCTGTCCTGCCAACGACCCTTCTCCCTCTCCAGACGCTCCTCGGATATGAGTTCAAGAAACCAGGTATACTATGTGAAGCCCTAACTCACGCCTCGCTAGCGTTTCAAAACTTACAAGAACCCGTCCACTCCCTCGAACGGCTAGAGTTCCTGGGCGACACTTTACTCGATCGCCTCCTCGTAGACGCAATGTACTCATTCGACCTCTCCCACTTCGACATGCACGACCTCCAAAGCGCACTAGCAAACGCCGATTTCCTAGCTTGGTGTTGTATGGAATCCCACTACATTCTTCAAACCGGAACCCTCGACCCGGACTCACTATCCCCTATCTACGGAACAGCCACCATCCCAATCTATAAATTCCTCCGCTTCTCAGAACCCGCCTTAGCAGCCAGTATGAAACTCGCCAGTACCCACTATGCCATCCTACGTCCGCGAATCCACGCCGCCATCGCGGAAGGAGAGAGATACCCGTGGACACTACTTGCGCGTCTGTCGGCAGATAAGTTCTTCTCGGATATCATTGAGGCGCTCCTCGGTGCTCTCTGGGTCGACTCGGGGGACATGGATATATGTCGTTCTTTCCTTGTGAAACTCGGTATCCTCCCTTATCTTCGGGATCTCATTAGCACGATCCAAGACGACCGAAAAGGGGGGAAGAAGCTCGTTGCCATGTTGCTAGCCCCCAAGACCGAACTGGGTATTCTTGCTGGGAGTAAGACGGTTAAGTATAGAGTCTTTGATTCGAGGGTACCGACGCAGCAAGCACAAGCTCGTGGCGGGGGTGAGAAGGGAGAGGTATTTAGCTATGAAGATGGTATCTCGGGTCCTTTCTCTTGTTCCGTTGCCGTTGGAGGTCAGATTATCGCTACGTATCGCGATGCTGTCGATAAGAAGGAAGCACAATTCGGGGCTGCAGATCTGGCAGTTCAGGTCTTGAAGAGGACGATGGGCGAAACCCACACCGAAGAGAATGGTTCGGTTGTCGTCGACGTTTCGATGGATGGACTCGAGGGGGAAGAAAGCTCGGCTTTCGTCGAGGAGAATTCGAATGACTCGATGGATGGTCTTGAGCAGGGAGAAAATGAATCTGCGATCGTGAAGAAGTGGAATTCGATGAAAAGGAAGCGTGGGGATGATATGGGGGAGTAAGTAATATACACTACATTACACTACGTAAGTGCACTTTAAAACCCATATCCTAGTCTTTGGGCTCTACTTACATAGGAGTCTCCGTGGTAGTATCCTTGGTAGTATATAGAGGCGCCTTTCAAGGGTAGGAATATTGTAAGACGGAAAATCTGGCAGGCGATGTAGCAGTTGTTCGGGATACGGGGAAATTGTTTGATTGTGATTGTGATGGATTTGGGAACATTGTTTAGCTGGGATGGATGGAGGGAATTCTGGGGAGGATTAGGTACCCGTACAATGAGATGTTTACTACGTATTAACAGATGAGTTAAATGACAGATTTGTTGAGGTCTGTTTGGATACTAAGGCCTGTGAGTGACTGGTATGGTAATGGTAGTTGGTGGTGTGTGTGTGTTTTGCGTGTCAAAACGTAGAGTACTGGTAACGTCCGGACTTGGACTTCGTATTCCAGCACTTCTGTGGCGGTACCCGTAGCTTGCGTTGAAAGAAGATGGAATGGAAGGAAATAAATAGAGATAGATATGCTGTTGAATTCCTTACACGTTCACTTCCCTCTCTCTCTCTCTCGGTTCTAGTTCTACTGTAGTACCTACCCTACACTACACTACACCCACCTACCCTGAACAGTCAAGTCAAGTATCTCCGGCCTTGCCTAGGACTTCCAACCGTCAATTCAACTTAACTCAACTCCAGCACCCCTCGTCCCCTTCCCTAGATATCAAGTACACTACGCCTAAGACTACTTCCCACGCTTAATTCATTTCAAACACTTCAACTCTAGTCCTCCCCACCCCTCCACCTAAAGGTCAACAAAGCATATTCCTCGGGCATCCATCTATTTCCGGCTTTGTTTTCCTTTTCCTTTTTATTTTTTTTTCTAATCCCGATAGAGTAGAGTAGAGTAAAGTCCTCCCATTCATTCCCTTTTATCTCGACTATTATGGGCACCTCAATACCCCAACTCTAACTCCAACTCCAACTCCAACTCCAAATCCCCAACTCCAACTCCAACTCCATAAAGTACATACAGGTACATAAAACCAACCGCCAGCCAACCAGCCAGCCAGCCAGCGAAACTTTCCAACATCCCAGTGAAACAAACATTCCCACCCAGATTCTCAAGTTAACTAACTAGCTACAGTAATCTTTTAGCTCAACTCAACTCTATTGATACGAATGATATGATACAATATAATACGATATGATTCACCACGAATCTCTAATCAATAAAGTATTACTGAATTTACAGTACTCCATGTATGTCCTCTTACTCTTACTCTTACTCTTACTCTTACTCTTACTCTTACTCTTACTCTTACTCTTACTCTTACTCTTACTCTTACTCTTACTCTTACTCTTACTCTTACTCTTACTCTTACTCTTACTCTTACAATATTATATAATAAATAAATTCATAAAAAGTATTTTTATATATCTATCTCTATCTCCCTCCCTCTCCCTCTCCCTCTCCCTCTCCCTCCCCCTCCCCCTTTCCCATCTTTAAATATTATCTTATCTTATCTTATCCTAGATACTTATTTAGGTCAAATTGTCAGATGTAGTAGGCCGACTTTAAAACCTGTTAAGTAGAAGTCTTACTCCTACGGTAGTACTATAGGGAGTGATAAAGCCACGGAGTTTACCTATAGTAAACTACTGTAGAAAAGAACTTTTATCTACTTCCTTCCTTAGCTATATTTGATACTTAACACTTAATATCCATCAAGGAGCTCAAGTCAAGTCAATCGTTAAATATAGCAGGCCGACTTTGAACCCGGATAGTCTGCCGTCTGCCGTCTACTTCCTGTTCTACGGTAGGTGAGTAATGAAAGCCACGGAGTTTACCTCTAGTAAACTACTGTAGAAAAGACATTTTATCCACTTCCTTCTTTAGTCATCCATATTTGATATAGTATTTAATATCCATCAACGAGCTCAAGTCAACTCAAGTCGACAAGTTATCTAGTTCAGCAAGTATACATACTTTGAACCCGGATAGTCTACCGTCTACCGTCTACTTTCTACGGTAGTACTATAGGGAGTGATCTGATTAAAACCACGGAGTTTACCTCTAGCTCTAGTAAATAAGAAAAGACATTTTATCCACTTCCTTAACTATATTTAACACAATCCTTTCATCAAAGAGCTCAGTCAATCAATCATCAAATATAGCAGGCCTTCCTCTGAACCTAGGAAGTAACAAAAGTCATATCCTGTAATCAGTGATCAAATCAAAATCCAAAAAGCATGTCTCGAATCGACAAGAAAACACACCTTAGCCACTTCTTCAGCATCGAAACTACTCAATTCGATCGTCAAATATAGCAAGCCGACTCTGAACCCAACCCGGGAAGTAGAAATCTCCTCCTACAATTAGTGACCAAAAGTCAGGAAGGAAGATAGTTTCAAATATATCTATCTACAGGGAAACAAACACACACAACTTAACGACTTACTTATCCTTGTTCTGTTCTATTCGACATTTACTTGCTATCCACCAAGTCGTCCGTCGATCGTCCGTCGATCGGAGTCGAATTTAGGAAAGCAGACTTGACTTTAAACAAAACACAACACGAGAGAACTAGAACTCACTCTCCTTACAATCCCGCGATCCGCGATCCAAGCCAAGAAGGTTAGGTTATCTCGAATAGACAAGGGAAGGAAAGAATATACAGTATCTTATCTAGACCGCTACATCCGGAATTCCTCGAGAAAATGATAGGAACTACTGAGGAAGGACACCGAATTCGATTCGATCATCGAATCGAGAAGGAGAACTTTGAACTTGAAGTCTCCGATATTAGTCTCGATGGATCAGAGTAACCACAAAGACAAAGACCTATGCAGAAGATAATTTTGCACTAGTTCGTCAGCTTATCGTATACCGGTGTGGTTTATCGGCAGTTCGATATCGAGGTTGTTTGACATTTTTGCGTCTGGAACCTTACCTTGCCGTGTCTGTAAAGGAGGGAGAGGGAAAAGTGTAGTGCAGAAAAGGAAGACGGAGAGGAACGTGGTGCTCACGAGATACGATGCGATGATCATGGTCGATGGGTTGAAGTGGGACGAACACCCCCACCCCACCCACCACATGAAGTCCCCACTGTCCCAAGAACCAAGAACCTTCACCACCAAAAACACGCTCTTCGCCTTCGGACGAAACAGCAGGTAATCTAGAAGTTCGGTCCCAATGTGAAATCGACGATCGAGTTTTTTTGTCTTCGGGAGTGTCGGTGGTTGAAGGCAGTTGGTGGTTGAAACGCAACGCAACGGCCTCGAGATGTCCATGACTCCATAAAAAAGGAGAAAGCCGAACGGTTGACCCAAGAACCAAGATAGCTAACCAGATAAACATTCGAAGTCTGTGTTGGACTTGGTCCGTTGGTCAAGTGGGCATATGTTCAACGTTTTCAACGTTTTTCCAGTAGTTGAGTTCAATAAGAAATAAGCCCGTGAACCTGCGAATTCTGAATTTGCTGACCTGACCCGACCCCGACTTGGGGAAAGGAAAAATGCAATATCTCGTGAAATGGTAAAAGAAATGACTAGGCTGGACTGAGCATCATCTCCGAACTATGCATATCTGAATGGGTAGTTGTAGATCTGAGAAAACAAGCACCAGCAAGGTCCTCTTCGACCGAAGCACAGTTCAGGCAACAATCTGATTCCCTCTGATTCCCAAACCTAAATAATGTTTCTTTGATTATTATGTTTATAGTTTATCCTGTCCACGTTGACAGCCACATGTACCCAAGTAAGATTTCAAAGGCCGTTTCCGCACCCCTACCCACTGCTACCCACTGGTATCAGTGGTATGAAAGTCGACGGAATTACCAACGGGAAATCCTATTCTGGACACAGCATTTGACCAGGAAGTTATTTCTTCTCAGCCAGGCTGGGGTGGATGATTAGGTTATGCAGGCAGTAAAAATAAGAACCGCTCTGTCCGGCCCATAAATCTCATCGTCGATCTGACGGAAGTATATTGTCTAGCGAGAAGGTCTAGATCCCGAGGCAATGCAGGTTGGACCACAACCACCCACCAGATGTTACCCCTTTAGGAAATCTACGAACATTTTGGAAAAGCTAAACAGGGTGTGGTGTGACACGTGTGTGGGTGTGCTTGGACGAATAAGAGGATGATAAGTGGTAGGAGGTTGCTCCGTCGATTGACTCCATTCTACGCGAGTACTGCACAGTACTGCACAGTACAGTAGCAGTACAGTAGCATTTTGGCGTGGTTCTTTTGAGTTCCCTTTAGGCGTATGACGGGATGGACGGAGGACATAATCTCGATGCCGCGATGGATTCATGGGAATGAGGGTCCATGGCGATTTGCCGCTATTTGGTGTTGAGGAAGGGCGTAGGGCAGCCAGTTGAGCCAGTATCTACGGGAGTGGATGGAAAGAGTGGATGTATGTAGTGGATGTATGTTGGACATGACAAACTCGGACTCTGTCCCATAAGAGAAAGATGGCATTAAAAATCAAATGCCGAAAACTCATCGTGGTCTCTATATGCAGCACAGTACGACACAGCACACACCACCAAAAAGTTCCTCTACTCTAGTACTCCCCTCTCCTCTCTTGGGAGCAGGCCTGGCCATTGGTGAGTGAGGAGGAGGATGAGGTTGGAGTCGTATTGCCAAGACGTTACACACGGACCACATCACGATCAGTGCATTTATATGGCGCCCGCGGTTGGGCTTTCAGTGGACTTGACAGAAACGGGGGGCAAACGGGGGCGTCTGCACACTGACGTAGACTGGCGTCATCCCATGGAGGGGTCGTCAAATCCTGGACAAATCCTGGACGGGCTGGCACAGGCGCACAGTTCCAAAGAATTTTGGAAATACTCGAGTACTCCATACCAAAGCGAGGGTCTCCAGTTCCGACGGTCGAAGCCAATTTAGAACTCGCCTGACTAGTAAAGTACAGTCGGCTCTATTCCATAGTCCACTAGGGCTGGAGGTGATTTGAGTTTCAAGGTAAAATAAAGAGTAAAGATAAACTCTAGCCTTCTTCTCCACGTTGACAAGTGGACAAAACACGAGGGGTATGTAGGGTAGGGTAGGTAGGGTAGGTAGGGTAGGTAGGGTATGTAGGGTAGGTAGGGTATGTAGGGTAGGTATGTAGTCAAGAAGACGGGAGCACTGCGCGGTGAAATCCGCCGGAAATAGAAAAGTGAAAGTCGGACAGAGGTAGATGAAATCCCCGGGAAAAGTTTGAATGATGAAGTGATGGAAAACACGTTTTGTCCGAAACACACGAGGCGCTTTTTGACTCTAGACCAGTCTATTTGGTTGGTTCTCTTGCTGCCGGTGTCATGAGAGCAGGAGGTAGTGGGAGGTAGTGGGAGCAAATGGGAGCAATGGGAGCAACTACTCTTACACACCACACCTTCCTGCCCTTACTGCCCTTACACACCACACCTTACACACCTTAGGTACTGGTACACACCCTGGGTTGCATTGGCATTGGCATTAGCATTAGCATTGGCAGTGGCAGTGGCAGTGGTAGTGGTAGTGGTACTCGTAGCACTTGCTTTGCTCTTTCCCTTTTTGCTGACCAGCACCAGCACCAGCACCAGCCCAAGCTCAAGCTACAGCTCCAGCAAACCTTCTGGTTCAAGTGGAGCAGAGTGTGTTGAGCGTGTGGTGTGTAGGGATCGGCATCTCTTCAAAAGGAACCTTGGAAAGCAGCCATGGCACTCACCCGTGGACCCAGTATACCCAGTATAACTCGAGTACAGCTTGGGTAGTATACCAGTAAAGCAACATGGTTCATGGTCCCTGTGTCTTGTCTCAACACCAAGCCATGAAGCATGAAGCATGAAGCCTGGTAACCACACGCAGGACCAACCTACTGTACCCCCTGAGTGCAAGACACCTAGACGCCTGGAAAGTGTATTTGCACCCATATACAGTACATAGGGTGAAAAGTGAAAAGTGGATGGAATATCCCTTCTCAACCCTCAGACACCCAGCAATTTCGCATTCAAAAGCGGCTCTTCTGCTCTTGTGCTTCCCATGTTGTCACTGACTGTTTCGAGTCCAATAGACAGCAACCCCAAGCAACGCCAGTAAAGCCGTTTGTTTTCAGACAAACCACTGCCGTCAGCCAACAGCGGATAGCCATTACTGTACTGCACAGGACCCTTATATACGGACTCTGGTTTGAATCTGGTTTTGCGTACGAGTAGCTACGAGTAGCTACAGTACGAGTAGTTACAGTACGAGTAGTGCTTAGTGCTGAGTTGAAGAGTGGACAAAGAAACGCCGTTCATCACTTCTACTTACTCGCTTTGCCCTCTGCCATCTGCCCTCTGCTCTCACAACCCCTCTGTGGTTCCTGCCTTATCCATTTTTAGCGAGCGAAACATTACGACATTAATCTGGACATTGAAAACCACCTGGACACCTCCACTCGCACCTGCCCAGAACACCTGGGCACTCACCTCAGACTCACACTCATCCTCACCCTGTCTACACCAACACACCAACACTTATACCCCACGCGCTCCTTCCCTCAGTCCACAGTCCTCAGTTCACAGTCCAGACTGTCCCCTCCCCCTCCCCCCCCCTTCCTGCGTTAACGTCGGCTCATCTTTCAAAATCTGCCATCTGCCGTCCCCGCTGCAGTTCCTGCCGAACCTGGACCGGAACAACCCGACCCTCCACCCCCCCATATCCCACTTGGTCAACTACAACCTTGAACTACCCGTGGACACCACCCAGCAATTCCTAATTCTCTGCCCTGCCCTGCGCTGCACTGCGGCTACCTAAGAAAAATTCCTCTTTTCTCCTTACCGAATTCTAAGATTCATCCATCCATTCGCCATTCGCCATGCCAGATCTCCCCAATCTCCCCAATCTCCCCAGTCACCCCGAAGAAGAGAGAGTAAGTAACTCCCCCGTCCTCGTTAAGTGGACGAGTATGAAACCGGGTTGAGCTTCGCTGATCCCACCTCTGCAGCAGAGCGAAGAAGGTTCGGTTGGCCTGCCTGACCTAGGAGATTGCATCGATGCCCCAACCTTCGAACAAATCCTTGAGATGGACGACGACGAGGAGGAGCGCGAATTCAGCAAGTCCATCGTCTATGGCTTCTTCGAGCAGGCCGAACAAACATTCACCAAGATGGATGATGCACTGTGAGTTTTGGTACCGAGGATGTGGTTGCGCGCGCATGCGCATGCGACACTCCCTCGCCCTGGATATTTGTTCTTGGAAAGTGGGAGAAAGTTACTAACGTCGTCTTCCGGCGTATAGAAAAGAGAAAGACCTCAAGCAACTCTCCTCGCTCGGCCACTTCCTTAAAGGCTCCTCCGCCACCCTCGGCCTAACCAAAGTCAAAGATAGCTGCGAAAAGATCCAACACTACGGCCAAATGAAAGACGAAGCCGGCACCGAAGACGAACCCGATGAGGACAAATGTCTAGAGCGCATCAAGGAGGCCCTAGTCCAAGTAAAGGAAGAATATGCCGAGGTCGAGAAGGTCCTGAGAAAATTCTATGAATGAACGAATTCCATGAATTTTTCTTTCGCACCAGAAACATCGCTGCATCATGGGACTCGGGCTTTTTGGGGGAAGGAGCGAGTGTTGATAGTGGAGGAATGACGTTCTCGTGCGCTCGAAGCTGCAAGCATGGATAGATGGAAGAGATGTCGAGGTGCGGTGGTGCGGTGGTGCTCTTGATATAACGGACGGACAAGCATATAACCAATTCACGGACGCTGTACTGGATTTTCCTTTGGTTTTATCGGCATTCACCACCCACTTCTAGCGCCAACATTGGGGAATTTTCCACACTTTGAGAGCAATGGTTCCATTTTGAACACCAACAATGGCTTCTCGCAATCATCAGGGCGTCTCGGGATTGGGGGGAAACTTCTTTTTGTGTTGGGCTTTTGCTCTACGTTAAGCTTTGGATTTTCAGCATAGTTCAGGTGTCTTTCGTTTTATTTCTTCCATTTTTATTTTTGTGATGCTGGGGGTTTGGTGGAGGAGGGACTTGTGTGGGAAGAGGGTTTTTTGGGGGGAGGGCTGCTTTTTCTTTATGGTGATGAAGGATAAAAATGGTAGTTGGTACTCATGGTCTACGGATCTCATGAAATGGAAATGGAAATGAATTGAAATGAATGAATGGGTTTTTTTTTGGTGATTGGTGATATATTTTATTATCCTTTTATATTTGCTTCTTTTTTTCTTCTTCTTTTTTCTTCTTCTTCTTCTTTTTTCTTCTTCTTTTTTGTTTCTTGTTCCATTCTCGGATTTCTCTTTCTCTTAGATTCGAAAACTTTGGTGAAGTAAAAGTTTACTTGACTTGAGAAAGGATCTTGGCTTGATAGTTTTTTGCTTGGGAGCTTGGTATGAGGAGCTTGGTTTGGTATGAGGAGCTTGGTACGAGGAGCTTGGTTTGGTACTCGTACCTAGCTTGGTGGTTTGGGCTTGGGAGCTTGGTATGAGGAGCTTGGTATGGTATAGTGGCTTTGCCTTGGGAGTTTAGACTTGGGCTTTGACTTGGTTTGGTACTCGTACCTAGCTTGGTTTCGTGGTTTGGGCTTGGTGGTTTGGACTTGGTGGTTTACGAAATCAATTTGCTCGTAAATTACATGGGCGGATTTTGAAAGATTTACCCCGCATGTGGTAGAGTAGAGTACCCCGCACTGTTTGTCTGTTTGTCTATCTATCTATTTATCTATCTATCTATCTATCTATCTATCTATCATGAACCAACTTCCATTTTCGTATTCTTTTTTTATTTTTTTATTTTATTTACTATACTACTCGGATAATACATAATAGCTTGAATAATACTCGAATAATGGCTTGAATAATGGCTTGAATAATGGCTTGAATATTGGCTTGAATAAGGTACTGTATTGTACTGTATGTATTATATTGTATTATACTGTATTATATTGTACTATATTATATAACGGAGCTAGGGGCTAGGGGCTAGGGGGTTAGGGGGCGGAGATCTGATTTATTTTTTGGGGGGTTAGGTATTTAGGTATTTAGGTATGTAAAGTGGAATGAGGGGGAATGAGGGGGAGAATGAGAAGTGGAATGAGATGGAGATGGAGATTTTGTGTTGTGTTGTATAGTGAGTACTACTTACTATACTCGTACGTGTATATATTACTACTATACTCGTACGAGTAGATAATCATCCTTACGCTTTCAATTTCCCTTTTCCATTTTTCCATTTTTTTTCTGGGGTATATATGTATCTAACTATCTACCTATCTACCTATCTATCTATCTAACTATCTATCTACCTATCTATCTATCTAACTATCTATCTAACTATCTAACTAACTAACTAACTAACTAATTCTTTGGTTATTTGATAGATACACGATTATGGGATTGGGGATGGGGTTTCAGTTTTTTTGTTTTGTTTTGTATGATAGACTTACTGATAGACTTAGACTTAGACTTAGACTTAGACTTACACTTACACTTACTTATACTTACACTTACACTTACTGATACTTACTGATACTTATACTTAGACTTACTGATACTCGAGGAGGTGGAAAGGAAGTTAAGTTAAGTTCCTTGGTTTGGTGGTTTGGTGGTTAGTGTTGGTTTTTTGAATTCCGAATTCTGTATGTATGATCTAAGGAAGGAAGGGGGGGGGGTTTCTTTTTTCTTCTTTTTTCTTCTCTGGGGTATCTAGTTGGCTAGGTGATTCTTTGATTGATAGATCCACGATTATAGATGGGATGGGGTTTTAGTTGGTTTGTACATATGATTGGTTTGTATGGTATGATACACTTACTGATACTTACACTTATACTTACACTTACACTTACACCTACACTTAGACTTACACTTAGACTTACACTTATACTTACTGGTGATACTTGAGGAAAGGAAGTCAAGTTACGATCCTTGGTTTGGTGTTAGTGTTGGTTTTTTGAATTTCAAATTCTGTATGTATGTATGTATGTATGTATGTATGTATGATGTATGGTATAAGGGGGGTTTTTTCTTTCTTTTTTTTTTTTTTTGGAGAGGACTTGGAGAGGATTTTGATTTTGATTTTGATTTTGATTTTGATTTAGATTTGATGGGGATTGGGGGGGATTTGGATTTGATTGTTTTGATTTTATTTCATTTTAATTTCGATTTTATTTATTTGTACGCTCCTTAATTTTGAAGGCGGGATAAAGGAAGGAAGGAGGAATAAAATAGATAGATACCTGATGTTTCTTATTTTTATTTTTCACTTTTCACTTTTCACTTTTACCTTGTACTTTTTCACTTTCGCTTGTAGTACTGTAAGATACTGGTATACAGTACTATCTCAATTATAAGTTAGTCAGTTAGTAAGTTAGTAAGTTATCAATCTCCTCTCCTATCCTCTGCTCTACTCTACTCTGCTCTGCTTTGAGATCCCCAGGTTCCAATTCTAGCTTCGAAGTCTGGTGATGTTGATTGGTGAAGTAATGAAGTAATGAAGGAAAGGGGTGGCGTGGGTGGAAAGCTTTGGGAGGGTAGAGGGGTTGGGGTGGTGATTTGATGTTTGGTGTGTATTGTATATGAGTATAGGGAGAGGAAGAAGGGGGAAAGAAGAAGAAGAAGAAGAAGAAGAAGAAGAAGAAGAAGAAGAAGAAAAGGGTATGTATGAATAAAAAAACGCATTTCATAAACACATCACATATAAATTCCAGCCTGCCTACAGTATCTTCCACACGAAGTAGTTCCCTACAAGACAAGACAAGTCACGAAACAAAACCCTCTCCAAAATCCATCACCCAAGGACACTGACACTTACATGCCCCTCTCCTTCAACCTCTGATACTTCCTCGCATCCTTAACACTAGCCCTCACCTTCCCCAACGCAACCTCCCAATCCCCCCCCTCAATCCTCAACTCCGCCTCCTTCCTCTCCCCCCCATCATTCTCAATCCGAAAACTCATCAAACAACTCATTTCCCTCTTAAGAGCCGCCACCGCAGCAGCCTGATGTAGATTCCCCAAATCCGCCCCCGAATACCCGGTACAACGTTCATCTCTCGCCACACCTTCAAGTAGGGCGACTTCTTCACGTCCAGCATCGGGTAGAGCTTTTTTGAAGAGAGCTTTGAGGATTTCGACACGTTCATCGGGAGTTGGTAAGTCGACGAAAACAGAAGTACCGAGACGACCGGGTCGTAACATGGCGGGATCTATCATATCTGGACGGTTTGTTGCTGCAACGACGTAGATACCCTTCCTACTACTAAGACCATCCAGTTCCGTTAACAAAGTATTAACAACCTTACTACTCGCCTCGGACAGCGAGTCCTCCCTCTTCGGAACCAAAGCATCCAACTCGTCAAAGAACAAAATACAAGGTACCGAACTCCTGGCTCTTTCGAAGACCTGTCGAACTGCTCGTTCGGACTCGCCTACGTATTTGTTGAGTAATTCTGGTCCTTTGATTGAGATGAAATTCGCTTTCGACTCGTTCGCTACTGCTTTCGCGAGGAGGGTTTTTCCGCATCCGGGGGGTCCCCATAATAGAACTCCTGTAGGGGCTGTGATACCCACGCGAGCGAAGGATTCAGGTCGTTTGATGGGTTCCACGATGGCCATTTCGAGTTGTTCCCTTACTTCATGGAGGGCACCGATGTGTGCCCATGTTGTGTCGGGGATGGTTGCGAAACCTTCGCGTTTTGCGGAGGGTTGGACTTTGGGGATTGCGGTTAGAAAGTCGGAGTATTTTATTGAGAAATCTCCATCGGGTGATGATTCCCCTGCGTGAGCGACGAGTGAGCGTAGGATTAGGAGGGCGGGTGCGGTGGTGGATGGTGTATCGGTGTCTAGATCCATATCGGATGCAGTGCGTTCTTTTAAGACGGCCATCATTCGCTTCATGGCTTCTGTTCCTGCGACTGAAACTACATCGTTCAAATCCGCACCGACGAATCCAGGAGTGAGTTTTGCAAGATTTCGATAATCGAAATCCTCGGCTAGAGTCAATTTCTGAGTGAGGGCGCGTAGAATCTTCTCCCGAGCATGTTCATTAGGAACTCCCAAATTGATTTCCTTGTTGAATCTCCCTGCTCTTCGAAGTGCTGGATCCAAGCTATCAGGTCGATTCGTAGCCGCAATAATGATAACTGGTTTCCCTCCCGTCTTCTCCAAAGCCATGTCGTCCATACAAGTCAACATTTGAGCCACTATTCGTTTCTCCATCTCTCTCTGAGCACTTTCTCGCTTACCCATAATCACATCAATCTCATCAATAAACACCAGACATGGTGCCATCCTCTTTGCCTCATCGAAAATATCTCGAATCTTCTTTTCTGATTCTCCAGACATCCCAGCAACCAGCGAAGGCGCGGACAAGGGAATAAACGAGACTCCTATCTCGGCAGCAAAGGCATTTGCAATCATCGTTTTTCCACACCCAGGTGGTCCATGAAGTAAAACTCCTCGAGGGGGTTGGATGCCAGTCCTGATATAAGTGTCCGGGTATAACATAGGCATAGCAACCAACTCATTCAATTCCTCAATCACATTTTCCACACCTCCCAAATTTTCCAGAGAGATATCCGTAGGTGGTTTCCTGTCGTCTTTCACAGGTCCTCCTCGTTCTGCCTTTCTCCGTTTTAATTTTGGTTCCCCGTTTGGTTGTCGGTCCGCCTTGGGTGGTGATTCCATCTCTACATTCGCGATAGGCGTCTGTAAAGACACAGAAGACGCTACCATATCTCCCACCGGAGGAGTTCCTTCTCTGGGCGTCATACTAGCCGAACTTGGTTTCGCCCACATCCGTCTAATGCTCTTATTCATAACATTATGATCCTACCAGCACATCAGAACCCACCCATTTAGGCAGCAGATCGGCAACAGATTATTATGAAACAGAATTCCAAACCTTCAATTTCATCTCCGCAACCTCCTCGATCCCCTCAAAATCCCCCTCCAAAGACTCTTCATCGTCCAGTTCCTGCTCCTCCTCTTTAATAACCCGTAGAACCCGGTCTATGCAATCCTCTAACAATTTCTTACTCCGCCTTTTTAGACTAGAATTCGAATTCTTGATTGAATCGTAAACTATGGAGATCGTAAGTCGTTTCGCCCCATTTTCTAATTGCGCCTGTTCGTCCGCGAGTTTGCGCACAATTTGATAAATCTGCCACCAGCATATTAGTATATCGCGTCGAATTCCTGCAGCAGAATAGTGAAATGTACCTCTTTATCAAGAGCTTGAGTAAGCGTCGGTCGTGGACCCCGGGAAACCATCATTTCAGAAAGACATGAATATGCGCTGTCTGTACATCCATCTCATCCATCAATGAAGTCGCGAAATAAAAAATCTACGACCCCTGTCCGGCGAATAATAACTCCGCACCCATCTTATCGCCTGATAAGCTTATCAGCCGCAGCACAACCTAATTCACCCCTCCCGAGGTCGGCCTCGAGCCTCGCCCAATCCAGGATCTGCTCGTGTGTCCGACATGTGTCTCACCGCATACAAGTACCCAGTCCAATACCTGCGACAATCTACGGAGTACATGTACAGAAATCGAAACCCTCAATGACGTCCACCTATCCGATCGCAAGAACCACAACTTTAATAAACACCACCAAATCATAGCAGAGAGAGAGGAGAAACACAAAATGGGTAATTCACCAAGCACCCACAAAATCTCCGCGCAGGACAAGTACGTATCTCCCTTCCACTCCCCCCTCGTTATATATTATTTAACACCTATTAACATCCACCAAGAGCAATCCTAGACATGAAAAATCAGCGCGACAAACTCCACCAATACCAACGTCGCATAACCGTAATAACCTCCCGCGAAACCGCCATTGCCCGTCAACTCCTCGCCAGCGGCGACAAACCCCGCGCCTTACTCGCCCTCCGACGAAAAAAGTACCAGGAAACCCTCCTCTCCAAAACCGACGCCCAACTTGAACAACTCGAGAAACTAACCGCGAGCGTCGAGTTCGCGCAGGTACAAAAGGATGTATTATTCGGTTTGCAACAGGGGACACAGGTGCTGAAAGAGATACATAAGGAGATGGGGGGTCTGGAACGAGTAGAGATGTTAATGGGTGAGACGGCCGAGGCGATTGCTTATCAGCAGGTACGTCCCGTTCCTACTTGCTCTCTATATACCCATAATCGACTGTAAATTTGAAAAAGAGGGGATGGATCGAACAATTATGAGGAAGGCGCATATATTAATGTATATACAGGAAGTAAGCGATATGCTCGGCGGGCGCATCTCAAACCAAGACGAAGACGAAGTAGAAGACGAGCTCGAAGCCCTAGAACGAGAAATGGGCGTTAACCTCCCCGAGGTCCCAACCACAAAACCAATACAACACGAAGGCATCGGCGCCTTACCAGATGTCCCTCCAAATGCATTACCCGCAAAAGAGAGGGCAAAGGCGAGACAGAAGGAACAAGAACAGCGAACGGCCATGTTGGCTTAAGGAAAGTGTTTATTGCGTTTATTATTGTGGATTATTTTCATTTCGGGCATTGCATGGCGTTGCGAAAGCATATAGATGGATTGAGTTATGAATGGCGTATACGGGTATAGTTTGTATAGATTCAAATATCCAGGATTCAGGTATTATGAGGAACTCAAAGAGTCCAGCCAATTATTATTAGATTCAATCACTTCACACAAATAAATACCAAGGTATTTTATTATAAATATCTTTGAATTTTGCAGAGGTTTGGGGAGCTAAGGCTACAACCCATCGTGTCATCATCGCATTAATCTCTCCCTTTGAGGCCCAATGCAATCCAAGAATGACGGGTATCTCCCTATGAAGCCAAACTCCGCTTTTCAGACTCCGAAAATGCTATGCTCCTTATATGCAATGCGATGCAACGAATAACTCCGACCACATGCTCTCCTACATTCCTCGCTAATAAGGTGACCACCCTTCACCTGTTATGCTCTTCAAGAACAAACAAACAATAATTACTGCCCACTAAAAACAGATTCCTCTATACACGGGAAGCTGTAAGGAGATATATATTCCGGCCTTCTAGGAATAAAAATGAACAAATTTCCAGCAGGGTATTGGTTAACTTCCAAGACTGTATACATCCTGGGCTCGCAATTATTCAAGGACAATCACCTGTCGTTGAGGTTGTGCTGGGCGAAATCGATAAACTGGGCGCGATTCCATACTTCGGTCATGAACAAGTATTGGAACTTGATGATTAGGTTGAACAAGTATTGGAACTTGATGATTAGGTGTATGGCGATCCTGATTGGAACGGTATTGTTCGTACATCACCGGGCGTTGATTTGAATCGTGATTGTGACTGAAAATGCTCTGGTTAGCGAATCCAAAGGCGGTAATTCAACGACTATTCTTACACGGGTCTTTCCACATATGATGCAGGAGGCCTTGCTCGAGCTTGTGGAGAGGGTTGAAATGATCTGGAACCATGTTCTTCATAACCGCGTGGAGGGTTGCTTTGGCTGCCTAGAACTTGGCGAGATCTCTCGGAAGCATTACTGAAACCATCTCCAGTACGGACTGGGCCTTCAAGCCGAGTTTGAGAAAATTCATGAATGATACCTTGGTCTATACCATTATGACGGGCGACATCAAAAGAACGAGAAATTCTGCCAGAGACAGGAACACTGGGGGATGGGGGTCCTTGTGGACGAATGAATTGATAGTCTGGTTCGACTTGTCTGTATCCACGGCTGTGATCGACAGTCTCAGGACTATGCCGATTCCATACATGGTCAACAGGCTGGCGATGATACACACGCTCACCCCCATGGCTGTAGGAAGGCTGAGAAACAGGTTTATAACGAGCGGCAGCTCTATCATCCACCTGGCGTGGGTCATATACCTCTGGTCTCCTATATTGTTCAGAGGGACGGCCCAAATAACCTGATTCGGGTTCGTCGTATATTGGAATCCTTTCTCCGGCTGGGCTATACAAATAACTTGCATTACCAGACAAACCTTGACTAGAGCCAGGATGAATTGAAGAATCTCGAGCAATGAAAGGTCTTGTCTGAACAGAAGATGATGGCAATAAACGAGAATCAGTAGACGGAACAGCTGAAGAAGTATAATCAAAAGATGGATGAGGTCTAAAACGACCGGTTTCATCCTCATGAACACGCTGACGCTTATACTGGGGGCTCTCATCGTCAACGATGATCACTTGCCGTCGTTGTGGAGACGGTCTTCGAATGTCCATCACTGGTCGAGGATATAATTCCTGACTATAATCGAAAGACTCATGGCCATTACGCCTTTCATCTGAGCGAACTGAGGGACGAATGGAATCGTTGGCAATTGTCTCAATGGAAGGCACGAGCATGTCCTGGAGTCCATTCTTTTGCGGAGATCCTCTTACAACTACTGGCCTTTGGACGCTTGGTTGCAATGGAGTACCAAACGGAGGTTGAAAGTCATGGTCCATGCGTTGGTCAATTTTTTGTCTCACGTTTACCTCGTTTGAATGACCCGATGTGCCTGGAACCCTACTATGCTCTCGGTGATAGTAGGGTGTCTATGTATATCAGTACAGTCGTTCTAAGCATGGAAACGGATTGCGATCAGCCGTGATCAATTCAAACTTACCGGCTGTATGGCCGAATTCGCCTCATAATTTCGCTGGTTCATGCTGCTATAATCTGGCTGCCTACTGAATGATTGTGATCCTGACGTTCTATGTTGAGATATATGAGGGGAAATTGGGGCCACAAATCTAACACTTGTACTAGACACATCGTTTAATGTCGAATTTAGGGGTCGAGTTGACTTAAGTTGATCGGAACGCTGTCTATCCAAAGCCTCGTCCCAGGCCGCCCGGTAGCGGCTAAATCCTCGTTGGTTCGTGCCATCTCCACGAGCCTTTGGCTGCATCCTAGAGCGTGTACGAGACGATATAGCACTCGAGGCATTTTGAGCTGCATTATTGTATGAGGGTGGTAGATTGGTGATCCGCGGCGGTAAGGGTTGGGTGCGAAAGACCGCAATTGGAGGTGCAGAGGCTGCTGTGGAGACAGGATTACTGATTTCGTTGTCTTCTTCTTCAGTAGTCGTCTCATCATCGGAGCTATCATCACCTTCATCTTCCGAGTCGGTGATGACGACAACTTCACGAAGAATCTCATCTAGTTGGTCTCGTCCAGTTTCCTCATCACCGCGCCATTTAGCGATGATGTCTAGGCAAACACTCTCTACTAATTTTCGAGCATTCACCCAGCTGGTCTCTCTGAGCAGGAGGTCATATCTGGTATGATTGTGTCGGATATGGGCAAGTGCTGCAAGTTGGACACGTCGTGAAAGGGAAAGATCAGGTTGCAAACCCACAGTCGGCTCACCATGAAAGCCCTTTCCCTGCGAAGTGTTAATAATTACCAGAAGAATAGTGAAGCGAGGTTTACCTTCTGGAACGCATGCCCGATAATTTGCTGTCTATCGGTATTTGGAATTCGCGGGAAAAGATCACGAAGTGCTAGATCTGCCTGCTTGTTTATCTCCTCTTGGGATTCTGGAATAGGTTCGATTGCTCCTGGACGGACATCTGATCGGGTGAGAACCGTTTCGCCAACAACGTCTCGAGCTTCGTCTACTATCGTCTCGCGAAAATGGTATCCTATTCGATGTACTTCGGCTGAAATTTTAGAAGCTTCTCGTTGCTTCTCCTAGATATGTTGTTAGGCTATTACACCGACTGTACACGAGGCTGCACGTACAGAGACAACAAATATCATTGCCCCTCTTTCCCTGGAAAGCTCTTTACAGGCGTTCGTCATCACTGGGTCTCCAAATGGGACAAATGTAAACCCAGGGGGTGGCCTCGGATCAGTGGTAATCTAGATAATTATCAACAAATGTTGCCAGTAAACGACAACCACCTACCTGAATCTCGAGCTTCTTCTCCTTCTTCTCTGTATTTTCCGCAAATTCAAAATAGGATTGATACTTTGATTTGACCTTTGGCATATCCAATCTTGCCACAAGATGTGAGGGAGGGGGTGCAGCCCACTCCGCGGCTGAGATTTTGGTCTTCTCCTTCTTGCGCGCCTCTATCTTCTTTGATCGGCGCTCCATTTTGGCAGCAGTCATCCTTTTCGGAAGAGCTGGTCCTCGGGCCTCTTTGGCGCCTTTGGAGGCCTTGACGGCGGCCTTCTTCTTCTTCGGCATGGCAAGTGGATGTTACGAACCTACCTGCATTAAATATCCTGTTACTGTTAGTGCAAATACACGTGCTCACGCTGGCAAGCACAGTATTAAAGTCCCTAAGACCGCGAAACAGGTCTTGTTGTGGCAGGTAAAGCAAAGAAGGTCCAAGGAGAAGGGTCGTGATGTTGTTGAACAGGTGAGAAGGTTGACAGGCGTCAGATCCTCAGCCAGAAATACCCAAAGCTTGGCACTCACTCGGTAGTCCTGCCCCATTCTGCCTAGGCCCATTCGAAACACGTGATTGTCTTTGAGTGGGGCAAAAAGGAGGTGCAATGGAGCCAGGAGTACGCGAGTAGATCAAAACCTTAACAGGTTTGATTCATCATTACCTATAGGTATTCACTCAAAGGCTCTTCACGGAGTACGCATCTCCAATTTTCTACCACCAGGTACTGGGAATGAAGAAATAGAGAGATTATGATGATAAATTTTCCTATTGTTTTTATAAACAGCCCATTCTTAAGATAGAGCCGAAGCTTTGTAATCCTCAGTCAATCTACCTATGGCTTCAGCTCTAGTTTATTACAGACACGAGTGAGCTGCTATGGTATCAAGCCTCGTTGTCGTCACTTCCCATAATCTACAGGAAAATCCCCTATCACGCCACCCAGAGCAAGCAAGCCTAAAAGAAAAAGAAAACTATAAATCCCCCAAGACTCCTATCATCCTATGCAAATGCATAGATCAATCTTCAAGCGCATTGATCTGTTTCTTAGTAAATTCAAAGACGGAAAAAAAGATCGAGTTGACGACACATGATCGTCCCATGGAAACACCCAATCCCCGGTACATGGTCTTGTTCCTGAACTGAATCTTGGGTGCCTTCTTGACAGTCTCTCCTCGGCAGACGGTAAGGCAGTTTCGCTGATATATGCTCTTGGCAGAGTCAATCGGATAGATAAGAGCCCAACTGGCAACGCCACACAGGCCCCCAGCAAAAAGAACGGCAAGTGGATTTGTTGGGGATGAGTCGCTGGTGTAGCTCGTAAGTAGTTGCTTACTGCTTTCATATGTCATGAAGTAGATGGCTGTTCCAAGCGTATCTCTCACTGTAAAATGATTAGGAGCACCCTTGTGTGAGATAGTCCTTTTTTCACTTACTAAGGTGTAGATTGAAACCAGAATAGAGGCCTGCGATTCCCCGATGCTTCACTATATTTTTTGCAGTTTGAAACGTGCCCTTGTTTTGGTAGCTCGCAGCCACCTCTCTGCTACTCGCGGCATCGGAAACACTCGATTGATTTCGATTGGCCATGAGTACAGAAACCTGTGCACTGATTTTTGTTAATTCAAAGGGACCTGTAACATCAAAATTAGCTGCTGTAATTGTAAATAACTCCCTTCTACCTGTAACTTACAGGCTACAAGAGTAATGAACGACCCGGCCGTAGCTCCCGCAAACCCAAAGCATGCGATTGTGGAAAGTGTTGGATACGTTCCTGGCGTATTCACATGGAGAAGAGGATCGAATCCCAGATTCCGTTTGGACCATGCAGCATATGTATGTTTCGATCTCTGGTAAACCGAAAAACTAATCGTTCGAACCAATGTAACGCTCGCCATCGGGGCCAGAACCCCTCGAAAGAACCCCCGAAAGTTTTCAGTCTGATATGTGTGTCGTACGCAATCCGTGAAGCTGTTATATTTGTAGGTTTGCATACGAGTCTTGACCGAATCTAGCGGGAACTATGGCGTGTTAGATCGATCGTCCGATTTCAGAGGGAACGGAGAAAGCCAATACTTACAGCTCCAAAGGTGGAAAAGATGCTGCTGACCGAAGCAGCAACTTCTGTGCGATATCTCTTTATCCATCTTTTTCTCGATCTGGACTCTTCAAGCTGTTCGGCCGGCCTGTCTCTTGACGTCGATCCACGAGACGACTCCGAATTGGGCGGCATGCTGAAAGTAGCTCAAACCTCGCGATGGGCTCTGCCAGAGAAAGCAGTTCCTCAACGCTCCAGTCGTAAAGTCATAGGAAGTTTAACCTCCATGTAGATGGAATCGGGTGGTGGCTCAAACGTAGAAAGCTTGTGACTATTCAAATGGGGTGTGTTGCCGTCGCCGTTGCAGGGAGGGGAGATAGGTAGGTAGGTGTGTGCGCAATGAGGGTATGGTGTATGTTGTATGGTGTATGGTATGGTACGGTGGAATGGTTTTGCGGGGTTGGCCAATTTTTGAGTACGAAGCTACATGAGAGGTTGTTGACGAGAGCACAAAGGTGGTCCAGGATGGTGGCCCAGGGTAGATTTTGGCTGGCTCGTCAGCCGTCAGAGATGTACCAGTAATGTAGGTTTTGGGCGGCGATGAGTGAGTGAGTGGAGTGGGCTTGTGAAGGAGGAGGCATTTAGAGCCACTCAGACGTCACCAACGAGCGGGAAGAATGGATTACACTACAAGCACCCCTGTACAGTACCAAGTACGACCACCAAAAGTACGGAGAAGGCCCCTCCCCCAGAGAATCAAGTGGAGCAAGAATTGTTACATCTCTTAATTTTCCGTAGCTTGATATTGGCTGCATTTAGTTCCCCTCCCTGGAAGACAGAGTAGCATGTACGCAGTACTGCAGTACGCTGAAGTTCTCGGGAGAAGAACAATTGCGATTAGAACTCATGGCAAGGTTAGTAGGCTCGGGCCGTTTAGTACATTGCCAAGTGTGCAGAGCTTTGGAATATCAAGCCAAGGTTTCAGACAATGAGGCTTCATAGAAGAGTTGGGAACTTGAATCTTTGGTCAACTTTAAGTTGTTTTGCATGAGTTATTGTCATTGGGAATCAATTCATCCGAGGGAACTCGATTGATCTTCGAATGTATCTGGTGTTTTCTCAAGCTTTGGTTGGGCTAAGACAGCCAGCAAATCACACTTTCCGGATGGTCAATCTGTTCCAAGTGTGACAGCGACTACAATAGCAATATACTTCAATGGTAGCAATAGTCCAATGTAGTATTCAATTGCGACTATGGATATCAAATATCATGTATTTTCTCCCCAACGGTGTTCCGAAGCAATTATGCTTGAACCAATCTCCACCAGAGTAGGCATTTTCGTCAGCGCTCTTCAGATGAGACTAAACTTATGATTCTCAAAACATCCCCAAAGGTTTCTCAGAGAAACGACCTTTATTTGCCCTCATTTGCTCGAGGTGACAAGGCATATATATCCATGGACAAATTGAGTTTCTTTCTTCTCGTAGCAACAGAAGAGGAATTTGTTTCTGGATACTTCAGTAAGCACGGTCCTTGTATATAAAAAAAGACAGTGAATACAATACCAAACGATAGTAATGCACGATTGTGTAACAGTAAGCCTTCGTGAATGTTCAAGTTCAAAATTCAGTCTCGGTCCTAGCCATCTCACTGGACTCAAGTCAATTCACAAGCAAGAGTCCCAAAGGATAAGATGCGTGGAGCCTTCATTAAACCGAAAGAGATACCGTTAGGTAACAAGAACCTCAACCTCGTAATCGACTAATTTGAATCGACTTTGGAAAGATTTTGAATATGTCTTAAGCAATCCAGAACCAACGAGGTCGTGCTATCGTAAACAGAGACCCATACTGTCGTTAAGCATCGCCACCGTCATAGTATAGTTCATGTACGATTTCATTTGCAATTGACCTGCAATAGTTTCTGGATACCTATAGAGCCATTAATTGAGAATTCAATAGTACTGATTCAAAAAGGTTTACCCCCTTGGACGCGCTTGTCCAGAATTGCGGGCTTTCCACCAACTCGTGAGAAGGATATTCTTCACTAGCTTGTGCTCCAAACCCGCCTCTTTAGCAGCATAGCCGAGAAATTCGATGGTATTGTCAATCCTTTTTTGGTCAAAACTAGTAGGGTCTTCGGTACGGAAAGCCCTTCTCAACTGGTCTCTAGCCGTATATCTGGCTGGCTTGGAATACTGAACCGCTTTCAGAAGGCTTCGGTAGAGATGACGATAGGCAGTGATCTTTTGTGCATGAGTCGGTAGTGACATGGCGGCTATTGAGAGGAAGCTAGCTGCCGAGGGTCCTCACTTGTCTTGCAAGTCAAATGGAGTGCGGTGAGCCTAAGCTGAGATTTTACCTAGTTCAAGTTGATGAGGTTA
This sequence comes from Hymenoscyphus linearis, assembly GCA_900536425.1. Taxonomy (NCBI): domain Eukaryota; kingdom Fungi; phylum Ascomycota; class Leotiomycetes; order Helotiales; family Helotiaceae; genus Hymenoscyphus; species Hymenoscyphus linearis. The sequence goes on from UNPR01000002.1 coordinate 371,879, forward strand.
GGTATGATCCACTGAACGCCCGCGGAAGGCCCACCGGCCCGGGGGTGCAGCAGAACGTGGACCCATGCCCGACCCGACAGGACCTCCGTCCTCCGTACAGCTTCACGTGTGATTACGGCCTCCCGTCCCTGTCACAACACCGTCATATTAATAGGAATCCTTAGGTTTCGACTTTTTTTGCCTTGGACCTGTCAGCCCACCTACACAGGAATCAGGACTCGAAGTTTGTTATTTTGAACAAAAGATAGAAATCCGATGCTCATCAGATGAGACACCTAATCACCAAATGACCTCTCTCGTATCAGAATTTATCATAAATCCAGTCCTACGAACCGCAAGACGCTTCTCCCGCAACGGCGCCGATGATATAGTGCCCCCCGCCGCACCGAACGAACGAATACGCGGTGACAGCAGATATGAGGCTGCGGTGGAGGGCATAGCAGAGCAAATAGAAGGGCAGGATGATTATAATACCGAAGAAAGAAGCACTGAAGAAAGCATATCCGGGGGCCCATTCACCTCCTCACCAATCGTGAGCGAGGATGGACTTGAGGAGGAACTAGAAGCGCTCGGGATTGGCAGACGGTCAGATTTATCGGTGAATAATGGATACTCAGTACCGGTTGGGTTAGATTCCTTCCGCCCAGGCACGAACGATGTGGATGACGACGTATCGAACAATCCGTCTTTCGGAGTACCTCAAGGATTTCGAACAAACTCAGGAGCCAGTACAAGTCAGAGCATAGTGGACGTCAGGATGAGTCCTGCCGAAGGCCCCTCGCGAAGCTCGACTACGGAGGGGACACATCACAGAGATAGCTCTCTCCCAGAAGATGATGGGATGGGGCCTCTACGCCAGCAGATCATCACAATACAAGCAATGGATGTACCCGCAGAAGAAAAGGCACGACTTATGCATATGCTGCTTACTCGAAGTTACGCAAAAGCGCAGATGTCTCAGGTCAAAGAAAAGCAGCCTGCCACGCTGCCTGGTAGAATGATAAGCCAGGAGAGGCCTACAACACCCGAGACTCTGGCTTCCTTCATCTGGCAAATGAATGGCGCCGTCGATGCGCCAAACTCGAGTGAACAACATACATTCCACCTCTCTCCGAGCGATCTCGCACGTACATATGCTCCAGCGGATCCCCCTGAAATAGACGAGGATGGAGATGCCTGTGTGATGGAAGAGCCAGTTCCAGTACTGGGGTGTAAACATTATAAAAGGAATGTGAAATTGCAATGCTCAGCATGCGAAAAATGGTATACCTGCCGGTTGTGTCACGACGAAGCAGAAGTCCATGTTCTAAATCGAAAGGCGACCAAGAACATGCTCTGTATGCTATGTGGATGCGCTCAGAGGGCAGGAGAGTTTTGTGTGGAGTGTGGAGAAAGAACAGCCTGGTACTATTGTGGTGTATGCAAACTCTGGGATAACGACTCAAATAAGAGCATATATCATTGTAATGATTGTGGTATTTGTAGAAAAGGTCGAGGTTTGGGCAAAGACTTTTTCCATTGCAAGGCAAGTATTGAACAAAAAACCATCATCCATTACTAACAATTATACAGACTTGCGGTGTTTGTATGTCTATGTCAGTCGAGCATTCCCACAAATGCATCGAGCGGGTATCAGATTGCGACTGTCCAATCTGCGGGGAGTACATGTTCACTTCCCCCTCCCCGGTAGTATTCATGCTGTGTTCCCATGCGATCCACAAGAAATGCTACAATGACCACATGAAGTCATCTTACAAATGTCCCATCTGCAGCAAAAGCACCGTCAACATGGAAACTCAATTTCGGAACCTGGATCGAGCTATTGACGGCCAACCAATGCCACCTCAGTTCCAAGACACGAAAGCCATGGTTTCCTGCAACGATTGTTATGCCAAAAGCGCCGTCAAATACCACTGGCTGGGATTGAAATGCGCAATCTGCGATTCTTATAACACAGCGCAGTTATCGATTCTTAGTGATCCTGCTGTAGAGGTACCAGTCATTGAACTTAGGGAATTGGAATCAACTCCCATCCTCGATCCCACGAACGGAGAAAGTTCAGCAATTGGTTGCCGAAGTAGAAGACATTCCTCGCATGATCTACCACCTTCAAATGAGAGAGCAAATCGCTTCTCTACCTATTCGAGACCTCAGCGTATCTCCAGATCCGCCTCCCCCGTTCGAGGCTCAGGATTCTTCGACCCACCGCAGCATGTCGGATCAGTAGAGACAGACGACACTGCTGACGAAGATGATCTCGATTTCTGGGGGAGAGACGAACCGAGGAGTGTTACTTCAGCAGAGATCCTTGACGAGATGGATGAAGATGAGGAAGAGGAGTTTTCTTCTTCCGATGATGATTCGATGATGGACGACTGTGATGAAGATGAAGGCGAGGAGGAAGAGGATGAGTTTGCGTTGTTTGGGCATCGGTAAACTCGAAATTTTGACTAGGCGTTGCATTGGGTTTACAGGGAAGGGGATTTGGGTCATTGGCGTTCTTCTTTCTTCGTCTATAACGCTCATTGTGTAAAGCTTTTGTATAACACAGGGTGGGATGCATATTATGATATCACGGTCATTAGCGAGGGAGGTTCGCGTTGGATACCTCTTAAATATTTTATTAGGTTTTTATCTGAGGATAATTAGTACCTTTCATTGCTCCTCTCTTGTTGTTTGGGAATCTTCGTTGTGCGTCCGTTTTTTGAAACCACAACTACCTGGGTACTGACTCCAAACTGACTCCAAGCTGGCTCTGTCTGCCCTGACGCTTTCTCCGGCCAACTACTATTGATCTCTGTTCCATCTCATGAGCCTCCGTAGAACCCGCATGACCATTATACTCTAATATCATCAAATGACCAAGGCCCAAGTATTCTCTCCGCATCGTGATTCGCCCCTCCTCTCTGCCACACCCTCAATGTCCACCACCGTCCCTCATACCATGTTTCTTCCCTTTGGTAGATCCCACACCCATGTCAGAATCCTGCCCTCTGGCTTCCCATTTGAAGATGCCTTACTTCCCCGATTTTTTTCTCCCCGTTCTCTCTCGTCCTCATATCTTTCGATGAGCGCAGGAAATTGTTTATTATTTTAAAAAGCCGGCAAAGAGATTATTATCGTCGCCCCTCCGCTTGACTATCTCGCCGGCCCTGTTTCTGTTGTTGCGCGATATGTAGTTTCGTTTCCTCGGCGTCTTTTTTGAGTTCTTTTACTACGGTCTAGAGATTGGGATGTTAGCATGTATTCACACCAGATGGACTGCGATGATTTGCTCCCTGGATTGTTGCTCAAGTTCTTTCCCTTTGTCCCAAAGTAGGAGATGGGAAGTTGGAGAAGATCAAGGGGGGTGTATAGGGATGCTAAAGCCTAGGGAGGATATGGGAAAGAGGACATACAGCTAAAGCCTCGGGATTAACACCATTTTCAATCAGGGAGATGCATATTGATAGGGTTTGTTTGTCGAGATCTGCGTTCTGCCAATTAAATTCGTGTTAGCTTCTTTCTGCGTGAATATGCTCTCCATTCCCCTTCTCCTTCTCCTTGGCCTCCATCCCTCAAATTCTCCAACAAGTTGTGTTCTGTTTTCCGAGGAGGGGGTTGAACATACAAGTAAACTCGAGATCTCATGGAAGACTTCAATGACTTGTTTGGCCTGCGCCATGATCTCTTTATCTTGGGGTGGCATTTTGACAGTTGTTTTTTGTCTGCTCGTATTGTAGGCGGAGTTGATGAAGAGTTGTTTTGGTATTTGGTGAGTTGCGATGGGGGGTTGGATTTGGGAGACGCGCTGATGGGAGGGATGAGGGCGCGTCGGAAGTAAAATCAGTGGGGCTCGGGGATGGGTCGGATGGTGGGGGAAGTATTCTTGAGGCGTTCCATTTGGCGACCTCAGCACTGCATGCTTACTGTAGCGTCAACGAAGGGCATGATATCCGAAATTATCTGGCGATACTCGAGAACTCATTGGCTAATCATTCAGTGGTTTTACAATATTTTCACCGCTGTTAAATTTGATATAACAGGAGGTGTCTTGTACTACCTACAATTGGCGGATGAATCTGTACGAACAATTTCCATACTAGATAGACCCTGTTTATTCGTGTTTCCCTTTCCTTCAGGGAAGTCGATCCTCACTGCTTTGTAACTTTTATCGTAGGTACAATGTGAGTTCGAGTCAAAATTTTGGGCCAAGTTGAGACGGACATTGAAGGTGTTTTGAGGGAATAATCCTTTGTGACAAGGCTCTATTTTCCATTAAATCAGTGGCACACTCTTGCAATTAGGCAAGAAGCATCACTAATCCGCAAATAGGCTCCCAGAGCTGCCCAAAACAATCGTGACGCATTATTGTATTGATTTGGAAATGGCCCCTTGAAACACCGTGCTGATATACCCCAATTTCCAACGCCTGTTTCGTAACCATTTCCCAGATACACATTCATCACTTCATAGCCTCCACAAAAAGCTCTCTCATATTCTTCAACAGAGGGCCCAACTGCCTCGACTCGTTCAGTTCATCCACCACTCGCTCTATCCGTTCCTTTTCTAATTTCGGCTTGCAGTAGGTAATATCATAATCCCGCTTCGACAAGTCCAACTCAAAGAATGCCTCTCTAGTCCAATCCCGATCATCAATATGGGTGAAAACAAACTTCAACTTGTCGTCCTGCCCAGCGCCTTCAACGGTCATACACAAAGTTTGTTGCCAGGCATCCAGTTCAGGAACATTAAATCGGGATTGGGTCTCGAGATACTGTGCATGAGCGCGTTGCGCCGCCACACGAGCATCGATTTGTTTCTGGGTATCTGCGATCTGTTGCTTCAACGCTTCTTTCGTGCTTAAATGCGCATCTTTCTGGGCGGCTAGAGATGCAATTGCGGCTTGCATTTCGTTCTTTTCTGCTGCTTCTTTTGCGAGAGTTTGTTGGTGGTTGTTGGTCTTCGAGGTCATAATCTCAATATCCTTCTTCTTCATCCGCTGATCCTCTGTGATATTGTTAGTTCCCGTCTTGTCGGGTAAACAATGCTGAAAACGCACCTTTCAACTCTGCTACATTCATGCGAAATTGGTTTCGCTCTTCTAATACGCGTTTTCGGCCTTGCTCAATAAAGTTATCGAAGCGCACTGTGAATTTGGCCATGCGATCGCGCAATTCATCGAAGCCGAAGTTGATGCTGGGTAAAGTATCTGCCATCGAAGGCGCGTCCGCGGATGACAATGGAGGGCGCATCGTGGTCGATTGCGAGGGGTCGAAAGAGGAAGACATCATGAGTGACATTTTGATATATTTGTGAGAGTCTTGACGGTGGTTCCTTGGGATAATCTGGTGTTGAGGTTTGTGGTTTGCGCTTGTGTTAAGGTTAAGATGCTTTCGTTTGTTATGACGAAGAAAAGGTTGCTCGGGGCGACCAAAATACCCGGATGACTAAACAAGCGATAAGATAAGAAATTTCGCGTCGGATTTTCTGGAGCTCTTCTTTTCAAGCTTCTATTGACTCTTCCATGGACATTGCAATACCAAATTTCCGACTTTGCCCACCCTGGAAAAGACAGTCGGCTTGCTGTTTCTGTCGCTTGTACTTGTACCGCGATGAATCATATCAAAAACTATAGAATTCGCGGTAGACCAAAACCAAATGACTGACCATCGAGCTACTGAGCTAGGCTACGGTCATCCTGGAAAAGCAACCTATGACACTGAAGAAAACCAGTGGGGTTTTTCTATAAGTCGAGATAAAGGTAAGGTTGGTCTTCAACAATATGTGGAAAAGTACTCAAGTTTAATTAGAACAACATATCCAACAAATATCTGCTTTCGAGGAGTATTTCCCTCCGTCTATTAAAAGTATTCCACCAAGTCATGGCAAACCTTCAGACCTTCCCAAAAAACAGTTGCAGAAGTTTATGAAAGCACGCCCTGAGAATTTCCCAGCAAACGAAATTTTATTAAGTCTCACAAAGCATGAACCAACACTCGAGGCTGACGCTCCGCCGCATTTTGGGACACTCCTAGCAATAGGTGAAATTTACGTTCAAGCCAGAAATAGACGTTCACAGCTTATTGCTTTGCCTTGCGGTGAAGCTGGACATATTCTCAAAATCATCAGAGTGCAAACGAGAAGTCGGGGCTGGGGTGATCGAAGAGGCCGAGAAGGTCCAACCATACAGTACCAATTCCCACATCCAGTCGACCAGGGGTATTGGATGGGTACTGGAGGAACCATTCGACAAATCTTGTTTTCTGGGATTGAAGAGGAGGCTACTTCCTGGCTAGCAGTTCGGCAAGATTCTGTTACAACTATTTTCAGACCTAGTCATGGCGAAGCAAAAAACACTCCGGTGCAAGGCTCACTTTTTAAGGTATTTCGGGCTTCTCCATTACAGGCGAATCCCATCGTGTCTTTGAGTATTCAGGAGACTGGAATGCAGAGCCATGTTGATGTTTCCTTTAATCCATGGTACAGTCGGCAATTTATTGTCGTAGATTTGGTGGGCAATTGGTCCATCTGGGACATTGAAAACTCCAAGAGAGGGCTCAAACTGGTTGCCGGGAAAAGTGGAAATGTTTCTGATGGCCATGAACCGGATCCTTTGTCTAAGAGTTCTACACTCGATCAAGAAGACGGATGGCATTGTGTATGCTGGGTTTCCGACCTTAGTACCATCGCCGTTTGTAGTCGACGGGCCGTTGCCATATTTAATATCAAGGCTGCACCCGCTCGGTTGCATAGCATTGATTTCTCCAAATCCTCAGAACGCATACTTGATGTTAAAAGAAGTCCCACTGATCAAAATCGTTTATTTGTCTTGACGTCGTTGCAGATCTTCTGGATAGAAATCACTCCAGCAGGAGAGGGGGATCAAGACCACACAGGGGCAAGAATCATTCTTTCATATCGGCACTTCCGAAACACAGATGACGAATCCTTGCGGCTTGTCGCCTTACAGGATGATTATGGTGTGTAACTCTCCCCGAATAACCTCGTGTAAAGCTGACCTCGTGAAGCCTCGGTTGTGATAACTTCCACGCAAACGCCTCTGGTCAACATTTACGCTTTTCGAAGTGCATCTGGTGCAAAACAGCCTATCTCATGGCAAAGTTCATTTGTTCTGTCGACAAGTATCAGTTCTCGGTCTTTAGATACACTTTGTTTTGTACCGGCGGCATTTGACGGGGGCGATGATTCTGATCTCGCAAGCTTCGAACACGTTCTCCGGTTCTTTCAAGTATGGGCGCTCACCTCTCAGTTAGCACTTACTTCGACTGTCTGTGTAGCGCATGATGCTACTTTGGATAGTTCAAAAATACCATCGTTCTGGAAACAAGCCGTCCTAAATCGACGAAAACTAACTCGCTTTTCTAAGGTTGTTTCAACAAAAGTCGTCAGTGAGCCATTCATTATCAAGGACCACGAAGATGAAGACAATCTAGAATTCATCAATCCTAATTCTGTCCCTCAAGCCCCTCATCAGCTAGTTTTACGGCAGAAGCAAGAAGACCTACGATTGAGACTTGATTGGAGATTGGTATTTGATCGCATCTATCGCAATGATACAATATCAAAGGCTCTTTCACCAATACCCTCACAAAATGAGTCTGGTACGCTTGAAATGCTACTAAAAAAATTGTGGGATGAATTTCATGGAGCGAAGCAAACTGGTGGAATCACCATGTCAACTCTGTATGCATGTCAATCCTTTTCGATATTATCAGTACTAACTTGTGACTAGCTTTGAATTGGCGGGACATACAACCTTTTCTGAAGAACTTGATAGAGCAACCAATGATTTGCATGGATTGATTCAAGGATTCAAAGAAACTGACAATCCTGAAGATGACTACAGCCTTGCAGTCTCAAACCTCACTCACTGTCCTTCGATGTATTCTCTTGCTAGTGAAAACCGGGAAGAGGAGATGTCAAGCTTCTTAGAGATCTACGACAGATTGACGGATGGCTGGATGTCTAGTCTACCTGATAACGCATCAAATGCGTCACGCCTATCAAAATACAATATCATCCGTCGAGTCGCCATTGAGCTCTGTCTCAGCTCCATAGCTGTTTCTCTAACCACTCAAGACTCCCCACCACCCGAAAACCAATATATCGAAGACCAACGTCCAATGTCCCCCGAGATGACCCCTGAGCCCTCTCAATCCGCTTCTCAGACTCTCCCTCTACATACATTCCGCACCCCATCAGTCTACTCCGGCACCACAACAGCCATCTCTGAGCCCGCCGAAGACCCAGCAATCACCCGTCTCCGTCGCTACGCCATCTCGATAGATACCCAGCCCGACCCGGGTAAAACACGACTTCTCTCTCAATGGGCGGTCGGCGGTAACCCAGCCGAGTACTCGTGGGAAGCGGCTACGAGTAATGCTGCTGCTGAGGGTGGAGACGAGAATAATCGCAGGAAACGACGGGAAGATGCAAGGAGGAGGAGACTTACGGAGAAGTTCTTGATGAGGGATAGGAGTGAGAGGAGTACGACTGTGGGCACGGAGTCGCAACGTTCTGTCGTTGAGGTGCCGAGGGGGAGTCAACCGAGTGTTGGGGGAAATATGTTTAGTTCTCAACCGGTGGTAGAGATTCCGATGACGCAGCCTGTTGGGGGTGCGTTTGGAAGTAGAAGTGTGGAAAAGGCGAAGGGGAAGGTAAAGAAGAAGAAAGTTCGAAAGACTGGGTTTTAGAGTTACGGCTGTAATCTTACATTGGCTGGCAAGATGGACAATTGGTGTGTTTTGTTTCCCTGTATTTTTTGGAGTTTTATAGACTTGTTGTTCTAGATACCAAAACTACGGCTTGTAGTCGTTTAAATTTATGTATATCATAGTATGGCGTGAAAGCCAACCCATTAGGAGTTTAATAAATAGAAGAATAGAAGGTACTCATATACAACATGGATCTCACCGCTTGATGCTTTTTTTTTTGGGAATGTAAAAAAGAATCAAGTCTTTGATGGTGATATTGCAGATATAGAAGCCTCTATAACTCTCTTTTATCTTAGAGAACCACCCAAGTCTCTGGACGACTCGGGACGAGACTTGCACGTGGTTCTGGTCCTCATGAGGTGGGAGGATAAGTCAAGTAATCAAGTCATTTCCTTGATTGGATGGACGGATTTTAATTACTAGAATCTCTTAGAATGCATTACAATCTCTTAACCCCCATCCCCAGTTACAAGTACAGCCGAACTTTGAGCAATTTTCGACAGCACCTCGTTTATCGACAGCAAAACACTTCATTTCTCTCTGTCCGTGTTTGTTAACTCGACCAAGCGAACCAGAGTTGGTGGTCGTTCTGTCACGCAGTGTTAACTTGCATGTTGGGACGCGGAGAAATCCTCCTTTTTGTAGACTCGTCGAACTGACCTTTTTTTTATCTCCATAGCAACTGTAACGTTGTTTTCACCACCACCTTTCTCGTCTGTATCTTTGCTTACTTTGTTTTTCCAAACGTAACATACAGATCACACGCTTTCTTGCTTTGCAACAGGTTACGTCTGGTTTTGTAATCCCGTCTTCATGATCAAGGGGGTCATAAAAAACATTACACTACTTTATCAGAATGTCTACAGTCAACGCTTGAGACTTTGTAGTTTTGCTAACCACCTCCCAAGCCTTCTCCATATCTATTTTGATCGTGTTCTCCTCCTGAACCCACGCCCACATATTCGACATCAGTTCTACATCACACATTCTTACTATCGAAATTGTCACATTTTTGGGGGTTGAAAAAACGCAAATACCTGTCACAATGTGTTAGGATGCATGATAAAAAGGGTGAAGTAGAAGTTTACCGAGTAAACCCATAGCCTTTAAAGAGACACTGATGTTGAGCTCATCTGAGCGCTCTTGAATATAAGAATCAAGAACTGCTGCCGCCCCAGTCATCTTATCAATAAGGCCGAGAATTGCGATTCTCCGTGTAACACCCTCCGTCTCGCTTGATGAGCAATAGAGCGGATATGCTGTCAATATTTCGTACCCCTTCTCGCCCAAACTTAATAGTAAGGGCGAAGGTGACTTTGCTTGCGATATAGGGGAACTTATGATTCCAGAAGTATGAGCTCGAACAATATATTCCTTAGCTGGGGGAAGATCCGAGAAATGTTCCAAGGTCACAATTTCCATACGTTTCCCATGACCAACATTGAACAGGCCCAATATCGGCGTATTTGTCTGTATGGTTGAGGTTGATATTCTTAGCAACCTGGGCTCATCCTTATTTGCATAAACATAATTCGTCTTCGCAATATTTGGCCTGAGTATGATGGTCGCGTCCGTTGTTATTGCGGTCATCTGCTTAATCAACCCGATATCATGCTCTCCAGGCTTATCAGTGAAACAAATCGGCCCTCCACTAATACATCGACCGGCAGCATGAAAGGCCGAGTATTCATGGCTAGTTTGGAACATATCCCAGTCAGGGAGAACATTCAAGTGCTGAGTTAAGACGTTTGTATGTGCGTTACAGAAAATGTGCCAGGGATGACTTGTTGGGTCGTCTGGAAAGAAGTCCTCAGAATTGCGGACCATTAGTTTGGGGAGAGAAGGAAGAAGCTGAGAGTGGAAGAGTGCTTGCGGAAATTGTGACATGCAGGATATCGCTTTGGATGAGAAATGACGAAGAGAGGCAATCATCCATGCATCCTGATATGTCGTTACAAAACGAACACGATCCTCTGGGTCCTCAAGTTGATCAAGAAGAAATTGGGTGTCTGTTTTGACTGAATCAACGCCGCACTGTGCGAGAAACCTTACCTGTGTTAGAACCTGTACACTGATAGACTAGTCTAACTTACCTATAGAACTCATCATATAGTCGATGTGCATCGCTATAATCCACGGCCATGAAGGAGCCCCCGCCAAAGAAACCGTCGTCCTGTTTCTTCAATATTTTCGTTTCATAGGTGCTAGCTATGGCTGCCTCGGGTGATATTCCATTCCAGTATCCCATAATCCCATGCCAAACGGCAATGTGCTTTATTGATGGGTACCGTTCTCTAATGGTGGAAATCGTATGCTTAAGGCCTTGTGGAAATGTTTCCCGATCCGCCTCGAACTCTTTCCAGCGATGATGAAAATTATTGGCGCCGAAATCGTCAATTGACTGCCAGTTGTCATCAATAATCAAAGTTGAAAAACTGATTCCGGCTTTAGACATCGTCTCAAGAGCTCGGTAGAGCTTTTCGTCGGTAAGGTTTTGGCCCAAGCCATTCCAAGTGCAGTACGCAAAGCCATCGTACCAGCTTTGTAGATTTTCTGGTTTGAGAAATTTGACTATCGACTTCATTTGCGTTCTCTTTTCACTTGCACTTTTCTCAACTAATGTCTTAGCGTGCTTCATAACTCCACGGTTTGCATCTTCAAAGGACTTCCCAACAGCGGCTACAATATGTGCCATCCCGGGAACCTGACGCTCATTTCTTGAAAGTACAACCATGTTTCCTTCTCGATCATGTGTAATCACAGTGAGTATATCCTCGATGCTGAGTGCAAGAATCACAAGGTGTAGACCATCATCACGGAGGATGGAAACCAAAATCGCATCTTCGTTGGGAGAGAATATGGTACCTCCTTGTCTTGGACAGAGCCAGGGCCGAGATTCTCTTACTAAACAAAACCATCTTATCATATGTAAAGGCTCGCCTAGGTTGATTCGAATGAAGCTAGATTTCTCAGTCGCGGCTGGAATGATGCTAGAGATTGACCAAACGCGAGTCTCTTCCAATTCGTTCGCCAATGGGGAATTTGTTAAACATTTTTCAACGTGCAACAAATCAGCCGTATTTTTGAGGAAATACGACAAAGATTCTGGGATACCGCTATCTCGTTGAAAAATCACTTGAGCATCTCCGATATTTGACTGCTCGTTGATCCATTTCCATTCTTGGCCGAAACTTCGATATTTGATCGTGAATGAAAAGGGGTGGTTTTTATTTCGCGGTATCCGGTGTAAACAACCAGTGTAAAGTATATTAGACGAAGACTGATGAAGTTCGTGATACAACTAGGAAATATTAATCGCTTCTCAGGCAGCTATAGGGTTGTTAAAATACCTTTAGCGCCTCATTTCCGTCCGTTTTCAGATCAAGCAGAGTCCATTCTCGAGCCTCGGAATTATTGTGCCATACTGCAACTTCCCATGGCCCTTGTCCTTCCTGGGAAAGCAGCAATACCGTGATGAAGGCCTCATCCAGTGTTAGTGGATGAGTAGCTGTTAGAGTTGAGATATCGCTTACCGTGTCGCCAGCCAAAACAGTAGTCTGGCCAAGAAGTGGTTCGCATATTATACTTGCAGACATGACTGCCGGAAAGAAAATATGTTGTTACTCTTTTGTGAACACTGTTGTACAGGCATGGAAAGGACGACTCAAAGATGGTGGACCGACCCAAACACGTAATCATTTAGTCTTTGATCGATATAAGAATTTTCGTTGATATTCAATTTGCATACCACTCAGTAAAATTGACCTACAAAATTGATAAATCAACAAGGAGGTCCTATGGCGCACCTCCACCCCACTGTGACATGTGTCTTTTGCACGTGACCAATTAATCGTGACCTTAAGATTTTCGCCCCTTTTTTGTCTTTGCCGAGCGATATATTCATGCTCTGCCCTGTGAACAATACATCAGTTTGAAATTATTATACAGGAGCAACTAGTCGCCAGTGAAATGGTCTGAGGATTCCTTTCGACCTCTTTCGTGGCCGCTATCTCTTGCCCCTCAGCTTCTTTGGGCCGATCATTCGATTCATTCCCAACCCCTGCGACGAGCTCATCCTTCAATCTTGGTCTTGAACAGCAATGAGCCGCCTATTCTCGTCTCTCTCTTTCTCTTTCCTGTAACGGCAACACGTCGGTTTCTCATGTTGAAACTTGTGGTTTTCCGAGAGATGGGGGAATTTGAGAATCGGGTTTTGACGCAATTCCCCCGACGAAGATTTGACAGCGATGCACCGGTTCTTATCATTTCACCCTGCATGTCTTGATGTTTTCCCACGGAGAATCATAGGCCAATTACTTGTCTTTATACTATATTAAAATCCCATACAGGGTTGAGCGGATCTTGCGATAAAGGGCAGCTTCCGAGACCAGACCGCCAAGAAGATAGACCTAGCCGAGCCGCCGCTATTACTTGCTCAAGCTTGCCATCCATCTTGGTGTCAGAAGCACTGTAGATAAGAAATACCTCCCAGCAAGCCGAACAACTTGCGGATTTCATGACCGCAGGATTCAGTTGAAGAAATTTTGTTTTAATCAGCTGGAAAATTGGCCGTTACAATACATTTAGCCGCCATCGTGGTTCCGAAGGGGCTCAGATTTTTGAAACGCTCACCTATGAATTCCATTTGTTCTGATAACAAATTGCCACATTTCTTTTCAGCTGACAAAAATAACAGGTTTTGAAGAGTAAGTGTTATACAGTCAGAAACCCTCTGCTGAACAATGCACAGCCCCCAGCCTTAAATCGCATAAGGAAAGGATGCTGCAAACCTCATGCACGGATGAGGTGAGCTAATTCCCCTTGCAGCTGAGGTGCAGAAGGATCCGAAGCAGCGTGCTTTCGTTTTCGGTTGATCAACTAGAGGTTCAATCAATTGAAAGCCAGTTATATATATAAGCCTTGATATGCGGCATTTTACTGAGAAGAATACCAATTTATTTGAAAGCCCATATAGCAGATGAGAGAGAGAAGATCGAAGAAAGTAAGAACTGAAGAGAAGGTATTTTTAAGCTTATTGGGGGCCAATACGACGTTGTCCTCATCGTGGGTGTGTCAGAAGTACTGCGCCGCAAAGCGACATATCGTCCCCACTATATCGCGTACGAGGCACGAGATTGCGTTCGATACCACGAAAACAGAGGGTAAAATGAAAAGGCATTCCTCTTCAAAAAGATTTGTTATTCAATTATTCAGTCAATCGTTATTCAAGATGAAATTTCCAGCTCTTTCCATTCTCCTTGCGCTCCTCGCCACAACATCGACAGCAGTAAAGACATCAATCTTCATTGATCAGATCCCTAATTATTCTCTGCTCCCATCATGTGCTGAGAACCGTGTCTCAGCAATTATTCGTGCTCAGGCCTCAGGATGTGGCGATGACCAGCAGCTCACCAGCTTTAGCTGTTTCTGTGTTGATATGTCAACGTATGTAACCACCATGTCCCCTAAATCTCGAATATGTCCAAAGCTGACAGACCAAAGATATTATGCCAGTGTAATCTCAACGGCTGTTCAATCCTGGTGTGCAATAAATGCAACAGCAACAGTGGCACCTGAAAGTCTCACAGCACAAGCTACCGTCACAACACCACCACCAGAAGTTGGATCTGCACTCAGTGTCTTCAACAGTTATTGCGCAAAGAGTACGGAGCTATCATTGTGTATGACCCCCATCTTCGCAATCGCCGTTCGTGATGCTAATATATAAGTAGACCTAGGGGGGTCCAAACCTACTCAAACAGGTCAAGTGACTTTGACAATCACTGCGGCACCTTCTATCACCGCAGCGGCAGTGCTCCCTACCACATCGGCCTCCAGCAACGGATCAGAAGTACCACTTGCAGCCATCGTTGCTCCAATTGTAATTGGACTTATTGCCATTGCCGGAGTCATTGGACTGTTCTTTTGGCTACGAAAGAGAGTTTTGCAAAAACCACAAGAAGTTTATGCCCCCAGCAGAGAAGTGGAACCAGAAGAAAAGCCCTTTAAGGCTGCAAGCCCACCTTCTGTAGTGTCAAGGGACAGCATAGAGGCGGTAAGTCCGGTACATGAAGCAAACGGGGACTTGAAAACGACCGAAGTCGATGGTGGGAGTGTAAGGTACGAGCTAGGGGATACGCCTGTAGAATTGGCTGATACAAGGCGCTAAGATGCTTATGTGGAAGGGTGGTCATCTTGACGATGGGCTGCTATAATGATAATCAAAGCAAAGATAATTCTACGAGTCCTGATATGCTTGCGGGTGAAGCGATTCCCTGCAAACGAGTGTTGTATTGATTGGAGAGGAAAATGAAGCAATGCCAATTGGCTTTTCTGTTCTAACTGTTGGGTTTCTGTTGTCATCAGCGATTTGGGGCGATCCTATACAATTGCGGTTGCTCTTGGAGTAATCTTTAACACCATTTCAATGATCTAATCAGTATCATGACTTGTCTCCTAATACAGATCACAACCCAAATATGTATTCACTCGAGAATGAAACTTATAAGTTGATTATTGGGTGTTTTTCTGTAACCCATGCTTCTTTTGATTCCTAATTTTCCCCTCTTTTTCTAGTAGACAAAGTTTTATCAAAGTTTCCCAAACGTAACGTAGCTTAGCTAGAAAGAAGTGATGAGTAAAGTAGTCCCATGTACCTACCTTCTATCTCTGTCTTTTTTATACAAGAATGATCAAAATAGGAATCTACCCAAACAAGACTGTCCCCTGTTCTTCTCAAGCCTTATTTCTAAGGTTTTAGCGAAGAACGTAGAGGAAAAGTAGAAGTGTGTGTTTACCTTCTAACTGGTTAATAGAGTTGGTCGCTCTTTTTGAGCGCATTCCGACATTCTAATATAAAGCTTAAATAACAAATCCTAGTCACCTTACTAAATAAATGTCTAGAACGATTTTAATTCGACTTTCTAGTATCTATATAGCCATGTAAAGTCTGACTCCACAAAAATACAATGTTTTGGCCACAAAAGAGTAAATATTCGCTTGTGGGCGTCAGGGGGGGGGGGGGGGCCATATCCTTCCATCCTTCATACTTACTTCATAGCAAGTGCGAAGCAAGTCTTTGCTTTATTCTTCTGTCTCTTTGTGTCTCCGATGAGTATCGAAATGGCGAAATTCTTAACATTTCGTATCAAAGTCCGGCGCCTGGTCACGCTCGTGCTCGCTTAAAAGCAAAGGGGTAAATTTGTACTTTGGTCGTTCCTTATAAAGAAGTGTGAGCCGATGGTGTGAGTCTGGGAAGAAGTATGATTTGTCTTAGCCGACTATTGTGCTTCGAGGCTGGTAGAACGTTCGAGAGAATTATTACTCTCGCAAGGTAAGGGTCGGTAGAGTGTACCCGTTTGGTAGTCGGCAGTTTGTTCCTGCGCTTTTGCCTGTTTAGCTTATACCGTGCTGGTCTTTGTGCCTGGACTCTGCTAGTTTATTGTGTCGCGAAGTAAGCCCTATAGCTGTAGCACATTATCTTATGTCCTCGTGCATATTATTGAGTTGCTCTTATCTGAACATATTGCTGAGTTCTCTTGCAAGCTCGCCCCTTATTGCTGATCTATGGAGCCTTTGTAGCTGGCTCCCCTAGACGGACGTCTGTATTTATGATGGCTTTCATAAAGTCTCGGGTGGGAGCATCGAGTTCGTCTCGTCAGTTGCATGTCGACCCTAATTGGCACGCAAACCGGACAACTTCCGAGAAAAACTTCCAGTAGTATTCTCCGTTTCACGCCCTGTAACCTTCTTTCTGGGCCTAATTAGTATTCATGATGGAGTTCGGCGTGGGTTCGACTCGTTTTGAGAGAAGAGAGACGGATCGCAGCGGATTTGCACAGCAGAAGCGAATTTGGGGGTGTTTGCCGAATTATGAGGCAACTTGACGCTATTTGCAACGTGGTGTTATTCGTATTTGAATGGCTTGATGAAGAATTCAAGCTGAGGCAGAGAAGAGGGTGCGCAAATGTGCGTAGCGGAAGCGACTTTGAGAGTTCTCTGGTACTCAAGTCCAGTGCTGGCGAAAACCAGATTTAGTCCAAAACAGACAAGTCGTGCCTATTTCCCAACAGTGCTACCAAATAATAAGACGAGAAGCCCACTAAATCGTAGGGCTGTAAAACAAGATAGAGCTAGTAGAGCGAGAAGAGCTCGCTAGGGAGTCAGGGATGCATCTCACAGGACGCTCCTTGACGGTCAGAATTCCTCAGGATAGGCTAGCGTGCAGTCCCAGAAAATACTAGCGTATGCAAGGGTTGTGTGGTGGTAGCCAGGGGTGCAGAGAGCAGAGCCGAGAGCGCTAGTGCTACAACAATGTAGTAAAGTAAAAAAGAGTGGGAAATAGGAGAGAGAGCTATCTGTCTTTTTCAAAGAAACAAAAGCATGGTTTTCCAGAAATCTGGAGGTCAAGTTCAATGTGCAACTGGCTGTAGGATTTCTCTATTGGTCGCGGACCGTGTTGGCATGTGGAATATTAACCGAGCTCAGCGCTGGATATGATCATATCATAGTCACTCGTGATCAAGGTAGGACCTTGCATTCATTGCAAGTCTCTCTTCGGGCATCTATGATCAACTTGGCCTTGACCCTTCCAAAGACGGGTTGTTCTAGATCTTTGGCTTATAAGTCTCGACTCAGAGAAAATGATGACAATTATGTAAAAGTTTATATTTCAGCCTTCTAAATATGAAGAGTAGACGTATTACTTAGCAAGAACTCGTCAACTCGGTGGCTCTCTCTAGATTGATAGCAGATCGCTGGTGAATCAAAAAGGGGAGTCAGGTGATCTAAGGTGTCGGATTGAGGTAAACTCCACTTTAGCCCCACCTCGTGTCCTTCTCCTCCGTCGTTCTGTTTACCTGAAATGAGCACTGGTTATCTAAAGATAATTTGATTCTTCTCAAAGATAGAAGTAGTTCACAGTCTTTCTCAAGACTCTTAATAGAAAGCTAGCACTGCGAGAGAGAGTGGCTCTTCACTGTAGCAGGTGTTCTATATTGAAACAACAACTCAGTCAACAAGAAAGCCGTCCAATTGGAAGACAGATAGCTTATCTTCAAGACGGCTAGCCACTGTAGTTTAGGGCTAAGCTAAGCCGGAAACGGCGGCTCGCTTATGCATCTGATAACCCCTCTCGTTAAGCATATACACTTTTCTATTACAATCGCATTTCCAACTTGCCCGCTTCTTGTTGACAACTCCTCATTTTGTAATTTCTTGCTATCAATTCTTCTGTTGAGAGACCAATTACCACCATGGACTTGGATATCCCAAGAAAACGAGCTCACGACTCTTTGAGCCAAAAGTCAGCTCAAGAGGAGCCCCAAAAGGCCACCAAGATACAAAAGATCGACGACTCCGAGGAAGAACCAAAAGACCCCCGGCCCTCTCTCTTACCCCTCGCTGCTAATACTTTAACGCGCCATCACACTCAACTCGATCGTCACTCCGACAAAGAGACGGTTATCCTCTCTGCGGGCTGTTCCTCACATAAAACTAGCAGCTCCTCCTCGGCACCATGCACCGCAGCTAAGTGGCTCGAAGGAGCAAAAGCTTGGAAAGGAATCCCCAACAATTGGAAACCTATTCGAGTCCTCGGACGGGGCTCTTACGGAATCGTTGGCCTGTTCCAGAATGTAGGTCAGGATCAAAGTATGCCCAATTATATTGTTGTTAAACAAGCTCCTCCTGGCGTTGAATCAGATGCGCTTCGTTCAGAGTCGTTGAAGCTAGAGCAGCTGATGGAACTTGGCGCAAAGTACGTCGTGAAAGTTTATAAATCATTCCATCAGGCTCCTGGCACGGGTGCAGATGAGAAGTGGGATCCTTATCCTTGGGTCACTGAAAAGGATGGCACTAAATGGCTTGATTTAACAAAGATGGTGGGGAGGCTCTATTTAGAGTATGCTCCCGGGGGAGATTTGGCACATGTCGTCAAAGAGAGAGGACGGTATGTTGATATGCTTATTCTATTCCGAGCCTGGTGTATGGATTTAGAGCTAACCTAAACTTTTAGGGATGATGACGAAGAAGAAGTATGGAGGCTGTTAAATCATCTTGCCAAGGGAGCAAAAGAACTCGAGCGAGGCAATGGGACCAACCTTGTTTCGAGGTGTCGACCAATTGTCCACTTCGATTTACGGCCCTACAATGGTGAGCGTTAAAAGTTGGTTCTTTTTCCTTTTGGCTGAGCTGACCGTGTGCAGTGCTAGTATTCAAAGATGAAGCGGGTAAAGATTTCTACAAGGTACGAGCATGACTGTCAATATCGGCCCGACACAGCTACCAGAGTTTACAAGTAAACAGACACTGACTGACATGGCTTCAGCTCGCGGACTTTGGTATGTCTTCATGGCTACCTCACGATCAAGATGCGGAATGGGTTGAGACGGTTGAATGGAGAGGAGCGCCTGCCTGGCTAACACCCGTAAGTTGTCTCACTCGATAACGAACCCAGTACTTACCAAAAACCAGGAGCAGGCGTACCGCAACCACCCCGAACGCCAATTTGGACCCCACACCAACATCTGGGCCATTGGAATGACGGCTTACGCTTTTCTGTGCAGAAGTCACCACCCAGAAAACGAACTATTTGTCGCGCGATGGAAAAAGAAGAAGTTCGTTACTCAACAATCCCGACTCCTTGAAATAGAAGATTATAGCGACATGCTAAAACTCACCCTTCTCCAATGTCTGGCATTCCGTCCTAGCAAAAGGATAACGGCGGATACTCTGATTGAAAGATCGGAGGGAATGCTAGATTTCTTTTTAACTGATAATCCCATGAAATCCGAGCTTCTCCATTTGGTGCCTCACTACGTGGGCCCGTCGAGACGACACCTTGGCCGAAGAATTGCTTATGACGATAGTAGTGATGATAGACCCAGGGTCTTTGTAGAAGGTGAACCTTCTACAATGCCTGGTGCTATCGATCTCATAAATATTGGAGATGAGGAGGAGGAGATCCTTGAGGGCATGTGATGGCACAGGAACTTGCTCCTAGAGATGTTGAGAACGGAGGATGATGTATGAGGAGTCTTGCACCAGTGAGCTGTGGAACAGAGAGATTGAAAAATTATTATAGTAGACACCAGGAATACGTATGCTACAAACCCCTGGAAGGGTCTATGCTCTGTGGTTTCTATTATTTCGCTTGTCGGTCGAAAGGAAACATTTCAATACCTGTATCTCAAAGATAGTAACAATGAAAGAACTTTCGCGATCGAGAAAATTCGAAAGACTTGAGTTTCTTACTGTTGTCACAAACCTCAACCAGTGTCCATAGCGACATGCTGCCAAAGACAGAACATTTCTATTAGCTTTAGAGCCCTCAAGAACCAGCCTCCAAAACAACATGTAATTCGTGTGCCTATGCCTAAAGGCTCATGATCCATCCTGATCTTCCCTTGCTATAAAGTATCGCTGCTATCTGCTATCTGCGAATGGAGAAGAGTCTATGATTATGTCCAACTGCCGCCTATGTCGCCTTTATTGTAAAGAGACTTGCGGGATCGTATCCTTCCTCAGGAGTGCACCAGCAGTGACGGATAGCGTGGACCATCAGACTCCTATGTTTGTCGAATGCACCTAGCAGCATTGAAACTTCAGATAGCTGGAGCGAGAAAATATTCGAGGCGTTCAAGAAAGGCTCTAGTCTAGGGTTGAGATCGGATTCGTAGGTAGTCAGTTGAATCGTTGAATCGTTGAATCGAGTTGGCACCGCATTTGAGGTTTCGCAGATGCTACAGGGGGTGCGTTAGCAATGGCATCGTCTGAGTTGAATGAGAGGGGACAAGATAAGAAGTTGGAGATGATACTCGGCTTTTTCCAAGAAGTGTAGAGTAGTTGGTAGAAGGAGAGGCATTTGGCGCTGGATCAAGTTTTGGCTACCAAGGCACAGACCTGAGCTCTTGAACTTAGTTATCAACAAGCTGCTGCCAATACTGATGATTGGGAACAGAGAAATAAACAAATCTGGCTGTAGTTACTCTCTTCAAGAAGTGTGGAAACAAAGAATTCATTGGCTTGTCACTTAGGCCATGCAGTTGGAAGTTTTGGGGGATGCCTCCTGAGTTCAAAAAGGGGCTTTGGAATTGGAGCGATCTGATTGGTCTACAACCGAACACATGGACACCACCTGAACAACATCATGTTACCAGTAAACAAAATTGTCTTTCACGCTTAGGGAAAATGAATAGCGAAAAAATAATATGCGAGAGATTGTTAATCTCTGTTAAGTTCAGCGTTGTGCAAAAAACAATAATAAAGGAGAAAAGCCGCAAAAAACGCAGCCAGGGAGTATGGGCCTCCAAAAGGCAATCTGTGATCTCACAAGCGACTCTGATTGGCTTTTCCGCATATGTAGGCTACAGAGCATAAAACTAGTTTTAATGGAGGGCCTATATTATATTGTCAAGCGGGATTGGCCATTCAGAATCATAGAATAATTCCGCTGCATAGTGTTCCTATTCTGAAAATTCTTCAGCAATGAATGAGCATCACCACCTTCGCCGCAAATATTGAAGGGTCTTCGTAGCGCGCAAATCAAGATACTGAGATAATTTCGCAGTTCTCTTTCCCAAGGTTCTTCAGGTGGGTACGATGCCCCAGGTTTTAGATCTGGCGCGACCAGTTTAAGTTCATTTTTGAGCTGTTGTGCAGTAAGCAAATACAAACAACTCTCAACTTTGCAGTAAGTAACATGACACCAAACCGAACTTTACCCATATCCTACCGTCAATTGTGAGTTAAGGTGAAATTTCCATTGTGTTTTATAATTCAAGGCTTTTTTTGATTCGCAATCAAAAGGCAAGAGTTATAAGAAAGTGGGTGTCAAATGGCTAGGTACAATTTCCTGTACTTGTTCCGCTATAATAGCGTTGATTTTGAAGTCATATGACCCACGTAGCTTTCTCTCTGCTAAGCCAACGACTCAATATGATAAGTTGTAACTAGGTTCAAGGTAGTTATATATAGTTAATGTAGTTGCTAGTAAGGAGAAAATCATTATCTAAATAGTAGGTGTGGTACTTAAATCACCCGTTCATACTATAATTAGTACTAGAGTGAATAACTAATATCCTAAGAGCTTGTCTGTAATATTATTAATACTATTGTTCAGAATCTATAGGGATATTTCAAAGTGCAATTTGCGCAGGGACTACGACAGAAAGCGGGCTTCCTATTGGCCTACCGGAGCGGGGATAAAAAAAAATCCAGGTCATGTGACGAATTATAGCTGGAAATACTATAAATTCTGTAGAGTATACCCCTGTAGAATAGTTCAATCCTAGCGAAAATTTTGATAGAATAGAATAATTCTTAATTCTAGCTCTGGTATTCAATGGAATTCCAGATGCCAAACTTTGTATAGAGCTTCTGTTTTGTTAGAGAACATCATATACTGTCTTCAAGTTAAGTACTAAACAGTAAGAAATTACTAGAGAACATCATGTGTTGTTTTCAAGTTAAGTAATGAACACTGATAAACCTGCTCCAGAAAAGGGGAAGAAGGGAGAGGAGAAAAAGCACAACCTCCAACAATTCAGTAGCTACATTTACTTCACAGAACTATCACCTCAGGAAATACCAGATTCATAAACACAAAAATAGAAGACAGTGCTCCTTGGACCAAGAAGGAGGACTATATTTTGACGGGTGCAATTGAGATACTCGAAGTGGCGGAAGGCGTATCTTACCAAGATAAAGACAATTTTGATATGCAAATGGTAGCCGATATGATCAATCATGGTAGAACCATGGGCTTGGAGATAAGACTGGTTACTCTTTTGAGTATTAATCGTCGGGCATCGCGTATTGATTGGGATGTATCACTGATCCACATTGGCATTGAGCTAGAGGATCTGCATAAGGCAATTGAATGGCATGAACAGATAATGAGAATCATGTTGGATAGTTACGCCTCCCTCCGCCTGCGTGCTGTGGAAACAGTAATCTCAAGACGTCAGACTGCTATGCCTGCACCTCCACCTCCCATTGGCGGTGTTCCCGAGCCAGATCTGGAATTCGTCAATCTACACTCTGATGAGGAAGTTTTGCCTCCAAGCGGCGGCGCTTCTGGCGGAGGTCTGGTATCCGACAACCCCAAAATGTCAGAGCCCGTTGAAAGAGAACACGAGAAAGATTCGCCTGGCAATGCTTCTGATTGGGAAATGGCATTCATCAATCCGGATTCAGATTGGGAGACCCTTGAAAAAGATAGCCAGAAAAGTTGACCTACTGATAACGTTATTATAACACAGCGAATTCAAAAACTGTCAATTGACGAGCGCCGTTGAGCTACTTTCTTTTCTTTTCATATTTCTTAAATCATGAAATAAAATAAAAATGTCCAAGTCTTTTCACCTTCATTTTCCCCCCTATCCCTTGACCGACAGAAGTACGCTATCAATAAAATAAGCCCTCTTATAGTGTTGGTTTGCAAAGACAAAGTTATGCCTATGGTTGTAGTGATAATAAAAGATGTAGAATTGAGAAGGACTAGCTACTAGACTAAGTACAGCTTGTGGTGGCGTAACTCGGAATCGCTAGGACCCGATCACGTGATGCTACCCAGAACCTATTTACTTTTATCCCTCGTCGTAACACTAGGTATACTTTAAAGAGAATAGTAACCTAGTTACTATTAATCTCTTATCCTTAATCTTAATCTCTCTCTACCTATCTATTCTTCTTAATCTCGATATGGTTAGTATCGATTAGATCCCTTAAAGCTCTATTGACTTTAACTCCTTTAGTTATAGCGTCTGCTAGATTACTCTCGCCGTCTATCTATTAGATACTATCGATATCCCGAGCTTCGTATAATTGCCGTATAGCGAGGATATCTATCATTAAGCGCTTCTCGCTTGTCGTTCCGAGCTTAGTAATATAATCGTATATCGATTTAGAATCGGTATAGATGTTAAGAGGAATACGATGGTCTACAATTAAATTTATAGTTGTCTTAACCGAGATTCCAATATTAGCTCCTTAGCTTATAGCGTATAATTCGGAAGCTAGGACGCTGCGTATAATACGCTTGTACTTTATTAAGCTCTAAGCTCCAGTAGATGATATTAGCTCTCCCTATGTTGTCTATAAGCACGATTACGTATCTAATTTAGCTTGAAAAATCTTTGTTATTAACAAAGACGGCGTCTGTAAACACTCCGAGCTCGAGCGTATTATAGTCTAGTCTAACAAAGTTTAATCTACGCTAGGCGTTGTCTTTCTACTATTAGATTCGCTTATTTAGTAGTTAAATATCGAGTTGGCCAGGTTCTTTAGTTTATACTACGTATAATAAATCGAAGGCTACTTCTAGCTAAGAAACAGTACTAATATAGGCGCTGCGTGCTCTTTATCGAATATACTAGTCTCTTAGTATAAACTCCTTTATCTTTATATTTAGCTCTTCTAACGTCTTCCCGGCTTAAATTATAATAGAGCGAGTTTGTATAAGTTCTAAGTTCTTAATCTACTTCTCTTAGCTGAGCTTTAGAATGGTGTTTCTAGAGTTGTTTCGGTTTATAGATATATTAGCTCTATTGAACTTTAATGACTTCTCTATTGTTAGTTCCTCGAGTTCCTTGTATAAAAAGCCTGCCTTCTTAATCTCTTTAGCTTCCTTGTTGACAAAAGCGTTGTTATATATATATAGTGTATTATTAACTTATAGACTAGCTAAAACAATGTCCTTGTCGCATTTAGTATATAGCAGACAGGGATCATAGGTCGATTCGGTTAGGTTAAGTTATTCCTTAAGATATCGTAGGTATCTTACTAGCTAGTGATTTCCGGCTTCTAGAATACCGTATAGTAGGATCTTGAACTTTATGATTAAGTTGCTTAACTATAGAATAGCTAGGTTCTTTAGTAGTCGTGCGTATATCGGACGTACCAGTGGTGTTCCTAATTACGTGTAGGCCTAAGAAATATCCCTTAGAATAAGCCTAGTTACTGCTGTTCCGTGCTCGCGTTCGCCTTCTCGGTAGAGCGTAATAAACATACTTAATATAATTCTAAGCGATATTCGTTAAATTGTAGGAGATTATATCAACACTAAATCCTTTCCGTTGTCTCCCTAGGCTTATACAACAAGTCTCGATTTGTCTCCTATATCCTTCTTTATACGTATAAGCTTACTGTTAAAGATACGGGTGCCTTGTAGTACTTCTACTTCATCGACAACATCGTACACCTTTATTACTTCGATACCTAATATTTCCTTAATATCGGCTTTAGACAGATCTCCGCAATCGCGGTCCGGTACTATATTTAAATAGCATTCTATGTTTAGCATATCGGTGCTTAATATCTCGGTATAAACTATAAAGTTCTTTCGAGGCCGTCCACGTCCTCGCTTAGGGGGTATAGTAGCTTCTGGCTATACTACTGGCTAAGCGCTTATTTCTTTAGCTTCTAGCCGTACTACTAGCTAAGCGCTATTTTATCGTACTACTAATCGAAGCGTACGTAGTTCTTCTTTAGGAATCGGAATTAGATCTAATTCAGCCAGTTCTTCTATTTTAAGATAATAGGGCTTTACTTAAGTTAACCTAAATTTCTTTTCCTTCTTGTCGGTATCGATAGTAACGACTTTATACTCGTTAATTCCTATAAACAAGTATAGTCCTTTCTATCCCTTCGCCTTCTTATGTTTCTTTTCACGCTATACTAGGACTAGGGATAGTAGTTCTAGGTATTGTAAATACGTTATATTTAGGCCGTTTCTAGTGTTAAGGGCATTGTTAACTTTACGTTCCGCCTTTAGTTGTCTAAGCTCTATATATACTTTTTATACAGCTTCGGCTCGTTATTAATAGTCGGCTAACGGCGAGTCTATTTCGAACATATAAAAATAGCGTCTAAAAACTAGTAGTTCTAGTACAAGGCTATTTAGACTAGCTATTCGGTTTATAATCTTTATAGTATATTATAGTCTAAGCTCTCGATCGATCTATAGAAGCTTATATAAGAGAATATAATAAACTCTTCGAAGCGGGCCGTAATATCGTTCTACTATCCTAATCGACTAGTATACTTCTACTAAGACTTTAATAACTTATAATCCGTAGGATCGAGCTAGTATATAAAACTCTTTACTTATAGAGTTCTTTCCGGCGTTATATATAATAAAATCGGGGGCTCTATAGTAAAGTAGATTCTACAATTTCTCGATTGTTTCCTATATATTATAAGAGTCTATAGGTTTTAGATACTAGCCTACTTACGTAAAGGTTATTACTTTATCGATTAAATAGATAACTAGTTCTTTCTTGTTCTTGTTATCTATAAAGAATATATCGACTAAAACGTTAAAATTAAACTCTATAGTATTATAGATAGTAAATCTAAATCTACTAGGCGAGGCTCTAAAACGTTAATAGTAGTTATAAAATTTATAAAGCTTTTTAAGGAACGATATATCGATATTGTTATATCCTACCGCCGAAAGTAGGTTGTAGAGTTTATAGACTAATAGGTGTCCGAATCGACAATATAGTCGACGTATATTATTCTCTATAAGGACTTATACTCTACCGTTTATAGCTAGGTTATTGTCTTAAAGATATATTTCGGTGTCCTTTCTCGTGTTCGCCTTTCCCTAGGTCATCTAAGGGTAACTATTTTGTCGAGTAATAGGAACTTAACGTATACCGTATAGGAGCTTCTAAATAAGTATATTGTCGATTGTTTATATAAATACTTAAAGTTTATCTATATCCTATAAACAGAGTAGGAATAGTAAATCTACTTATATAACGTAGAATTAGATAGTACCGATAGGTGATTCGACAGTGACGGTTCCGATATTTATAAGACAGCCCTTTCCTACACCTAATATCTTAACTTTTCCTTTAGTTAAAGTATCGATAGAAGTGTCTATTTCGTAGAATTTTGTCTTATATATAATATACTAGTCGTATCCGACAGTTAAGTTTCTAGACGCTCTAGTATTAATTAAGATTCTAAACTAGAACTCGGGTAGATACCTCTTAAAGATCGCGTACTATATATTTATTATATTGTGACACCAAAGGTACAAGTTGTAAGTG
The DNA here is from genome assembly GCA_900536425.1 of Hymenoscyphus linearis. Lineage (NCBI taxonomy): Eukaryota > Fungi > Ascomycota > Leotiomycetes > Helotiales > Helotiaceae > Hymenoscyphus > Hymenoscyphus linearis. The sequence goes on from UNPR01000002.1 coordinate 398,655, forward strand.
TGTAAAAGCTTGCCTTGTAATCTATCTACTAAACTAAATGATATGGCTGTGCCATGCCCTTAGCAAGCCACGTGACTAGATGTCCTATAACTAGTTTGTCACAGATGCCCCCTTCGATAATGTCCTCGTCCCGAGGGTATATAGTTAAACCGGGTTCCCCTTTATAATCTAACCTACTTTTATCGGGTAACTTAAGTAATCTAACACCTTTTATCCCTCCGATCTATTGTCGCTCACTTATGTACCTAAGATTACTTATATCCTTTATCTTTCTTAAGTCGCTATTACTCTTCCCTCTAACTTCTACGTCCTTTGTCTTAAAGGGCTAAACTACTTACGCTATTTTGTCGATAGCTATAGCTACTCTAGCGAAGTGTAGGTTATTAGGGTTAGATTTTCTATATTTTAATACTATTAGCCGTCGATCTAACTCGTCTATATTATCGAACTATAGCTTCTTGTCCTTTTCTACTAAGTCTCTTAGTTCTCTAATTATTTTTTTTATATCTCCCCTTACTTACTCGACTTCTTTCCCTTAGTTAACCTTATAGGGCGACCCTGTTCCCTCTAGTATCTCGATAAATACTGTACTAGTCAACTTTATTAACGTTACCGCGGATATAAAGCCCTTAATACGTACTAAGTATACTTAGATCTATCTTGTCTATAGAGCTTCGGCCAGCTCCTTATTAACTTACTAGAGCCTTTCTACCTCGCTATAGAGTCGGTCCTATTCTATTTAAGATACTGTTAACTCTACTATTAGGATAGCTAGCGTAGGTTGTCTTAGCTTAAATATAAAGCTGTCCGACGCTAGGATGTTATTAAGTTTAGCGCCGTAGATAAATCCTCCTAGGTTTAGATTAGTGTCGTTTAGAGTTAGGACGCCTACGTTATATATCGCTATATCGAACCTCTAGTCTAGTAACTCGCTTCTATATTTATTAAATAGGCTGCCGTCCTTACTACTATATAGTAAAGTTACTCCCTTAAAGTCGTTTCTATCTATATAGAGGTTATATAATTCTCTCTATATCTATATATATAGCTCCTATGCTTTGTCTTCTCCTATGTCTGTAGTAGGTGCTATTATAGTGTTTAGATTGTTTAAGCCACCTGCTTTTATACCTACGGTTGTTGTAGCTATAGTATTTAGACGGCTTAAGCTACCTACTTTAGTACTAGGTAAAGTTCTTACTTTTTTTAGTAGTCTAGTGTCCGACTTTTCTATCTATATAACGTCCTCTTCTTTATATTTCGCCGGTTCTTTATATAGTAACGTCTCGCCCTAGCGCTAGTAGTCTCCTTTTTACTAGCCTAATCGGTTTTGTCTAATTTTAGCTACTAGATCTAACTACATTTTCTGTAGAAGTCCTCTTAACTAGAGCCCTAATCGGGTATAGTACACCACCTAAGGGGTAGACCCTGCTACTAGCGATAGGTCGTACTTTTAGTATTATAGGTTCGGCTTGTTTCTATAGATAATTAGTTTCGTAGTCTTATAGTTTCCGGCAATTACTATATCTACGTTTACGTAGCCTATTTTAATGTTCCGGCCTATAAAATAGATCCTTCTTACTTTTTTATATAAACCTATTTCGGCCTATACTACCGCTCCGTCGACGGTTATAGCTAGGCTTCTAATCTTTCGACAGTCTTTAATTACGTTTCTAGCTGTGTCGAACGTACTTAGCTATAATTGGCCCTATAGTAGGGTAGAAATTCCCCTATATAACAGCGCTACTACCGTCGTAGAGTCCGATAGATAAACATATAGAGGTAAGCTATTTAACCCGCGTACGTCTACTCTATTATCTAGGCTTAAATTTGGTAGTAGAGGTAGGTTATATACTACGAATCCCTAGTTTACTAGGTCGGACGGAATTCTGTTTAGGTATATTAATACGTTAGTTAGTTTCTATTACCTCTAGTTACTAAACTGTTAGTACGTCTATAAGTCCTTTTACTACTTGCTAGACTAGCTAATTACCTAGGCTTTCGTCTATCTTAGCCTGTCTAAGTTAAGTTTATATATATATTATATACTATCTAACGCGGTTATAATTATCCCTTAAGGGTATAGTAGGATAGTACTACTTTTACTAAGACTACCTTATATAGCTATATTTGTTAAAGATTTATAGTAAGTCTCTATTTATAGTCTAATAAAATTTTAGATCTTTTTATCTAATCTAAGGAAATGTTAGATTAGCTCTATACTATAAAAGCCTTAAAAGTAGTTGTTTTATTAAAGTTGTAGAAGATAAAGCTAGAGCGAAAACTATAGCTAAGTGCTATTGTTGCTCTCTAGAAAGTAAACCCCTGTTAGTCCCTCGCTAAAACTATAGTTATAAAAGTAATTAGTAACTAATATAATAGTAGTAAGCTAACTTATAACGCCTATATTATAGAAAGAATATAGTAAGTATACTTACCTCTGTCTTTTAGTCTAAAGGCTTCTTATAATAGTAGCCTTTACTTTCGCGGGCGACCTCGCTTTATCTGATCTAAGGTTAAGTTTACGCTAGCGTTATATTACTCTTTTAATTTTTCCGCCGCCTTAAAATCGTATAGCAATTACTATACGTAGCTTAATCTCTTTTTAGTAATCTACTCGTCCTCTTTAGGGCTATACCCCTTCTATCTTACTAAGAATTTCTCCTATCCTATTAGCGTAACTCGCTTCTTTAAGATTCTTTCGATCTCCTACTTAAGATCCCGACCTACTATAATAGCGTCTAGCTTTACTAGGCTTAGCCGGTCGTATAGATCGTTACCTCTTAGCTTTAGCTCTAAATACGCTATAGAGATAACTAGGTAAATCTTTATCGACTATAAGAGATCTAGTTTATATACTAGTCGTCTAACTTGTTCTATAATTATAAATAGCCCCGCTCTCTATATATATAGCTTTTTATTATCCTTTACTATAGACAAGTTATACCCCTTATATAGTCTGAGGAACACTTTATCTCCCATGTTGAAAAACGTAGGCCGATAGTTCTTATTATATAAGTCTTTTATCTTTATAGCTACCTTAGCTAATACGTCTACTACTTCTATTCTTACCGCCGGTGTGTTTAACACCTCGAGACCTACTAACATTAAATTCACTGTCGTATTTAGTATAAAGCTATAATATAACTTATTTAGTGAGTTTCTAGTTACCGAAGATCTATAGTTATTTATTATAAATTATAACTCTAGTATTGTTGGTTTGACTACAAGTCAAGGGATAAATACGATATTAGTCCTGTGGTGGGGTAACTATATCATATTTATCATGTCTATCTAATTAGGTGCTGGCTACTGGTCCTTAATATATCTATTAGAGCCACGTTACGTGGCTCCCTCGCTTACGCTCGTAAACACTCGTTTACGCCTCGTAAGCATGCGTATATATCGTAATACGTTAGGTATATTACAATACGTCCGCTGTTATAGCGTGTTAGTTAGTATATGTAGCATTCGGTATGTAGCCTGTGATACGTGTTAGCTAATGTAGTATAAGGCGTGTAGTAGTACGTATTAGCTAATGTAGTATGAGGCGTGCAGTAGTACGTATCAGCTAATGTAGTATGAGTTTCAGTGAGGCATACAGCCTGTAGCTGGGGATAGGGGTTGGTGCGAGTAGCCAGCCTGCGCAGGCAAGTGCCTGCGCTACGAAGCGAGGCTTGGCAATGGCATATCGTAACACTGGCAGCTCTTTTAAAAGTAGCTAAAACCTTACGATTTGTAAAAGACGTACAAAGGAAATAACCGACTGTAGTATACCTAAATAGGTAAAAACAAAACATCTTCAAAAGTAAGCGAAAGAGAAGAAATGTCGAAGACAGTACGCCTAAAAGATAGTTAAAAATAAGCTAAGTGCGAATTACTTAAAACACTTAAAATAAAATCGTAGACTCGTGTTCCCTAAGCTTTAGCTGTATCCCCTGTTTTCCTCGTACGTTCTACCTACTCGTTAGCCTAGAAGTAGATCTTGTTTATGTCGATAATCTCTTTTAGTACGCTGTTACACTTTAACTTAGTTATTACGTCGGCTAGGTTATCCTTACCTTATATCTAAGAGATATTGTCTATCTCTTTACGTTTAAAGGCCTCGCGTAGTAATAGTAGATCTACTATAAGTCGCTTCTCTTTAGTAGTACCGAGCTTTATAACGTAGTCGTAAAGTAACTTTAAATCTATATAGACGTCGAGTATAACTTACGAATTTAGGATATTGTTAATCGTCGATTTAACCGAGTATACTATATTAAAACCGTTACTTAGAGCGTACAGTTCTAAGGCTAGCACGCTTCTTATAACTCGCTTACATTTTAAGGAGTTCTAGTAGATAATGTTAGCGTTGTTATAGGAGTTAGCTAGCGCTAAAACATAGCCGAGCTAAGAGGTGAGATCTCGTAGGTTTATAAAGGCTCCGTCTATAAATAGTATTAATTAGAGTAGTGAGGCGTCGTCGAGCTTAATAAAGTTAAAGCCTCTAGAGGTGTTTTCTTTAATCTAAGACAGCCTCTTGTTAAGTAGGCTGATGTCTTCTCTACTCGGATCTCTAGCCTGTGCGGCGTAGGATAGGTTAAAGGAGGCCTCTAGTAGCGAAATCGTGGCTAGGTAGGCCGCTCTTGCCCTTTACGCTTCGTACTGCTTTTGAGTTAACAGTAACTCTCTTACCTTGCCTCTCGTACCGTAGGAGTCTGTAGGCTTATTTTATATAAGTTCTACTTGTTTTGCCTACTTTTCCTAGCTGAGCCTGAGAGTTCTATTTAGAGCCTTTAATATTATTCCTCTATTAAATTTAATTAAATTTCCGACTACTAATTCTTCCCTCGGTTTTACTATAAATTTTACAGCTTTTAACTTATCCTCTTCTCGCTTCGCGAACTCCTTATTCGCTAGTAGTAGTATATCGTCAGTCTAGAGGCCGACGATTCCTCGAGCTTTCGGCTTGTTAACGAATAGTAAACAACAGTCGTAGGTCGATATCCGGCAGTTGAGCCTATCTATAAGGAAAGTTAAGTACGTTTTAAACTAATAGTTCCCGGATTCTAGGATTTTGTACCATAGTTTAATCGCTAGTAGTATCTTGTTCTACTACTTTAGTATAGGTGGGTTCCGAGGAGGTTTAGCGTAGAATTGTCTATTTAGCTTAGTCGAGGATTGTGTATACGCCTAAGTGATATCTCGTAGAAATAGCTTAAAATCTTTAAAGGATTTAAGCGAGGCGATTGTTAATATTAGTCTCTAGCTGACTCGTTAGATTGTAGGTGACTCTATAAGTACAAGAGACTTACTAGTATCACCCTAGGCCTGAATTACTAAGCGTGATTTGATATATTCTATTAGAGTTCCTTTTTCGCGTACCTCTTAAATAAACTTTAAATTAAAGATTCTCTCCCCTGGCGGGACTTTAGAACTGTTAATAACTTTAACTACTTGCCTTCCAGTCAAGCCCAGTAGTTCTTTATCATCTGCTTCTTGCTCTTGCTTTATTAGTCCTTCGCCCCCTATAAAGCTTAGGTACGTGCCTATACCTAGCCAATTTACGTAGACCAGGTATAAACCGTCTTCCCGTATTAGTCTATATCTCCTAGGTCTTCCTCGTCCTCTTCTTACTTGTTGTTCCTGCTGTGGCGGTGGTAGTGTGGTAGTAGGTTGCTGCTGCCAATCAGGTGACGGTTCTTAGTCCTCTATAGGCGTCTCCGCTAGTCGCTGGCTCCTTAGTATCCTGTCGCTTAGTTAGGTAGTAGTCTGATCTAGTTGCTCTTTTAATGTAGGCTCTGAATTATTTTAGTATAGTTCCGCTAGTGTTGTTTCGATAGCTTTATTATTATATAGTCGTACTACCGTTGCTCTAAATTCTTTACTTACGCCGTTAATAGTAACTGTGACGAGTTCGCTAGATATTTTCGTTAATAGGTATAGTCCTGTCTAGCCCCCGCCTTTCCCTCTCTCTCTCTATACCTTTACAGGGTCTCCTATAGGTAACTGGTCTAGATATGAAAATAGTCTATTCCTTATACCGAGCGCGTCTTAAACAGACCTACGGGCTCGATGCTTATAAAGCTTATCTATTGCTCTTACTATGGCGCTTACGCGCTAGGCCACTTCTAGTACTAGGGGGCTGTCCTTACTCATTCTCGGATACGCGCTAAATACTAATAAAGTAGGAATTAGGCCGTCTAGGCCTACTGTGTCGTTTATAGCTTTAACTGCTATTTAGAGCCTTAAATTAGGTCCGATTGATAGTAGCTCTTCTTTTAATATCTCGTAGACTCGCCTAAGCGGTACGTAGTATCTCTCGACTTTTCCGACGGACTAGTAAGCCTTAACTAGTACGGAGATAATACTATAGTTTATTGTTTTAGCGAACAGTTTAAACTCTATATAATAAAAGTTCGTGCCCTTGTTGTATATAATAAAGTCTGGTGGTCCTAGGTAGCTGTCGATCTATATAGCCTAGAATAGCTCCTAGGTTGTTCTGGCGTCTAATACCTTAATCTACCTTGTAGCTTAAAAACTAGTAGACTTGTCTATATAGTATAGTACCTTTCCTCTATCGATATTGTACACGTCGATGTATACATTGTAGTTAAATTCTCTATCGTTGTAAATAGTAAATTTAAACCTTCTAAGAGACTTCTAATTTATTTAGCAGTAGTTGTAGAATTTGGTAAGGTAATTAAGGAATTGAAAGTCAACTGTATGACCGGCTCGGTTAAGTATTTTTACTAGCCGAGCTACTGACGGATGCCTAAATCGACGATAGAGTCTTCGAAGCTCCGCTTCTATAAGGAAGCCGTCGATCTAGTCAGCTCCTTATAGGTATAAACTCAGTTCTAGTTACTTGTCGATATTCTAGTAGAGAAAAGGGTGTCTAAAGCGACGTATAACCGGGAAGCTTTTCCTATCCTCGCTTATTAGTTTGTTCGATAGGTTATTAAACTTAACCCTTATCTTATCTATATCCGCTAGGTAGAGTAAAAAGGGTATATCTAAGGGCATAACGTAGAACTATATCGATCCGAGCGGCGAATAGATATAGATAGAGCCGATATTTGTCGTTTTACCGATTCTAAAAGTTATAGCAATTTAGCCTTTTATAGACTTGTCGAGCTGTATTTGCTATAATTTGTTATAGGCGAGAAATTGATTATATCCTACCAAGGACACGTTCGCTACGCTAGTATCGATTAAGATACCGAAGAAGAAGCTTGCTAGGTATCGCTTAGTAGTTGCTAGGTACGTTGTTAACTTTTCTTAACACGCTAGGTCTGTTTTAGAAGTCGCCTAGATTACGTGTAGGCATACGCGGTTACATAGGTTTACCGCTATTCCCCGCGCTAATTCTGTGCTTATCTTATTCCCTACTACTATCTAGGTCGTGCCGTTAATAAGTATCTCGTTAGCTTCGTCGTTAAACTCTATCTAACCATCTGCCTATACTTCTAGCTCTTTAACTACAGGGTCTATATTAACTCCCTCGAAGTTTACTAGGAACTGAGCAAATTGCTTGCTATTATCGAACTTACCCCTGTTCCGTGGGTCCCTACGCTTAAGGACTAGGAAGTCTATTTGTGACTTACGTCTTTCCTCAAGCGTGTAGCGTGTTAACTAGTATCCTAGCTTCTTATAGACAAAGCACTTTTTAAGGCCCTAGTTGTAATCTTGACTACGATTGTTGTTGTAGGTTTGCTACTTGCGCTAGTACCTTCGATCTATAAAGTAGGCGGAATCGGGTTCTTAGTCGTGCTGTTGTTCTAGTTCCGAACTGCTTACGTAAGCCGTAAGCAAGGTCTTGTTGTTGAGGTCCTAGGTTAACAAGCAGTTCTTGATGGCGTTTATGAGGCCTAGAACGTCCCTTGGTGGCCTTGTGATCGTATCCCGGCAGGCGGCACTTTCCCTACAAGCTAGTAGCATTTAGTTGTGATAATTGGCGTCTCCCCTAAGTTCCGGGACTAGTTTTGTCCTAAGGTCATCTATCCTTACTAGTATTAGGTCGAAGTACTACAACAGAGTCTTATCCGCGTTCTCCTTCTTTAACTTGTCGAGGCTAATACTATTCTACTCTATAAGCGAGTGTTCCTAGAACTCTAGTCCTTTGAACCGAGCCTGTAGAAGGCTTACTATATGTTGTACACTTGTTACTCTAGGTAAAGTGCGTATAGTCGTTTCGAAGTAAGTAGCTGTAGTTCCCTTAAGCATGGCGGGCATTACTGCCAGCTGTTCTTCCACTAGCAGGCCAGTGCTAATGTAGATATCTCGAAACTTCCTCAGCAACAGTATAAGGTTGTCCCCTATACCTCCGAACTTGTCAGCCTCACTCGAGTAGTACTTACGAACGTTTATAATCTCTCGGCTATATCTTAAGACGACCGATACGTTGAAGATGTCGGCGATATTACTTAAAACGCTAGTTAGTTACGACAGTAAGGACGGGGTCATCGTGGTGTAATTTGTAGGGTAGGCGTTAGATATATGTGTAGAGGTTGCTGCCTACGTTCGTATAGGTAGCGTCACGCTAGGGTTTATATAGGTAGATTAATACGCTTTATCTTAATTTAGCGCCTACGATCTGACTAGATAGTTTCTAGTTAGTCCGTAAATCCCCTAAGTTCTATTTAGCGTAGATGTAGGTGCTTACTGACTTAAGGTATTCGTTCTATCCTACGCTACTACTGCCTAGGTTGTAGTAGGAGTAGTACTTGTCAGGTGTACTGTAGAAGTCGAGGGTAAAGTTAAGTTGCCTTGCTAAATCCTTTACCACCTTAGTAGACCGAGGTGCTTTAACTCGTCTATTATCATCGCTAGTTTAGGAGATCTTACCCTATCTCCCTACGCATTTTAAGCTATATCTTTAGTCTACTACTCCGGAGATCGTAGCTGACTAACGTAGTACAGAGCCGTAGCTAGGTAGATTAATATGTTGATGCTGATGCCTTTGTAGTACAGCCTATCTACTAAGCGCCTTAGGCTCTTATTGTTAACTTGTCTAAAGTTAGCTTCGGTCTAGTGCTAGAAGTCGTCTTTAAACTCGAAGAATAGAGCTCTACTAGGCCTGCTTTACTTATACTCATTTGTGGCGTAGTCGATCCTAGCTTGATAAGGAGAGACTCGAGAGGTTAAGGCTAAGGCTGATTTAGGTACTAGAGCTGTCCCTGCTTCTGTGGCTGGTCCTAAGGATAGTTGTATGGCTAGTCCTGGTAATAGTCTTATAGCTTACTCTGGTGGTAGAGGTTCCGCTAGTCTAGCCGAGCGTGTTACTCGATCGGTATCTATACTAGCTATTTGTTTACCCTTTCCCTTCTTCTTGGCCTTGCTAGTGCTGTTTTTGGCTTGTTTAGTCCCTGGTGATCGGGGGGGTCTAGGTAGATCGATCTTAGGGTTATACTCGCTTCCTAAATCCGGTATGAGTTGTCGTAGAGGTTTTGTCGTTGTTTACTTAGCTTTGTAAAGGAGCTAAGCGGGGAAAGAGGTAGGATAATCCGGGGGATAATCGAGTAAAGTCGTAGTAGTAGATATTAACGTTATACGACGTTAAATGAGAGTAAGATGTTCCGGGGCTCTATAGGTAGAGTTGGCTGGAGATCGAGTAAAGGAAAAATGATATTCCGAGGACGCTAGTCCTAATTAGGATATCGAGAAAATAAAGCAGTCGTGACACTAAAGAAGCGTGAGAGGACTCTACAACAAAGCATCAATTGCTTACAAGGCTAGAATCGTAAATAAATAAATATAACGTCTCTAATCTGTACGCGTAACACTGATTAGTGTTAGTTTAACTATAAGTTAAAGGATAAATATAATATTAGTCCTATGGTAGGGTAACTATATCATATTTATTATGTCTATCTAATTAGGTGCTAGCTACTAGTCCTTAATATATCTATTAGAGCCACGTTACGTGGCTCCCTCGCTTGCGCTCGTAAACACCATACGTACATATCGTAATACGTCAGGTATATTACAATACGTCCGCTGTTATAGCGTGTCAGTCAGTATATGTAGCATTCGGCATGTAGCCTGTGATACGTGTCAGCTAATGCAGTATGAGGCGTGTAGTAGTACGTATTAGCTAATGTAGTATGAGGCGTGCAGTAGTACGTATCAGCTAATGTAGTATGAGTTTCAGTGAGGCATGCAGCCTGTAGCTGGGGATAGGGGTTGGTGCGAGTAGCCAGCCTACGCAGGCAAGTGCCTGCGCTACGAAGCGAGGCTTGGCAATGGCATATCGCAACAAGTATAGCCTCGGGCCATTTTATAAAATCTACTAGTACTTAGTAAAAATATCTTAGTATAATCTCTACGGTCTAGTTAGTAATTTCTAACTAGCTATCCAATTATAGATAATATACTATTAAGTAAAACAACTTTATACCTATTACTTTAAAGACGCCTCTCTAGAACTCTCCTATAAATTTCCTATCCCGGTCCGAGATAATTACTTTTAGAAAGCTCTAATCTAATAGTCTCTATCTTAATACTACTACCTTTACCTATTCTTATGCCGTCTAAGTCTCCTTTCCTAGTATAAAAGTAGCCTTCTTTAAATTCTTATCGGTTATAGTTAATATTGTGTCCTATTCTTCTTTACTTCGAGGTAAAGCTAAGATAAAATCGATTATAATAGTGTAGAACGGTACTAAAGGGCTTAGGATTAGTTAGAGAGATCTGTTTAGCTTATGTCGCTTTATACTAAAAATCGTATAGTCTAGGTAAAATTTAAGGTAGTCTCTTAAGTTCTTCTCTAACCGGCAGACATAATATATATACGACAATATATTCTATAGTTTTATATAACCTAAGTGTCCTACTAAGTTATATACTTATTTAAAAATGTCTTTAGTATAGTTCTATAGTATATAGAGTCGCTTAGAGAGTCTATCCGACTCTACCTAAAAGAGTAATTCGTTTTTTAGACAGTATAGTAGTTAAGCTTTATTAGATCTAAGTTTATCGTTTTTATAGATAGTCTAAATTATTCTAGCCTACTTACTATCTTATTAGTATCTTTTAATAACTCTCTTTTTAAATTCCGACGTAATAGCTACTATTACCTCGCTAAAGTACGTATTCGTATAGACTCGTCTATCTAAACTAACGAATAATATATCTAATTTAGCCTCCTTTTCTACGCCTGTTAATTCTAGCCGAGACGTTAGTAGTCTTAATAGGGCATCGGGTACGACGTAACTCTTACCCGGCTTATAGCGTATGTCTAGATTAAATCTTAATAAGTATTCTGATACTCGGACTAGCTAGAGGTTTAGCTTTTCTATAGATAGCGACGACGTAATATCTAACTTCCTAGCTAAGCCTAGGATAGCTCTATAGTCTGTGTAGATAATTATAGTTAGTATTCTTATTAATTCGATCTTATCTCTAATTTTACGTACTACCTATACGACCCCCGCTGTTTCTATCTCGGTTAGCTAGTAGTTCTACTCTACTGTCGTTAGCTTTTAGGATAAGAATATAATTAGCTCGATCCTCTATCTCTTATAAATTAATCTATTTAGTAACTTTTCTCCCTTCTCTCGGACGTAGTATACTATTATACTAATTCCCTTTTATATAAATCAACATCTATATAGAGTTAGCGTAATATATTAAAGTAGAATAAAATAGACTTAGCTAGAAGGGCTTTCTACAATGCCTTAAATGACGCCACTTCCTAGCCCGACGGGTAGTCTAAAACTTCTTGTCTTACGAAATTTATCCGCGCTTACCCGCTTATCGGTACTAATTTTAGTAACGCGGTCTTTCTATCCTATAATAGGCCTACAACGATTATAAAGTTTTATACGTACTCTCGTAAGTACCCTGTTATTCCTAGGTATTATTCTAGATCCTTTAACGTTTTTAGGAATATTAAGCTTACAATGGCCTCTAACCGTTCTTCTATTGTTAACATACCTAACAAGTCTACTCTCTACCTAAGGATAACTATCGAAGGGTATCCTAGAAAAGTCTTCTCTAGACTATATACTAACCCTAGCTCGCTAAAAATCTTAAGGAGCGCTTGTAAATACTTATAGTATTCGTCTAAAGTTCTACTTACGACTACTATATTATTAACGTACGTTCTTATAAACTACTTAAGGCTTTGTAGATAGTAATCTATTAGTCGCTATATATATGCTAGCGTATTTCTATATCCTATTAACGGTATATTTAACGTTTCTTATCCTCTATATAAGATGACCGTAAAGTAAAGTATAGACAATACTCTAGATATACCTACTATTAGAAGAAAAAGGTAGAATAGTCGATCGCTATAATATATTTATATCCTATATATATTATAACTATTTTAGATTAGAGCGGTATAAGGTATATATCTAGTATAACTAACTTATTTAGTTCTCGAATGTCGATTATAACTCGACCCTTCTTGTCTTCTATACTCTTTTATACTCTAAACATCGGGTACGTAAAAGGATAGTGTTTTGTAGTCTATTCTATTTTTCCTTCCTTATATAATTTATTATAGACTCGGTTAATTAATTCTCGACCCTTTTATCCCGCTAGGTAGACTCTTACTTATCCTATTATTCTTTCTTCCTATCTAGGTTTTAGATAGACCTTTATATACTAATCTATTAGGATTCGAATACCTTGTCTAGGTCCTTAAACCTCTAGGAATTAGTTATATACGCTTTTTAGTAAAGCGACCGTGTCCTTGTCCCTATAGACAGTAATACTATTGTCTAACTTAGTTTCCTTGTCCCTCTCGATTTATAGTCTATAGTCGTCTATTTACTATACTAGTTCTAATATAAGGTCGAAAATTTCGTCTTAGTCGTCTACGTCTACGTAGTAGACCTTATTAAATAACATTTCTATTAGCCTTCCTAGTCTTATATTCCTATATAGACGAACTAGTCTGTTTAACCTATTCTTCGCTAAAATAGACGAGAACTTACCGTTAACTAAATATAAGTATAGGTATACCGGCGATCTATCTAGTTAAAACAGATATTCTCTATCCGACAACTTTAGGTCGTGTATTTTAATAAGTATCCCTGTTTATAGTAGGATGACTATTATCTTCTTAACATATACTAGTTTATTAATCTATAGACTAGACGCTTTAGCTATAATTTAGATCGAAAGATTATATAATCTAATTATTACCTATATTGTTGTAAACGATATATCTATTCGTTCGGGTCCTATTATATCTACTCCTATTAGTATGTTCGCCTAGAGGCCATCTACTATATATACCTCTTATATAATCTAAGCTACCGCGGCTAATCTATTCGATCTAGTACTAGGGAAGTATAGGTTAAGTACAGTATATTCGGTTGTTTAATGTCTGTTCTCTAAGATACCTTTTACGGTAATTCCTATAGCTATATATCTAATCACAACGTTCGGTTTTATCTTCTTTAGCTAGTTCTTATCTACTAAGGTTAGACTATAACCTATGTCTAGGTATACTATTCCTTACTCTCCTTCTAGTTTAAGCTAGACTAATATATAGACGTACTACTATCCTCTAAATCTATAACCTATTCTAATATCTACCTAACTATTTATTGTACTCCGAATTATATTCGTATAGAATACTACTAATTAGTCTTCTGTTAGAGCACTTATTATATTAGGCTGTCTTAATTTTAGCTTAGCGAAGAAGTCCTCCTTTTTAGCCTTTCTGTTTTATTTAACTTGGCAACCTTCTTATAAATAACGGTAGAGCTTGTTTTTAGACGGGAACTCTATCTTGTATTCCTTGTATTCGGGCAATTCCTCTATAATTATAGTTCTAAATCTACTAAAGAATTCCTTACAATCGAATTACTATTCTTATTCCTCCTCCTACTCGTCTATAAATTATATATCTTACGTTTCCCCTTCTTTAGGCGCGGGCTCGTCTCTAAAGTAAGATCTACTCTATTGTTCGTTAGCTTCTTCCTCGGCGGTATTATATACTTTTAGGAATATACTCCTTATATTCGTCGGATAACTCTACTGTCGGTTAGCGTAGTTGTTTAGACCTTAGAGCGCCTTTTATAGGCCTTTTATTCCTAGCTAGGTATAGGGAGAACCGAACTTTAGCTATTAGCTCTACGGTTAGAACTATTTGTTATTAGTATATGTGTTTTTGTTTCCTGTTATGCCTAAACCCCCTCTACCGAAACTCAAATTCCTACGGCCTCTACTATTTTAGTATAGCTGTCGGTAACCCGAATTATTTAGCTAGTAGTTCTTCTCGGCCCACTTTTAGGATAATCCTTAGTAACCTCCTCGTCTATTTTAATTAAATACTTAAGAATAACCTAGTAGCTTATATACTACGTTAAGGATTAACGACTATTCCCTATTATAGATTATTAAAAATTAGTTTAATTTTATACTATCTATAGGACAACGAATAATCATTTAGAGCGGTAGATCTATTACGTTATATAACACTATTATATAATTAAATTCCGAGTCTACTCTTACTAACTACGCGTTTTAGAACAGTTCCTAGGCGAATCCTCGAATTGTCTAGCCTTATCTAATATTAGATAGCGTTAGACGTACATCTATTATCCTAGCTTGTACGATGTTTATAGGAACTTTAAATCTCGCTATAAGCGTATCTACTATCTTTCGGACAGTATAGTCTATAAAAAGGTCTTTTTTAAGCTTAGTGAGCTTATCTACGTACTACTGTACTACATCTGCCCGAAGGTATTTAGGAAACACCCTTTAGACTATATCCTTACCTTTAGTCTTAGCGATATAGAGTAGTATATTAGTAAATACGTAGACGTTATTATAAATAACGTACTTATCTATATTTCCTTCTTTATCTACGTTTATAGGGTTAAAGTATCTAACGTCCTCTAGGCGTAATATATTTTTTAACTCGCTGTTTTAGACAAATCCTATAGAGCTCTCTATATCTCGATCTCGATCTCGATCTCGAACTTAGCCTTCACTACCTCGTACCTACTATATATCTAACGCGGCTTTAACGGCTGTAGTTACTAAGTTTTAGATCTATTCTTACTAAGCTAGGGGAAATTCCCCGGTTAATAATAATAATAGAGGTATTTCTAGTCTTAGGATCTCTTTAGTAGGTAATCTAATTTACCGCCGCTCCTCTAAGGGTTAGTTTAGATAAGGTTTATTAGCTCCCTACTCTCGAATAACGTCTTTTAAAGCTTAGCTCTACCTTCTAGATTGTCGGACAGTAACACTCGATCTTAAACGGCTACCTCCTAAATCTAATTCGTCTAAGTCGACGTTAGTAGCGCTAATTGTAAACTAAGTCTTAGCCGCTTCCTTATTATATTAGGGTAAATCTAAGTAGGCTATAGTCGTCTTAAACTATCTAAATCCGATAAGTGATTTCCTTAAATTATAAGTCGCCTATAATAACTTAGGTTAGTTAAAATTGTCCTCGGCCGTATAGACCTAAAATTAGAAACTCTTATTAGCTTTTACTTATTAGAACGCGTCGCTAAAACCTATACCTTTGTCCTTGTCCTAGTCGTCTAGGTATAAATCCTCGTCGTACTCCTTAGCGAGGGTTCGGATTACTTAATACTTAGCTTTAGAGATCTAATCTTTAATATTCTAAACCTTCCCGTATACCTTAATCTATACAGCAGCTTAAAAGACAGCGGCTATTTAGAAGATGTTCTCCGTTAATGTTATATATTAGAATAAGTAAATGAGTATACGGCCTTACCCGCCGGCCAAGCCTAAGTTGATTGTTCAGCCTTGAGGGTTAAGTGAAAGAAGTTAAAGAAGTTAAAGTAAAAGAAGTTAAAGTGAGGGTAGGAAGGGTGGGCTATTAGTTTAGTTTGGCTAAGGGAGCTTGACTAGCTTTGTTAAGGCGCTATTCTATGTAGCGTAAACTATACTATAACGAGTAAGTATAACTCGCGATTCTAGAATTAGGGTAGGGTAGGTACGGATTACTCTTCTAATAATCTAATAGATCTGCTTAGTAATCTAACTCGCTCTGTTCTATAGTCTAATAGAGTCGTCCGACGATTTAATAGATACTCTAATACTTTACGGCTGCGGAATCGATCTACGAGTCGTATTATAATAAAGTTGTAATGTAGGAATCGCTCTGATGCTTCGAGGTTTAGCGGAATCGATCTAAAAGAAGTCGATCTAAGGTAAGGTTTTCCGTTTATAAAGTGACGATCTTCCGTTTATATAGTGACGATCTAAAGGTTGTAGGTAAGGTCTTAGGACTGGCACTGTACTAGGTTCCCGGAGGTCGAATCTGGTGCCTGCAAAGGCTGGTTGCTCGAAGAGCTGGTTGCTCGAAGAGCTGGTCTGCTAAGAGAGTAGTAGTAGTGATGGAGCAGTGCTACTATCTGTGACACCAAAGGTGTAAGTTGTGAGTGTGTAAAAGCTTGCCTTGTAATCTATCTACTGAACTGAATGATATGGCTGTGCCAAGCCCTTGGCAAGCCACGTGACTGGATGTCCCGTGACTAGGTTGTCACATATATCTATTATAAATTCCTTATTCGCGGTATTCTAAAGGATATCGATCTTATATCTAGTCGCTAATATATATAATTGTTATATAATCTCTTATACCTCCTTATATAAGATATTACCACTTTTAGTCATCTATTATATACCTCCTACGTAGTCGCTACTGTCGGTAAGATAAGCCTAATCGTTTTAAAAGTCCTTATCTTCGATATTTTAAACTATCTATTCTAAGACAGGTTTATATATAATTATAGCGGCGGTTAGTTTAGGTTCGCTATCTAGTTCTCCCTTGTATTTAAGGAGGAAGGTAGCGAATACTTTATTATCGGTATATCTATTGTTTGTACAATTATTAAATCGACTTTATATATCTCGTCGACGCTCTATATCGCTGGGGGCATCGTAGTATCGTACTAAACATCTGACCTTCTTATAAATAAAGTATCGCCTTAGATTTAGAGTATTACGCCTCGAGTTAAATCGTCTAAATCGATTAAAGTTTCCTCGAGAATTACCGTTTCCGTTATTACTGTTACCGTTACTATTATTACTATTACCGTTGTTGTTGTAATATCGGCGGTTAATAAAAAACTAGTTATTCTACAAACACGCTTCGCTATAATGTTCTTAAGCTCGATAGTCGTAGGTTTAGTGTTTGTAAGCTTGATTTATATACTAGTATAGAACAAGTGAGTTTCTAGGGCCTTAGAATGTAGCTAGATTCTTACTTACTAATTTCTATACGATTATATTTCCGCTAAGCTTATTTTAGAAGTCTAGAAGTCGCTTAAGAGCGTTACCGTATGTGGCTATAAGTACTAGATGGCCGCTTAGGATCTATATAAGCTTTTATGATATAAAGTTGTTAGATTGAAAATCGGGGTGTAGGGTGTGTCTAAGAATAGCTAATCTATTAAACAATAGTTCTAGGCATCTAGATTCTTTCTTATTAGGGTTCTTAGCTTGAATAGACTGTAGTGTTATAGCCTCCTATCCTATTATGTTATACTACTGTTTATTCCGACTTTTAAATCTACCTAATATTATTTTAACACCTTAGTCGTATGTGAAGTTTTAGCCTCTAATGTTTAAAGCGTAAAAGCCCAGGGCTAAACCCTTTAATATAATTAGAAAAACCAAGTAGTATTCAGACTCGGGTACACCTAAACGTACGTACACTTCTATAAACTCGTAGAGCTTGACGTTAAAGCTACCTGTGCCATTGTACTTTATGTCTTCTGTATACGACTTAGCGACGTTGCTAAGCTGTTGTATATACTGTGATAGTAGTTTCGTAGATCGATCGATAATTGTAAGTGCTAATCTAGCGGGTTTTATTGTTACTATTACTTAAGGTGTTGTTGTTACTTGAAATCCGGCGTTATTTATATTACTAATTCCGCCGCTACTACTACCGCTATTTCCGCTATTTCTAGCTTACGTCGGTGCTATTACTCTGACTATACTTAGATTGTTTATATACGCCTTTATAAGGTTATTAACGGCTATAGAATTGTAGTGTTCGCCTCGTTCTATCTTATAGTCGTACGCCTTCTTTATCGGCTATTATAGTAGTAAAATATATATTAAGGTAGCTATAAGTAAGTCGTATAGCTTCGTTACTCTATAGTCTATTTCTATATATACGCCGCCATCTATAAGTGTTCGTCGTAGTCTAGTATAAGTGTTTTATCCGACATCCTCGAAGCGCTAGGAGGTAAAGCCTTTAAAGTCTTCTTAGAATGTTAACTATAAAAGTTTATCGTCGTCGTCTATCTTTTTATACTTAGCGGTATATTACTTAATAAAGTCGATATTATTCTAGATAGAAGCCGTAGTAGACGTAGTAGCTATAATGTCGATGTCGTAGTGTTGTTGTTCCTAAATAGGAAATTAGTAGTTAGTAAATAGGCTTAACTTAATTTAGTTTTAAAGTCTCCGTAACTTAGGATCCTTCTAGTTCCTAGACAATTTACTAAGAACCTCGCGGTTACACTCTACTAGACAATTTACTAGTTCGCGTTCTACAATAGTACTCGTCGGGTGCTAGATAATTTACCAGTCCTTCTTAATACTCTTCAGCAGCTAGGTAAAGGTGCTCGTTCAAAAACCGGTATCTCTAGTTGTACACCTCGTGTTAATACAAGTGTTTATTACGAAATGTAGTCTCTGATCTATACGCGCTCACTAATCAGTGTTAGTTGTAAAGACAAGTTATACCTATGGTTGTAGTAATAATAAAAGATGTAGAATTGAGAAGGACTAGCTACTAGACTAAGTACAGCTTGTGGTGGCGTAACCCAGAATCGCCAGGACCCGATCACGTGATGCCACCCAGAACCTATTCACTTATCCCTCGTCGCAACAGTAGTCTTACGCCCTGCTTAAACGATGTTGTATACTCATCGGCTTGTGGTCCTGGAGTCTCGTGTCTAATGTGTACGCCTTGATCCATCATGCCTGGTGCTTGCTCCGGTAGTCTTGCGCCCTGCTCAAACGATGTTGCATACTCATCGGCTATAACCTGTGGTCCTTGAGCCTCGTGTCCAAGGTATACGCCTTGATCCATCATGCCTAGTGCTTGCTCGGCTATAACCTGTGGTGCCAGCGCGAGAGCCAGCCAGCGAGAGAGCCAGCCAGCCAGACACCTAAACAGCGAGAGAGCCAGCCAGCCAGCCAGACAGCTAAACAGGTACACAGCCAGCCAGCCAGTCAGTCAGCTCCGGTAGTCTTGCGCCCTGCTCAAACGATGTTGCATACTCATCGGCTATAACCTGTGGTCCTTGAGCCTCGTGTCCAAGGTATACGCCTTGATCTATGATGGCTAGTGCTTGCTCGGCTATAACCTGTGGTCCTACTCGTTCGAAAGAGTAGGACCAACACCATCCTTCCGGGTGGTTTTGCTCCCATTGCAACTATGGTTGAGGCCGAGTTGGCGTTGGGAGTGACAGGATTGGGCAGTAAAGTTTGGATGGTGCGTTGAAGATGGCGTAGCGTGAGCAGATCCTGTGGTAGGATTTCTACCCTTGGGCTTTGCCTTTGCAGATTTCTCACACCACACCTCAATAACAAACACCCTTTCCACAACACCCCCCCACAACCACACTCCAAAACATGATGTCATAAAGAACGCCTCAGTCTCCCACCATAATCACACAACAACCACACCAACCACCTAAATACTACTCAAACAGCAAACAGCACAACATCAAACGGATTGTGCTTTTGGAATCTCCCTCACACAAACACTACTCAAACACCAAACAGCACAACATCAAACGGAATGTGCTTTTGGAAACTCCTCCAAGCTCCTCTGGCTGGTTAACGACGGCCAGTAGATAAGAGAATCTCATCGAGAGACCCCCCGTCTACAATACTTGAAGACGAGGCTCTGCGATGGCCTTTGCGAGGCTTGGATGGGGTCTTCTTTGGGGTGGTGGCCAGCGAACCAATAAGCTCGCAAACATTTTGGATTGGGCTTCCATGTTATTAGCCTCCAGCAAGCGAAAGGACTCTCATGAACTCAGGAGTTTCCAAGCTCCTCTGGCCGGTGAACGACGGCCAGTAGATGAGAGTATCTCATCGAGAGACCCCCCATCTACAATACTTGAAGACGAGGCTCTGCGATGGCCTTTGCGAGGCTTGGATGGGGTCTTCTTTGGGGTGGTAGCCAGCGAACCAATGAGCTCGCAAACATTTTGGGAGTCTAAGAGGGTCTCTCACAGATTCGCGCGGGTTCCATCGTTTTTCTCGGGCTTCGATTTTATTGTCTGATTACATCCATGAATGGGGGGATGGGATATGTCTGTCGACTGTGAAGGAATGTTGGCTGGCGTGTAGGTAGAGTGGTTTGTGTGAGTGTTACGGGGTTCTTTTTCTTTACGCGACCCGAGAAGAAGAGATTATTCTTCTTCGTTATTTTTAGCTTGCCAGACATCATCTGCGGGTTCTGGTTTGCGTTCAGCCTATAGATTGAAGTGTCGCTAAATCAATGGCCATCATGTATCCTCTTGGTCTGGAATGATGGAATCGGTAACCCAACAAAGCACTTCATGATATTGCCATTTGAAGAGAGCCATTCTTCAGTACCTCTGTAGTTTCTTGCTGGTCGGGGGAGATGGAGCGGGTTGTATCCGGAAGGGAGATGCTGTGGTGGGAGCTTCATCCAATACAGACATAATAACGCTGGTGCTCTTCTGGTGATACCGAAGCAATTCGATTTGCTTGCTTTTATTTCGTGGGTATTTCTCCAAACTTGAAGTGACCCAAAGGGGCTCTTCCTTAACTGAAAGGTCTGGGTCAATCACTTGCACTCTCTCATGCTAGGAGTCGAATTTTGCGGCAATTACCCTTCAACAAGAAATCCCGAGACCGCATGAAAGAGGTGAGACCTATTGTTTCTTCGTACAGTACTGTTGAAGTTGTCGGAGTCTTTCTTGCTATTGACATTTCGACTTTCTTGGTTTTTGAGCTAATCGATTGTTGTTCTGGTCAAGTCCACTTCGTGTAATTTGTACTTAAGCAATCTCTGCAAAAGGAGAAAAGTTAGTAAATCATTATTGCTAATCGATAGTCGTGGGTGCCCCACAACATGGGGTGCGAAATTCGGAATCTACTATAAGTAAGAACACCTCGACTTCCCGAATCAGATGTCCCAACGTAAGCGCAAAGAGACGTTCGTCATTTCGAAAGACTCGAACGACTGGATCAATTCTTCGAGCGCAGGGGGGATTGTTGGGTGATAAAGTTAAGAAGGAGAGTGCCTCAAAGAATACAGTCATCAATCCCTGCACCACCTGGCCATCCTTTTGCAAACTCATAAACTCGTCGGATAGCAACCACCCAAGATTTTCCAGTATGCAGAAAGTATACAAAGTTCTACCAAGCGGCCAGGGTCACAAGCCTCAACTCGCCGCCTAGGTGAGCAGAATAACACTACCACCAAACTTTATATGGCATTGTTATTCCACCATTTAAATGGCAAGTTAAACAATAACCCAGGTTCCTTCGTACGTAGAGAAATACATTCAGACAGAAGTTTCAACAAGACGGGAACACATTCGGAAACCAGGAAAACTTCGAAGGATATAAAACAATAAATAGAGGATAAAAGACTTACGACGATGAATCAATCGCTAGCGTGCGGCCAGCAGCCCGGCGACCCAACGATGCGCTAAAGACACACCCCTGCCAATCATAAGAGGATAGGGATAAGGATGGACCAAAGCTCGACACACTCGCCAGCACACTCACTCGACTCTTCTCAGGCTCTCTTCTACGCCCCAACCATGTTCTAATAACACGCCAACCTCTTCTAGACTCAAGCCCTTAGTCTCAGGATAAATACGCCAAATGCACACCCAACCAACAACACATACAGCGGCATATATGACGAAGGTCCACGCCGGTGTGAGGAACTCCATCATAGGCAAGAAGGTCAAACCTATAACGAAATTGGCACCCCAATTCGTACTTGTGCTCAGCCCCGAGCCGAGAGAGCGCACGTTGAGAGGGAAGAGTTCGCTCTGCATCCATGGTACGTTTCCGAGTCCAAGAGCGTAGGCGGCGACATAGATCATAATACTGACAAGAACTAGTAGGGGTGCGGTACGTTCTGATAGAGGAACCTTTTCCCATGCTGAAGCAGATGAGGATGGGTTGACGGAATTTGAGTCTGCTGGGAGAGTGATGAATATAAAACCGACCGCGCAGAACAGGAGACCGATGGCCATGATTGGAACCGACCAAAGTAATATACGACGTCTTCCGACACGATCGATGAGGATCAATGCAATACAGGTCATGACCAGATTTGTTACAGCGACAGAAAGGGACGTCAAAGTCGGACTCGAGAAACCAAGAAGCGTAAATATGGTTGCGGAGAAGTACATCAGCGAGTTCTACAACACCAAGTTAGCAGCTGGAAATAGGGAGATGGAGCTTTTGCTTACGAATCCACAAAGTTGCTGCAGTCCCTGGAGCAGACATGCAATTGTCAGTGCCCTTCGGTTGGCACCTATTCGAAGAAGCTCAACCCAGAGGTCTTTAGAGGCAGCAAACCAAGCATTGTTCTCCTTCTTGGTTTGGGATCTCAATCTGCCTTTTTTGGCAGCTTCTTCTTCTTTGACCTCTTTCTCAATGCCTCTCAATACACCATCAACCATGGATTGAACATCAATTCCTTTACCAAATACCTTGTTCAGTACCACTCTCGCAGCTTCATTTTTACCAATCATAACAAGCCATCTGGGAGTTTCTGGCATGACGAGCATAACAAGGATCTGAATCGCTGCTGGCAGCGCACCAAGGCCTACCATCCATCTCCAGTTTGTGGCAGGATCACCCCATTGAACAAAGGCGAAACCCACGACATAGGCAATCACTTGTCCTATAGTGATGAACAGGACGTTCAGAGTTACTAGCCTCCCTATGTACCAAGGTCAAAGTCAGTCACCTCATTCAAAATTGTGAGATCTAGTAAAAATGCTGTCCTCAAGACTCCTCAATCAACGAAATACAATTAGACCACCAGCCCAAACAACCTCACCCAGCCATAGGAGGGGGAGAACATTCTCTAGAAAGGACAAAAGAAAAACATACCTCTGAAGGGAGCAGGACTCAACTCCGCAATATAAAGTGGCGCAACAAAACTTCCCGCACCAACCGCAACACCCACCACTGCCCGACCCACAATCATACCGGCAACATTAACAGTGAAAGCCTGCAGCAACGCGCCCAAAATGAAAGCCAAATCAGCAAGCAAAACAACCCTCTTACGCCCCCATTGATCTGCTAGGATCCCAGAAACAGGCGAGACGAAGAGTGCAAAAAGAGCAGTGGCGGAGGTAATAAGACTCTTATCCAGAGTCGTTAAATCATGGCCCAGAGATTTGTTGATGGAGACCAAGGTGGCGGATATGACGCCTGTGTCATCTGTTTTGATGGTCAGCATCAACTTCCTCTCTTGGTTTAGGACGCGACCGATTCACCGCTCAACTTGATAGTATAGAAGGAAGGGGGAGGAAAAAAGATCTTACACCCAAACAGCAACCCACTGATACCCGCTGAGAACGTAAGGAGCCAAACGAAGACCCCAGGGTGTTTAAGGTTCTTCTCTAGCAACAGCGACACATCGCCTAGATCAACCTCAACTTCGTCCTCCTCATCCTGGACCTGATCGCCGCCCATCAGGGGTTCCTGAGCAGCGTCCGCCATGTCGGTGAGTGCTATTGATGGAGACAGTTTGATAGATTTGCGTTCATGTCTGTTGTTGGTCCCTGAGTATAACTTCAAAAGTTGGTGGTTGTCTGGTCGCGTTGGTTTGAAGGCGAAGGTCACGTAGGTAGGAGGTGGATGAAGGTCAATCGGGAAGAAGCCGGAAGGGTGGTCCAAGTGCCTCAGAGGATACCCCTGTATTCTTATAAGGCTGACAGTTCCTGGACGTACTCTACCTGTACTTATTATTTCTCTTTTCGTGCCTCAGTTGTACAATCACGACGACTTTATAATAATCTAGCACAAATTCAGGAAAATATTTAATTGTAGACTAAAATTGTTACAGAATCTTTACATGAAGTTTGAAGTTGTCCATCTCTCAGCCTCTTACTACCCCACTGACATACGTCAGAAAGAGACCTGGAAGAAAGAAGCTCAAAAAAGGAGGTGGGACGCCTTATAATACAATCCAGCTCTCGTCAATGTCCTGCTATCTTGCACAGAAACATTGAAGAAAAAAAAATTCCCATCCATCCCAAATCTCCTCCCCAAGTTGTAATTTTTCCCTCCACCACCATCACCACCCCATCAAGAAACCATCTTCCATGTACTAATGAGTTCATGAAACAAAACAAAAAGCAGCTTCAACTAGCCACTCACAAAACCAAGCAGGAAGATATTCATGAATGAATGCCCAGACCTTAACGCCATGCTGAACAATCAGGCCCCTAAAAAGATCTTTCTCTGCTCCTCTGCCATGAGGGGAGCACAAAAAACAAAGAAGAAAATGGGAAAAAGAAGAAACAGGGAAACACATCCACCGCAAATTACAATAACTATTTCCAAGCTCAAGCAGACAACCTGAGATTGGTTTATCAACTGCTGACCTTGGACAACCCCTTCGCCTCTCAACAAGCTCAAGCATCAGGGCTAGCCTCTCTTGGCTCGCCTTCTTCCCCATCCATATCCTCAGTAACAGGTTCCTCCATAGATTCAACAAAAGCATCAGCTTGAGTCATACCATTCTGTCTCTCCCATACTTCTCTTCTGGTCTGCTCGTCCTTGGCTTTTCTAGCACGATCGACTTCCTCGAAACCACCGGATTTCTTCAATCGTCCCTCCTCGACAAAGTTACCTAACTCCTTCTGAAATTCGCCTCCTCGTCGACTCTCAAGTTCCTTCTGGCGTAGTTTCTCGGCTCGTTCGATAGCTTCAAGACGATTTTCGTGGTTGGGCTGTAAAGCGCGTACTTCTCCCAAAACACCGTCCTTGGCTGTTGCTGGGTCACCACCACCAATGTGATTTAATCCTCTCGACAGAATTCGCGGAGTAGTTGAGCCAGGGCCATCCTTCATTTGCTCTTTCGTAGCTGCCTCGACCAACGCAAAGGTCTGAGTGGCTTTTTGTAGATCGTCTTCGAGATCAGCAGCAAGATCTTCTTGCATTGTAATTTCCTCACGATCGTTACAAACAGTCTCGAGCTCCTTCTCCCAAATCTTGGTCCAGATTGGTCGCTCTCGTTTCAAAAACTCTTGCATCTTCTTGAGCTCCATAGTAGCTTGAGAAATGTCCTTAGCAACGGTTTCGAGTTGACGTGGTAGAGGTCGAACGCCGCGTAGCACAACGTCTTTGCGGAGATCTTCAACGATGTCCTGAAGGTCGTCAACCTGGCCGACAAGCTTATCAGAGTCCTCATTAAGAGTCTTCTTGCCAAGATTGACATAGGAGCGGCCAGACTCCCCCTTAATATCAGGAACGGCTGCTTTGACGGCGACACTCTTTACAGTTTGTGCCTTGGTGCGAATCTGGGACATCGAGTTCTGAATATCAGATTGGAAGCCGGAGTATGTCTGTCGAAGGACCGCAAGATCTCTACGAAGATTTTGAATCTCGCTCATTTGAGCTTGGCTATCGACCTTGGTTGGACTCATCAGAGCTGGTGAAATACGTTGACTGTCACTCATAGAATTTCGAGAAACGACTGTTGTTGATCCTAGACGAGCCATTTCTTTGGCAGCATCTTGTTGGCGATCGGAGACTCGTTGAATAGAAGCTTGCTGGTCCTGAACCGCCGTCTGAACACCTTCAACCATCTTCTTAATACCACTAATTCCCTCGTCGATATGTCTTTTGACCTCGTCAAGGACTTCAATGTTGAGGACCAAGACAGATCTATCCTTGATATCGCTGAGGTCCTCAAGCTCGTGGCGTACGCCAGAAACTGGATCTTGCAGATAAATCTCTGGCAAGTCAACTCCATTATTGTGCGTGTTCCATGCGAACTTCTCAATAAATGCTAGCTGTATCCTCGCAATGGAAAGATCATTATATCCTTCTGGAAAAACGAACTTTTTAACCTTTGTCTTGTATTGCAGGAAAATGGTGAGCTCTTTTCCAGGTGGAGGCGTGGATTCAGGCGTGAACTGTCTCACGTGGGCTGGGAGCGGGCGATCTTGGACGTCTGTTTGGTGTTTTGGGGTCTCGGGAAGGTTTGCTGGAAGCATAGGCAGTGCATCAGTTGGAGGTCCATTCAAGGTGGCGCTGGGTCCGCTATCATCGAAATCAAAAGCAGAGTGACGGATCTTGTCGTCCGGGGTTCTTGTGAGGGGACTATCATCTGGGGGAGGCTCACTTGGCGGTACAATAACAGGCTTCGAGGCTTCTTCGGAGATGCGGCTTGGGACTCGAACGGGCGAGGTTTCTGCCGGACGAGCGCTTTGGACGCGTGCGTTTCGTTCAGCTCGGTTTTGAACTGCTTTCATTGACTCCCGAGCATCGTTACGGCCTCGATTGGGGATTGGAGAATTCTGCACTGGGGGCATCATAGGCAATCCATTTGGAGACGCGCCAACAAGCTTCGAAATTTGGTAGGCAGAGTAGCGTCTCGAGGCCCTTCTTTCAAGATCACCACCCCTCTGCAAAGCTGCCAAAGCATTCTGCTGTGCGACTTGTTTCGAGATTTGTTGTTTCGGCGGCGGAGGCGGGGGAAAGTTGTCAACACTAAAATCTCCCTGCGGGATTGTTAACTCGTCACCAGGATAAGGCGGAACAACTGGCATGTTTTGCATCGTTGCACTTGATAGTGTTGACTGATCAGAAGAGGCTAACGATCCGCGCGATTGTTCTCTCGTAGGGGGGCCTCTTCGACCAGCGGGCTGTGAGGACATTCTCGGAGGGACGCTCACTTCATTTCCGCTATCCCGATTGTTCGGTACTATATCGCCTTGGTAATTGTTAGAAATGCCTTGATCTAGCAATGAAGTGAGACCGGTGTTCGCACTCCCTACGCTGCTGACACTGGGTGTTCGCGGAACACCGTTGTCGTTCTGGCTCGAGCCCTCTCTGGATTGTTTTTGGCGAAGCTTTGCCTGCTTCCTCTTCAAGCCGTGAAGTAGATTGATGATGATATCTCGGATCCGAGGAAGGTATTTCTCTAGACTTTCCACGCTAGCTTCTTGGCTCAAAGTTGACTCGAGGATATTGCGCAGAAGCTCGGGAACGTTTCCTAGATCCGATGTATCGACGTTGATGGCGGTGAAGGCCCTACATGCTATATTGAACTCGTAACCCAGTCGTACGTAGACATCGGAGACCTGTGCGTCAGTCGCTTGGTGTCGAGACCATTGTGTTAGCGTTTCGAGTAGCTGCTTCGTGGCGACGAGGAGATGAGTAACACTCTTTTCAATTTGGGAGAGAGGGGGCGCATTTTGGTTATTTGCTACAGGCTGGTTGGACTAAATGTAAAAATATATTAGATTTCTCCTTGTATATCATAGAACCCATCAGATCGGGCCTCAGCATTGAATGCGACACACTCACAATCACGTTCTGTCGGCGACCACTGCCAGGCATATTCCTCCCCCCAGATCCTCTTTGGGAGCCTGGTCCAGGAGACATTGATCTTGCTGGTACGGTGGGAGGAGGTCCTGGGTCTGCGCCAGGCGAACGCCGCTGCATCGATCTCTGCGAAGTAGGAGGTGCTTGCATCATGGTGGATGCTCTTAACTGGGAAGGGTTTGCGGGTGTCAGCCCTGATTAAACCGACATGACCCTAGAGACAGAGATAAGTATTTGCAGGTGTGTTTCTTGGTGTTTGCTGTGCGCGCTGCGAAATGCGGTCGGTGGATGGGTATTCAAAGAATCTGTGGTCGGTGGAGTTGTAGGAATCACTATTGTCTGTTGCTGGTGGCCTTGAGATACGAGTGTTGTGAGCTGCCAGGTGCCAGACTAGAGTCGGGTGGACCTTCCCACGAATTCCGACCGACGCTAAGCCGAAAACTCTGTGAACAGTGAAACACCTGAACTACGGGGACCGAAAGAGGCATCCTGTTTGGGGATTGGGCTCTAAGTACTACGTAGAAATGTTCTTTGAGATGACGTTTCAAAGTTGAGGAGATGACTTTATTAGAGTTTTCCAATTATCATTTGAACAAGTTGTTCTTACTGTAACTAAGAGGTTGAGGCTGATATTTGTCCTGTCCTGTCCTCTGATCAATACTGTGCACCGCACCTAAACCTTTAGGCGGACCTTCAGGGGGGGTTGGACCCTGACCATGCACCACCTTAGATCTAGGCTTGCTTGCTAGGCTTGCTACATTGGGCGAGTATCAAGAAGCTGAAGCTGTTCCCTTGTACCAAGATACAATTGCAGGCGTACCAGCCCTTTTATTTTTGTTTATTCTTGAGGTATCGAGTCTTGTACTTCAATGTAGAGTCTATTCAGTATTATAAAATGTCTCATAATGTTCAACTATTAGGTACAAGTGTAGTTCTCTCATGGATGTGGTCTTCACGTTCCTGCGAGTACGAACGGCCCTGAATAGAAGCTCGGGCACTAGGACATGATGGCAGAAAGGCGGGGTTGAGTTGGACCGAGGGAGGGACCTCAGAGTCAAGAGTATTTTTCCCTGTGTGAAGGTTAAAATCGTACCAAAGACTTGGGCTTCAATTGATACCATTGTCTAGCAAAAATCTCATTGGAAAGTACCTAGGTAGTGCCAAAGAAATTAAACTATTGCAGTGAAGTTTTCAGCTACGTGGCAGCACCCACAGCTACATACAAATATACCAAGAATTGCTTACTGTACTGACTGTCTTATCTAAATGAGATTTGGGCAATGAGAAATCAAGTTCTATGATTTAATTAAGCAGAGTAATTAAATATGTACTCGCTTCTCTTCTCTGGTGGTCTGATCGTCAACACTCATAGAGAGAGTGTCCTAGAGAAAGTGTCATAGAGAGAGAGAGACATTGAAATTAGAGGCACGGCAAGGTGGAGGGAATACTCGTAGTGTGGATCGGAATGGTGGCCGAGGTATTATTCACGTTCTCATGAGATGCAGAGTATTTTAAGGTAGTTAGCCTCAGCAGGGAGGGTCATCAACCTGGAAAGACGGTGCAGTGCAGTAGTACAAGATAACGTTGCTGCTGCTAATGACTCCGTACTGTACCTCATTATAAATTGGGTAGCCCGCAAGATCTCTGGATCGATTGGTGATGAATGATGATTGGATCTCGGAGTGAAGCCTCACCTCGCCAACATTCCTCCCGATAAACAAATGTCAGCTTGAAGATTGACGGAATCTGGGGAGGAAACGTCCATTTTGGGAATATACGAGTATCAAGGGCTCTGTAAATCGGGCATTGGTGGAGGCAAGGATAATTGGTACACTGCACTGCCAAACTGCGACTGCGGCTGCGGCTGCGCATCTTTTTCATGGTGATGAGACGAGGTTTGCTGCTGCATCGTATTCACAGAGCACTCCGTAATCATCCTGATCCTTGCCCGAGTGTGCTACAAGTAACCAGGGAATGCGGAATCTGCCTGCCTCCGTCATGCCATTCATATCGTTGGCGCCCCGAGTTTGTTGGAGTATGACAGAAGAGAAAAATACATCCGTGCGGGCGTAGAGAGTGGATGTGGATTGCGAACACCACACGCCCGAGTCCCTCGTCCCTCGTCCCCAGTTCCTCAGAGCGAGCGGCTGCTGTCTGCTGCTGCTGAGCGTTGCTGTGTGTCTTTGTCTACCTAGGTATATATATTTCTGATGCCGTAATTGGTGAGCCTCAGTCTTCAGTTGGGTTTGTTGGATATAGGGCACAGCTGAAACACATGAAGCTTACCCATTCGATGTTGACGCCAATCCTTCTGAGGCTTCTGTCCAAAAGGCCATTCTCGTTCTGATCGACTTCAAGGTTTGAGCTGTTGCGTAGCCCGTTCTCCTCCATTGCAAGGGTGCGGGGGCAGGGCGGCGATGGGTGGTTGAGTGTGCTCCCTCGAGGCTCCATAGAAGAGGGTCTTCACTTTGTCTTGGGGGCCGGTAGAAACCCAGTCTCGCCAGTCTCGCCAGTCTCGCCAGTCTCGCCAGACGCTGAGGTGTAGGAAAGGGGAGAACGCTATGTATACGCTGCGTATAGGTTGCGATCGGCTGTGGTGAGGTTAGCTAGTAGATCTCGAAATATACTAGTCTATCTTAGTGCATCAACACCATGAATCTCTGAAGATCTCATTATCTCAATATCAGATGGTTTTCGGCGGTCCCTCTGCAACCAAATCCGTGGCCTCTACGCTCTACTTGCGCAGTGCCGCTCTATCCTCCCACACCTCGTCTCGTTGACTGCCGCGCCAACGACCTCAACTCACTCAACCGCTCCCTTCCGCCATCGACCTTCAACCTGGAACTCCTCCACCTCCACCTCCTCTCCCACCACATCGATTCTTCCTCATCTGCCAGCTCGTCCTGCCTGCGGAGGTTGATGGCAAGCGTGCGTGTCCAGATCAGTTTTTGAATCTTCTTTCTTTCTCTTCCCAGCGCTATTTTGATAATCTGTCGTTGAGCTTGCGCACCATCGCTTGGCCGCCATACTGGCTTCGAATTTCCACCTTGACCTTCGACTTCACCTTTCTCCATCCCCTTCCCTACCAACACCCCTCAACTACCCGCTGCACGCTCGCAGAACGCCGATTCCTGCGATTCTGCTCAGCATTCGGTTCTACACTGGCATCTAATAACTTTCCTCTCCAGGTAAGAGAAGTCGGCCCCTTGCTTTGCGTCGTTCGGCCTCTCGCCAGACAAATGTTGAGGGCAGGGCGTTGGGCAGGAGACTTGGAGCTATCAACAGCACATCCCCAACGTCAATCCCTCTGCACCCGTAAACGCTTCCTGGCAAGTCGCACATGCTAATTGGGCATCACAAATATAGTAGACGGGTTTCTCTACGTCGGAGAGTTAGCTGGCCTTGTGGCTAGGGGTTGCGATCCGAAACATCTACACTATTGCCCAATTCAGCGCAACAGTTTACTTGGGACTACTCGAGTATTTGAGAGACGATCCGCGCAAGCGTATCATACAAAGAGGCAAGCACTTCTCTCTCTTCCTTTGGGTTCGCACCCATCACATGCTCTCATCAACAAAATCTTGCTGGGAACCTGTGGTGGTGTCTGTCACAAGGCTGTGGACCAGTGTGAATCCCAACTTTACCATGATTACATCTCAATCTGCGACAACACTAATTGGTCATCGTAGTTGTCCCAGCTCTGTGTTGGACTCATCTCATTGATCTCTTGAATCAGCTATCGTGAATCATTAACATTGGCCGGCCTCTTTGTTAAGAACATGGTGCAAGGGAAGAAGCCAAACGACATGTCGAACGGTGCCACCAAATATCAAAACAATATGTCCTTCCAAAAGAAAGATCGATCCGAGTCTCGTGGAGCTCTCGCTGGGGCACAGAACGGTAAGCGACTTCTGAAGTTGTATGGTGCGTACTCAACATGCTGACTGCTTGCAGGCTTCAGAACAGATTCTGCGATCTCTGGCAGCAAAATACAAGGGGAACGTACTCTACAAAGATGGGTACCAGATGCCCCCGAGGAAATCGACGGCTCCTTGGAGTCGGGTAAACCAAGCAATGGACCCGTCTGGGACCAGTTTGCCGGTACTCAAACCGATTATGATGAGAACATCTACACCACCAAGATTGACACAAGCCATCCTAACCACCAGCAACGTATTGCATATGCTGATAGAAAGGCGAGAGAGATTGAGCGTAGTGTTGCAACCAATTCTCATGTTGCTGAAGAGCGTATAGCAGATCATGTCAAGGCGGATAGTAATGGCCTTGATGAAGAGGACAAGTGAGTATTTAAGCTTGAATTCATATAGACAGCCCTTAACTAATTTAAATCAGATACAGTGGAGTTCGCAGACAACAGGACTTTCCTCCTCTGACTAGTTCGAGCAACAAATATCAACCTCCAGCTAGACGTGGCAATGCCGCACAGATTGCGACACCTGCTGCTGTTTCCACCGCTGCCTCTAATGTTTCCAACCTACTTGCCGATCCTGCCATTCTTGCCTCTGGTCGTCCAAAGGTCGCCTCAGAAAAGAAGAACTCACCAGTTCAAAAGGCCAAGGCAGAGGTTGCTACCCCTCCAACCGTGACTGAGCCAAGCGCTATCGTTACGCCAGACACCAAGGCATCCGCTCCAAAAGCAGCTGCTTCTGCTTCTGCTTCTGCTTCTGCTTCTGCTTCTGCTTCTGCTTCTGCTTCTGCTTCTGCTTCTTCTGGGCGCACTATTCCACAAGCGAGACCGCAGGGTAGTCCTAATGCAACTGCTACTGTTGAGCGAGACGTAGCCAGTGCATTCAAAAGCTTTGCCAGCCAGCAGAGAAAAAACCTGGAGAACGCTCGTGCGAACAAGGCTAGAAATGACAAGGAGTTCAAGTTGAATGACTTGAAGAAGTTTGCGGAGGATTTCAAGCTAAACACACCAGTTCCTCAAGATCTCGTTCCGATCATCGCAAAGGATCCTGCAAAGCAGAAGGAGATTATGGAGAAATCGAATCGAAGCGCAGAGGAGGCAAAAAACAAACCTACAGAAGCTGCCAAAACAGTGCTACCTCCATCCGAGGCGAGAGCCCCCGCCTCACAACGCTCAACTCCTGCAGCACATGCACCCTCGCCTTCGTCCAACAATAACTCGAATAGACAGGCATCTAACCGCCAACAAGGCTTCTCGCACCAACAAGGCTATAACAATTCTCAATCCTTCCGCGGCAACCAATCCTCTCAAGTTCAGCCTCAAATGCCGCCCCCACAAGGCCGCGGACCAGGCAATCTAGGAACGCGACTAAAGAATCTTGAGAGACAAAACTTGAATCAAGCCATGAATTCCATGCCCGTCCACGATGCTCGTCACCCACCAACTGGTCCAGCCAACCCGATGGATCCCAACTTCTCCCGTCGATCTAGTGGTGTCACAAGCGCGCAAGGAGGCCGTCTTAACCCCAACAGCAGTGAGTTCAGGCCAAATGCTCACGCTCCAACATTTACTCCCAACGGCAATCAAACCCACTCGAATGGCCCGAGCAGCGGCTCGAGCCCTGCCATTAATGCTTCCATTGAACAATCGAGTCCTGCACCGGTCGCACGAACTCTTTTGAAGCGCAAGCCCGTTTCTTCAGCTGATCGACCTTCATTGAAGGAAAAGTTCAATGCTCTTCAGCACATAATGACAATCAAGCCTCTGCCAGAGCAGAATTGGGAAAGGACTGGTGGAATGAGGCCATCTTATGATACACCACCAATCTGGCGACAACCAGCGGATGGTGAACCAGACGGCTCGAGTATTCACTTGACATATACCAAGCTATTTGAGATGACCCCCTTTCCGACTCCTCTCTCTCCACCGAACCCATCACATGCTGTTCCTCCAGTTCCGCATCAACATCAACTCCCATTCCATCTCCAGCAAGGTGTTCACATGAACCAGCGGCAATCGCCTCGAGCAATGCCTATGAATCTTCCTGGTAATCAGCATGGTCATGGGCCAGCTCCTCAGTTCAGTGGCCCTGATGAACATCGAATGATGCCATCTCACTCTGCACAATCATTCGCTTCTCCCCGTCCCTACAGTGCTGCTCTCCCTCTTCCCTCTCCTATGGGCACTCCTATGTCCCAAAACGCTCAACTATATGCTCCTCAAATGATGCCATACGGAGGTGCACCACCTATGGCAGCAGGTTATAGATCTCTCTCCCAAAATCAACAATTCATTCCTCATCAACAAATGGGGCCCCCCATCATGATGCAAAATCCTGCTGGTGGGTTTATGACTTCTCAGGGCATGCCACCTGGTGGCCATGTCATGTACCCACAAGGTCCACAGGGCCACTTTATGCCCCAAGGTAATGGTCATCCACCTGCTATGGCTGTCAATGGTTACCCAAGCCCAGGTAGAGGCGCCCCAATGATGATGAGCCAAGGCTCACAGCAAGGTCATCAGCAACCACCTATGTTTGCTATGAACCCCGGTATGAGTCCCGGTCCTCAATATGGAAATCCAGTACCCGTTTACGCTCAACAACCTCCTGGTCAAAGTAAGTTTCATAATGCCGGAATAACGTATGTTTTTGCTGACCCCTCCTAGTTCCTATGCGCCCTGGCTATAATGGTGGTCCAAGCCAATTTCAAACAAGTCCTCAACAACCCCACCAATTCGCTCACCAGCAACGTAATAACCACCAAAACGGAAATTACAACAACAACAAGAACTTTCAACATCCTCCTTCACATCCCAATGCTCCACCAAACAGTCAACCTCCAAACGGTCCCCAAGTTCGAGCCGCTGATGGTGTTGTTGAAGAAGCTAAATGAGCTCTTCAAATATTCCCAAAAATAAGTATCACGGCGCCGATGCTACGGCATCACCCTATTGCTTTGGACAACGAGCCTCAATCCAAGTTTATGGGATTTTCAACTACTCGAGGATAATTTATACTCTTCCGCATCATCTTTCCAAGGTATTTCACGGAAGACGACTCAACTCATTTGCATCGATATTCTCTCCATGAAGAAGAGATACTCTTAGGATTTCGCTTGGATCAGCAATCTGGGAAATATGCGGTTGAAGCATTCTTTTGGTTCTTAAGATGCTCTCGCCACCCTCAATTATGGTGGGTCTCTTTTTGCTTAGCGTTGGTCTTTTCGAGAATCTTTCTTTTCTTCTTGGTACAGATATCTGATACCTTGTATATGCAGAACTGGCCAATTATCGTGTCATCAAAAAACTTATTTCTCTTGGAGGGATTGGACAAATTTTTCGCTCTCGACTGCAGCTTGGGGGAAGGGGACCAGTACTGTGTTTTTTCTCGAGCCTCGGTTGAGAAAACTGTGTTTTTTTCGAAGAGGAGTCGAACAGGACTTGGCCGATGCTGATCAGGTAGTGGTGGGGATGAGGGATTGTTAATACGAATAAGGTTTTACGAAAAAAAAAAGAAAAATTGTGGAAAAAGATTGTGAGGCGGGTAGCAAGTAGGCAGCAAGCAGAGGGAAGTATGCTCTTCGTGATGTGTTACATAGAATGAGGTCTATCAAACACTCTACCACCACATTTTTGTTTATTCCCTTCTTCTTGCTTGTGATTTGTATTAATTTGAGTGGTAAGTAAGGAGTATTAATGTGTGTATGATTCGATCAGTTCGTTGTATCTCTATAACCGGTTATGTATAGTTCAATCGAGGACTTGGGCGGAAATCATGACGAGCGTCGAGGGTCTATGGATGAGGGCAAGAACGGGAACCAAGTGGGATGTGTGTCGACTTGCGGCTTTTGCACCGAGAATGATGGTAAATTGGGAATTCCAAGCTCCTGCTGCTCCTCCTTTGCTTTTACGTAACGTGACAGCCCTTTTTCCGAGTTTCCTGGGTTGAACAAGGTATTTGTTTTGGGGGATTGGTCTACGTTATAGAAAATCGATCGATGGATTCTAGGTATATAGTCGTTCTGTCTGAATTGGTCTTTTATGGTCTGGTTGGGTTAGATGAGAAAGTTATAGGTATATCTTTTGATGGATACGCAGAGTTCATACACGCTTATTTTAGTAGATTCGTAGAATGCTCGGATTTGGAGTAGAATGGTGGTTGGGTATAGCTGTGATTAAGCAAATTCTGGATGTCCTTCGGGATGGGGAAATGGTAGATTGGGTAGTGCGGTGGATATTAGTTTCTAATCATTGTTGTCCAGTGCCTAGATATTTTCGTAAGCATGCTTTCCCTGGCTTCTACGTATATATACACGTCGACTTTCGCGATTTTCGGTTCCTCGGTTACTTGGTTATTCACCGCATTCACTTTCGATTCGGTTTTTTGGCTTTTGGTTCAATTCGATAATCAAGTTAGTTTCGGCCGGTCGAAAGTCATTATGTTGTGGTGGAAGGAAGGAGCGGGTGGGTGGTAGTTAGTAGTGTCAGTACTCTGGTTGTGGTAGAACTGCGGGGTTCAAATCATACACCAGACGACAACAACAACAATTGGGTAACTTTGTAGAGTCAAGTTGGGTTTTCTAAAATTTGTTGCGGAAGATGTACCTAGGAAGATACCTGTGGAATATCTTTGTACTAAAGGTCTGGCACAAGTAACTCAATTGTCCCAGCGTACTTGGATTAATTGGAGGTTGCGAGTTTCCATTATTCTAAGTCGTTCGCATAATCAATGTAGTTGTGCGACGCTTCTGGAATAACATTGTATTTTTACATAGAGATGTTTAGAGTAATGATCAGTTCTCTTACGTCGTCCTAGTACAAGGGACTTTGCGAGACTCGTGGGAAGACATCTTGTCGCGGGGGAGTTGGTTGAAGTATGACACCCCGACTCGGAACGGGTATATACACAGTAAATACCTCTAAGTAGTTTTGAGTCAATGGCGCCATAAATATTAGTCGGTTTGCAATCATTATCTATGAAAGCTAGTAGAAAAACAGAGCTATCCCCGTAAGTAAACTCAAATGATACCTGGTTCCATGTAAGGATTTCCGGATTTTCGTAAGATTCTTGGTCTGGTGGTATTAATATTCAGCAATGAACTTTTTACTTTTAATATTGGCCGAATTAATTTCAATACATAAGGTTTGGATATTCCCACCCCAATTCAGTATTGGATGGGATTAATGTATTAGAGTATTGCTAGTTGTTGTGGGGTGAGAAAGGAGGGGAGTATGCTGGCTGCTCCTTGTGTATGAAATCATCCGCCGATTTTAATTGACTACCAACGGTTACAACTAGGTACTTACAATAAAACAACAACACAACGAAATGTTAAAAGCATTAATACTAAGGTTAATTAGCTTCTGAGGGGTTAGCTCGAATTTATTTCGTAATTTATAGTATTTTTGCCGCTACTAAATCTAATACAGTAGTAGCTGGTGTCGCTTATCAAAAACAGCGGATGATCCCGTATACGAGAAATTAAAGCTATCCTTTTCAACTTTTGTAATATGGTCATAGTTTCTAGAGTTTGTGGAGCTTGGACCTATACTCTCTGGTATTTAATTGTAGGTTTTAGCATCTGGTAGGTATAGCGGAAGGTTCCGTTGTAGTAATTATTTTGAAAGAAGGGTAGGGACCATTAGAAGTTGGATTTTACTTTGTCTAGTCTAATATAGGTTGTGAAACTTTCTGAGGAGTTTTGTGAATAGCAACAATGATTATGCATAGTAGTATATTCTGAAAAGGTATCTTAATTAGAGGTTATGGAATGTAGTAGTGTACAGGAAGTTGTAACTATTCCCAGCGAATAAACCTGTGAGTCTGCGGGTTCTGATAAGAGGGATGTGGGACAGTGAAACCACAGCGTAACTCTATAAGTGTAGTATATTAGAGCAATCTACCTGTCAAAGAAACTTTTCCTTTAATAATTCTGTCAAGCGACAAGTTCAATACAAACACAAAAGACCAGCCAAATAACTAGATTAAACTGTACTTCCACCCACTCATAATATGACCTCACCTCAATAAAACCCTAATCACTCCTAAACTTCGGCGCCGACCGGCTAAACTTTATTATCACACGTGAGAAACACCCCTCTCTCCCACTAAACCCCGCTACATCCACCACCCAAATCCCACAGACTCCGCAATCTTTTAATTCTATATGGTCTTGAATAACACACTTCTCTCCAACAAAAATCATTTCCACCCTCGGTCGTCTAGTTGGTTTATGGCGTCCGGCTGTAATTGTTCAGTCTCACCGGAATGGTAAGTTCTTATACCAACACTCCTATTACTCTCAGCCACTTGCTAACAAGTGTCCTAGTCGCGCGTTCGACTCGCGCCTGAGGGATCTCAAAAATCTTATGATTTACTACTTTTTTTGCCATTTTTTTTGGAAGATCGGTTTTGGTGTTGTGAAGCGGTGGAGTGGCGTGTGTGCCAAGTGAACTATTTTTACCCCGCGCCTTGTCCGGCTTGTTTCGGCTGGCTACCCCTCGCTTATCCTCGCCTGTCACTTTTGGCTACTAGCACCAACTGAAAGTGAGGCTCTATGGGTTGTACTTGAGTAAGGCTTACAGATGGGGTTGGGAAGGTAAGGATGAAGCTTTGAGTAGAGCTGTAATTTTTGTTTGAGGTTTGTTTTAGGAAGAGAGTACTTCTCGCACTAGCCTTTTAAAATATAGGAATCTGGCTTAAAATGTAATGTGGTGGTAACTTGGTATTTCGTGTTTATTTTTCAAGTGAGTTTCACGTTGCTATTTTCTCAAGCGAGTTCATCATTTAATCTGTTATTTCCATTTCCAAATATACCACATACGGAGGCGAAGATGAGAATCTAACGTTGCATTTTTTGGTTGTAGAACGCGTGTTGATGAAGCAGATATATTTTAGGTAAGTCAGTGCTCTCGATGGATAATTCACAAACGGAGATACAGTAGTAAACTAGTTTAGTGTTATATATCTTTTGTGTAGGGCGGCGGGCTGTAAAAGAGGACATATTAGGTGGCTATCTTCAAGACCTTCCCCTCCTTGAAAAAGCTGAACTGCTACACAAAATATCGACCGACTCCAAACTATTTTCAACTACTTGGGAAGCAGCTCCAATAGAACAGAACCTTGAAGGTGAGGTATATATAGCCACGTGATTAATTTAGTCATAGTCACGTGCTGAGACACTGGAGCACTTTCAGTACCTAGGTAGCGTTCCTTGGTCAGACAGACACCAGCACCTTGGTACTACATAAGCCCACGTTCTTCCGCCTATATTTAGACAATCTTTACACTCAAACAAACCACCCCTCTTGCACGAAATGGTGTCTTATTTCACTCATATAAGCCTTAGTACCTTACTCTATTCCTCCCACTATGGCGTACTGTAAAGAAATCTACAGAAATATAATTCGCTACTTGGATTGGATTGAATTGGATTTATCAAGCTTAGATGGATAAGTTGGATAACTGACTATCAATTGAGAGCGCTGAGATGAGTGACTGGTATAAGGAAAACTTGAATAATTAATTCTAGTAGCTATGTTAGAAAGAAAGAAGCGAAGAAAAGAAGTTATTCAAAGACATGGTCGACGTTACTTCACAGATCAGTCCCGAAGGCACATTTTCCCGTCTCCCAGTTACGACAATAATGATTCATGAATATAGCCTATTGTACTGTAATGACGTCAACTATCTTGCACCTCGAAAAATCGACAATGGACCCTGAAGTCAAAAAGATGGAAATCGAGTTGTTATTTCACGTTTGGCAATTCTTACCTTGTTTCCGTACTCTAACCGTGGGATCATGATCACAATTGAGCTTGCGAGAAAAACATACACCAGTTGTCGACATGTTTTGTCATATACCACTGCATCTTCAAGCAAGATTTCCTACAATTACTCTTTTTCCATTTGACATTTACTAGCTTCTAAACTACTTGGCCGATATAGTCCTACTTTTTTTACAACAGGCATAGCTCCGGGCAGTTCCGTCAACCCTTACTTTTGTTAGCATTTTCCCATAAAAAGTAATTTAGTGGTACAGGCATGCAACTCAAAGCTATCAATGTCCTCATTTACGACACTCTTGAGGCTGCACTTGTTGCCTTCCGCGATACTTTGAGTCTTCAAAGCTGGACAATTGATATTGCAATTGGTATCTATAGCTTTCTGAAGGGAATCACCTTTCCAGCCAAACACGTAATCTCCATGTGTCCCATAACCAGTTCTATTCGTCACGAAGTAGTCAGTATTTCAGAAACGCAATGTGTAGACTAGGCAAATCTTACGCATCTCCATAACTCCAAACGAATGGCTGACTTCCATCAGTTGGCTAAAGACTCTTATCATTGAACGGGATAGAACACTATCCCCTCAGCGAAACCATCTATAGGATCCTCGCCCTTGAACCATCTCTAGTGAATTTTGAAGGGCAGAACCTAAAAATAATTCCCAGAGTCTAAGAGGACTGTTAGCATATGGCTATAGTAGAATGAGAGAAAACTTACATTTAATATTCTTAAGTAAAGCGACAGCTCAAGTCCTAAAAGTAAAAAGAAAAATATAATATTAAACCAGCAAAAGAGTTCAGGCCCAACCTCCGCTATACGGGGGCAAGGCCTTGCATCTCTCCGATTCTCTCGGGGCAGCTGTCGCTTTTCTCTCACTACAAATAGTTAGTACTGCTATCACATAGAAATAAATGGGGAAAAACTTACACTTTTTTGAGCACAGCGACACTGAAAAGCTGTTAGACGGTGGTAACAGCTAGCGGTGCGGCGCATATGGGTGAACACCGACTAACTGACTGGGCCAGGCGGACAGGTTTAATCCCAGTTTTGGTGACAGGAAATGTGGTAATTAGGGATATCAACAAAATTTGGTGGTTTTTGTGGGCCGAAGAGTAGACGGGGGGCGCTGATTGGTGGGAATTATTCGGGGTTGCTGGCGGTTGTCAGGTGTCAGGTGTCAGGGGGGCTTTGTCCTTGTATCCCAGACAACCTCGAAAAATAATTGCGGAATCCTCAGAGGATGAGTCGAGAGACACGGCACATTGTTTTCAAAGGTACCAGAACTAGGATAAGAAACATGGCTCATATGATCGGGTGAGTCAAGATTTACACCACCCAACACCTAGAAGTCGTCAGTTCTCACTTCATCTACGCACTCAAGTATCAGGTAACTCGACTCACGTAGGGAATCTGAGATTTGCCATAATTCCAGCCGGACACGGTTTATCTGGCAAATTCTTCGTCTCTCCAGTCCTAGTCCCTGGAGTCTGAAGACAGGTATAAGTTAACTGCCGGTACTTGTCGGCTCCTTCTTTGTTTCTCAACGTGGGATCTCCAACGAGCATTCTGAAGCCTTTCTGAAAGGCGGTAGTCTTTACGCCTTTTGCGGTGTAAGGCGAGTAGTAGATTGTCATTCCCCCATGTGCCGCTTCGAAGTTCTGATTCCCGATTTGGGGAACGCGTTTGAAAGTCCCGTTTCGTGCGCGGAAATGCAATACAGCTGAATAACATTAGTTTGACCGGAGACTTGAAGGAGGTTTGTGACCTGCCAGTCCAGTAGTTGGAGAAATCTTCGCTGAAAGTGCAGGTTGTGCAGGTTGCCATGGTTGAGATGTCTGCTTTCGGGTCCATGGTGACGTTGAATGCATTGCCACCTATGATGTAGTTTTCTCTTAGTATTGTGTCATATGAGATGGGGCATAGTGACGGGGGATTACTTGGTGTAGGTGAGGTGATCCTTTGAGGCCTGGAGTGACGAGGGGATCAAGATGTTCTGTTACTAGCCCAGAACAAGAGAAGCGAAGTAAGGCTTGAACATTACTTGCTCCAAGCGCAAGAGTTACTAAAGAGGAGAACTGTAATTTGATAGATACGAGTGCGATAAAAAATGTCGAAAGCTAAGAGTTTTCCTCAGGATTTGTATATTGATTGACAAGATAGCCCACCTTGGGCATGTGGTGTTATAAACAATGGGGAAAAAAGCTCAACCAGTCAACACACATGTAATGCCATCTCTGAAAATCGCACTTACCACTTAAGACTTGAGCTTAAAACATGGAAATATGCGCCCGTGTTGACCGTACGGGTATTCGGTAGTGGTACTATTGGTTCTCTCAAAATCAAGATAGGGGTACAATTCGCTTACCCATAGTACCAACAATCTGCCGAATTTTGCCGCAGAGTCGAATCCTAGTTAGTTCATCTAGTCATATTTGCTAGCGAGTTATTCCCTAGGTACTTGTATTGCTCAGCACAAAAATCGTAGAACCAGAAAGATTACTTCAAGGAGTTTTAGGAGAAAATATGCTAATAAGCCCAGAGCTGAGAGCACCAACAACACCAGTTTAACGCTACCGAAGGCTACTCGAGTAGTAAAGAGACGTCTTCCAATTCTCTAGGAATAAGTTTTACTCGAGCCCTGGATATTATTTAGCCTAAATAACCGGGCTAATCCTGTGAAGTAATCTACCGTACTCAAGTAGCACAATGGCAATCTAGTAAATCAGGGGTTTACCGCGAATTTTTCAGCACAGGGAGTGTGCCTCAGAAATTCGGAGGGAGTGTTCATGAGATTTATAATGGATGTCTATTACTCTCTGCACGTTTAGTAAACCTTTATTATTATTTTTTTTTTTTTTTTCGTTCCTGGAGTACGTCATCCTTCGGCTTTCGGGATTTTCACCCCTCGCTATGAAAGCGGGCCGATCCGGCTAGAGAGGGACCGCATGACTCGTGCGATATATTTTGTGAACAAACGATGGAGAAGTTTGCAACTTCTTCCAATCCTGAGAAGGATTACATGCACTTACAAAGACTTATGTTGGACCACGACCATAATTTTATTACCTCGGTTCAAGATTCCCTCGGTTCGACAAATCAAGCTAAGAAACGTGGATCTGGATAAACAGGTAAATCTACCTACTTGCAGGCTCAACGTGAATCTGGATGTTGAATATATAGACTCGTCGCTATCGTGTTTCCTTTTTCTTTTTGCTTCATACCAATCCTTCCTCTTTTTTCACTGCTTCTCACATCTCCTGCCTCGCTTAGTATACGATGGTTTCATTACCTCCAACCACCCCAGATGTCTACGGGCCCGGTACTCATACAGATAAGACATTTACACCAGTTCGCGAAGAGACCCAGAGAATTTTCAGCCTCCTGGTATCAGAAACCCCTGGGTTTACCAATGACAAGAATGCCCTTTCAAAAGCTCAATTTGAGGGAGACGAATTCCCAGTTCTTCCCGGACCCATCAAAGCTGTTCCTATCGCCTCAGCTCTCCACGCAATGACGGGAGTCGTTGCAAATGAGATACTTTCCGAAAGAGGCTTGCCGGAATCAGAATCAATCCTTGTAAATACCACAAAAGTGGGATTCTGGTTCGCGTTTGTGGGAATCGGTTATGTTGGTGGTGAGAATTTACTTTCTGTTGTCAAGCAGAAGAAATTAAATTCAATCGTTCCGGACTTTGAACAAGGATGGACCGATAAACCCATCCAATTTCGTG
Source organism: Hymenoscyphus linearis (assembly GCA_900536425.1). NCBI lineage: Eukaryota > Fungi > Ascomycota > Leotiomycetes > Helotiales > Helotiaceae > Hymenoscyphus > Hymenoscyphus linearis. The sequence goes on from UNPR01000002.1 coordinate 441,614, forward strand.
CGACTTCTATATATCCAACTAAGGACACAAATGTCTGGTATCAGATCCATGGCTCACTTGCGGCTGAACCAATGTTGAAATCGATGGGAATCGATACGGAAACTCCATGCAGTGGTCCTGATGAGGCCTGGGAGCGAATTGCTGAGTATACACGCACGAAAAGCCCGGAAGAGCTTGAGATGTTTAATGTTATGAATGGATATTGTGGAAGTATATGTTTTACCCCGGAAAGGTGGAATAACAGCGAGATGGGGAAAGCTCTTGCGGCTCGTCCTTTTATCGACGTTCGTCCTCAATTACACGCTGCTCCAACTCCTCGGATCGCCTTTCCTCCAGTTTCTCCACATGATAAACGTCCGCTTGCTGGAATCAAGATCATCGAGATGACAAGAATTATTGCTGGACCGGTTATTGGAAATATACTCGCTTCTTACGGTGCAGAAATCATCAGGATTAACGCTGAACATCTCATCGACATCAATATCATGCAATTTTCCGTCAATGCTGGCAAAAGAACTATTGGTCTCGATATCAGGAAAAGCGAAGACTTGGATCACCTCAAGTCTTTGATACAGGATGCCGATGTTTTCATCCAAGGATTCCGAATCAACAAGCTACCAAAATACGGACTCGGTCTCGACGATTTCCTGAAAATGGCAGCAGAGAGACAAAAGGGATATGTCTACGTATCAGAAAACTGTTACGGAACCACTGGTCCCTATGCAGAACGTCCAGGCTGGCAACAAATCGCAGATACTGCCGCTGGAAGTGCTTCCGTGCAAGGTCGAGCATTTGGCTTGGACAATGGAGAAAGTGTTTTGCCAAGTCTTCCGATTTCTGATATGACGACGGGACTGGTTGGTGCTCTTGGCGCTATGATGGCTCTTCGCGATCGAGCTAGACTTGGTGGAAGTTACCATGTTCATTCTTCTCTTGTGGCTGTCAATACAACTGGGCTTAGACCTGAGATTGGACTTTGGTCTCCAGAGATTGTGAAGGAGTGTCAGGAACGGTTCCATTGGGCGCCCATGAGAGGTGCACACCACGTATTTGAATTGCTTATGAATGTTTATGATGGATGGAAAGGATTCTTTGGGGACAAGTTGGATGAGGATAGCGGGCTGTTTAGTAGCTTTGAGAAGACTGTCTACGAAGGTAAGAAGTTGAGTATGTTGAAGCCTTGTGTGACGATGACTGGGATTGAGAAGGAGGGTGAGCTGCAGTGGAGGACGAGTAGTGTACCATTTTGTTTTGAGAAGAAGGAAGATGTGAAATGGGCATCGTCAGCTTAGTTGAGTCTAAGATTACGAATGAATCATTATCTGGACCAATTTCAATATAGAAAAGTCCAAACAACTTAAACAAACAACCGTATTTTCTCCAGCATTTCATGTTAATCTGTACCGAGGAGGTCTCACACTCCGGATCTCTCCATAGAATATACTTTTACAACCCCTGACTTCAACCCACACGATGACGACCCGGTTTTATTTCGCCATGATTGGCCCGCAAACAGTAGATTTTAAAAGTATAAATCCTTACAGACAAAATAGCATCAATGACGTAGGATCACCAAGTGAAAATACTTCTTCCCGCATTATGGGAGAATCGAAAAGAAAGAAATGGTTTTTCTGTAGCTATATAAAGCAGATACTCCCTAGGGAAAGAATGTCACAAACAACCAATTCACATTTCACATTCATCATAAAGCTAAAAGTACTCATACTATATCATATCACTATCAAACAATCAGCCAAACAACCTTCCAAACTCAAATTTCGCCTCTACTCTCAATACTCAAAATGGACGTCCAAACCTCATTCCCCAAAATAAAGCACATAGCAAACATCCACCTCGACCTGTCCCCCGCCCTCCCCAGCGGCCCAACACCCAAAGGCACAACCCTCTGGATCCCCATAACAGGAGGAACCATCACATCCCCTCCCACCTCCACCACCTCACCAAAACTAAACCTCACAGTCCTTCCTGGTGGAGGGGACTACCCAACTCTCCACGCCGCAGATGGAATCCTCTCGCTGGACGTGAACCTCATCGCCATAGACGAGGAGACGAAAGATCTCTTCCGCTTCCAGAACACGGGGTATATCACGTTAGATAAGGAAGTCAGTGCGTTGTTGTTGGAGGGAAAGGGAAAGAGTACCGAGTTTGGTGAGAAGGATGTTAGGGAGACGATTACTTGTAATACTGGCAGTAAGGGGTTTGGATGGATGAATTTTGGGACTATGGTTGCGCAGGGACGGTTGTTGGAACGGGATGGGGGGTTGGGGGGGATTGAGTTTAGGGTTTTTAGGTTTGTTGCGCAGGTCTAGATTTAGATGTTTGGCGTTTGGGAAATAGGGGGGGAATGTTGGGAGTTTTGGAGTGATATTGTAAATACTTAGTTCTGTAAAGGCTTATTACTATTAGAATAATTTAACTCTCTTCCTTTAAAGAAGAATTCAAATCAACGATTACCCCCCCTGGGAAAACACATACACATTCTGGTAAGCCGTAGAGGGATGGTTGTGCAAGAAAGGGGAGGTCATATCAGAGAACAGGCCATCTATTTACCTTGTGTGTGAACTGGATTATGAGCGCAATTCAAGCCAAGTCAAATGTATAAGAATAAGTGCTGTAATCTATAGAGATTTCTTCCATTTTAAACTCCGGAAAATGCTAACTAACAACTCTAACTACAAGAACACCTATGAACTCCTGAAAACAATACCCGAAAGAAACTAGCTAGAGGAATCCACAACTTCCGCAAACCACTGTCTTAAGAGCGTTGCCAAAACCCCCGGCAACTCTTTAACATCGCTAACAATCAAATAGTACTGGAATGGAAATGTATCAAGATACCGCTCGATCTTCACATTACTCGCGCCCGTGTTCTCATCCTTCACAAACTTCGCCTCCTTCAAGTCCATCACACTCTCCCCCTTCTTCTTATTCCTCACATCATCAACAATGACAAAAACCATCATGATTCGTTCCTCAAGCGCTTCACGGAGGAGGCGACGAATAGCTTCATGTTCCGAGGAATCGCATACTCCGTCGGAGATGATGAGTTGCATTTGCCAGAGATCAGCAGGTGTACTACTAGCCTTTGCGCGCGCAGCACGGAAGAGATCGATACTCTCTCTTACGAGACGTGTTACATCGGTTCGACTCTGATCGAAGCCGAAATTTTGGAAGATCTTAGGTCCGGCGTCTGAGCTGAAAGGAGTGTCGAAATCATGAGCGACCTTGACTTGGTCGCCGAATCCGACGACGCAGATTTCTCCTACTTCGAGCATGCTTAAACTTTTCGAGACCATGACGAGTGTTTCGAATGCAAGGGATCCGCTTCCACTTTCGCCCATACTTTTACTGTCGTCGACTGCAAGCATGATTTGGTAGCTTCGCTTTGAGGGGACGCTGCGACGCATCCAGATTTTGTCGCGCTTGTATTGAGAGGCGATATACGGGATGATGCGTTTGATATTGAGACGTTTTCCAGTTCGGAAGTCACCCCGCATCTTGGTTGCCAATGTTGGTGCGAGAATGAGACGAAGTTGTTCGGTGAGGGAGAGTGATAAGTCGCGTGTGACGGACTCGAAATGCGTCCATTGCTCACGAGCATCTGCTGCTGAGCGAAGCTCAAGTGCTGTCTCTTCGTCGAGATGCGTCGTTTCGAGCTGGTGGTCCACTCGCTCGACAACTTCATCGAATTCCTCTTGAAGTTGTTTACTTGGGTCGTTGTCGTCCTCGTCCCAATCTTCCTTGGCTTGTTTGATCATTGCACCCACTCGGCCTTCATATGCGTTGGAGGTGTCTTGCTCCTTGGGGCTGGAAGGCTCATCAAGATCCATAGCATTATCAACACCAATGTCGTCCTTTTCTACCTCATCCGGCTGGAACTCTTCTGGCATTTCTTGCGTTTCGGTATCGACGGCCATAGACTCGTCCAATGTTCGAGCTTGTTCTTCAGTGGCAGTCCCCAAAGCTTGCGTATCTGCTTGTGCATCTTCATCCTGGAGATGTTGAAACTCCGTACTTTCTGGGTTGACATCCATGTTCTGGTCCTGGTCCTGTTCTTTCTGTTCAGCCGGCTCCCGGATCTTTGTTTGCTGTCGATGCCATTTTTCGAGTGCCTCACCGAGCTTCTTGAATGGCTGCGCGTTTGTACTATCGTGGGTCTCATCTCGCGAGTCCTGTGGAGCTTCGCCGTTTGCTTGTCTGCCTTGTTCGCCATCCTCAGCCGCGGAATCCTTTTGCTCAGAGGAATCTCCGCCTTTGCCGCCGTCATCGCGCTGCGCCTTGCTTGCCGATTCATTCTTGTCTGTCGAGTTTTCGTCTTGATCCTCGCCTGTTCCTTGGACATCGCTTGGGACTGCGTTGTCGACATCTGCGTTAGCTTCGTCATTTTGATCTCGTAGAAGACCTTCTTGCTCCTCGGGTGGCTGCTCGGGATCTTCCTCGTCGTTCTTCTCGCCTGCATCTTCCGTTGGGTCGCCCCCTTCTTCTTTTTCTTCATCCATATCAACCACATCCATGTCAGAGCCAATGTCTTGGTCTTCTTGCGCATCAGCATTCTCAGCCCCGTCTTCAGACTTTCCGTCATTTGCAACTTCATCCTCCTTTCCATCTTGCTCCACATCTGATAAATCATCCATGCCATCATCGCTTCCATCAATACTTTTCTCATCTTCGTCTCCATCCAGTTCCATGTCATCCGGCAAATCGAGTGCCTCGCCTTCCTGAGCATGAGGATCATGCTTCTCTGCATCGTCTTGCTTGATTTCCTCGCCTTGCTCTGCTCCTTCTGCTTCTTCTTCATCCCCGCTCTCGCCCTCGTCCCCTTCCGCAGCCTGCTTATCATTTTCTTGTGCAGCAACCTGCTCATCTTTGTTTGACTTGCCCTTGGAATCATCACCCTCTTGATCCTTTTCTGCTTCTTCCCCATCGCCATCCCACATCTTCTCATCAACCGCTGTAGGGTCCAAATCATCAACATCACCAGCTTCCTCGTCCATTTCATCGCCGCTATCGCTTTCTCCATCCGAACCACCATCATCAGAACCTTTTTCTTCTGCATCGCCCATTTCTCCTTCCATCTCTCCGTCTGCCATATCAACAGCATCTTGTTCATCTTCCATGTCACCCCTCTCGCCAGTATTTGGCTCTTGTGCGAGTTCATCCAGATTCTCATCGTCCTGTATATCTTTACTGATATCCTCAGCTCCTTCACCATCACCAAGTCCGGTTCCACCTTCGAGCTTCTCAGTCTGCCCATCTTGTGCGTCGGACTTTTCAGAAGGTGTACAAAATCCTTGAGTTGCAATCTGTACCAGTGTTTTGGCGAGAACATACGATGCCTTGGCAGTAGCCCGATGAAGCTGTGAGTATCGTTTCAAGGCCTGTTGTAGAGTCGCAAAGTATTGCTGAAGAATTGGTAGAGCAACTGCGAATATAGCACAAGCCGTCTTGCTGGTAGTCGCATTGAAAAGATCGACTGCTCGAAGGATGTCGAAAGCTTGTTCAATTTGAGTGATGATGTGGTCGCCGTGCAAAGATTTGATGCTTGAAAGTAGTACCGAATCATGTTTTACGAACCACCCAGGTTCATCTGATGACTCTGGCAGGCCCTTGATTACTTTCTTGTGCTTCTCGACCGCAACGAGAACAGCATCACAAACCACAGACAATTTCTGGTCGAGATCTTTGACGGTGTTTCCAGAACCAGTTGTGATGGAAGAGAATTGAACGGCGGTCCAAGGAAGTATTTGTTTAAGTACAAATGTCAAATCAGGGCGTTGGATGATCATGGTCTCAACTTCGGTTTGAAGTTTCAGGGTTGTAGCCTGGATTGTATCCTGGAGTTCAACAGTTCGAGAAGACGCAATTGCGGAAGGAAGACGGGCCAAGTCATCCCATTGGCGTGTTTGGTCAACGAATTTGTCTTTCCATGACAGTAAGGAGTTCTTAATACTGTGCGCATCAGCCCGCCCGGTTTTGGAATGAATAGCGATAATTTCAACTGCTACATTTAGGATACTGGGCAACCAGCGGAGGACCCTTTCGTGGTTGCCAGTAATTTGAGACAATGTGACCTGATACTTCCCAGGAGCCCACAGCCCTTTGACCATAGTAATTGATGCTTCGAGCCTAGCGATGGTTGGTACAGTATCAGAAATCATATTTCGTTGCGATAACAAAACTTGGAGTATTCCTTCAAGGAAACCAGAGCTTCGAGCAACCTCAGCACTGCTCAAATCCCCAGAAGGCTGTCGTACGGCCTCTCGCGCACGTGGTACCAGATCAATGGACTTGTGGTAATAGTAATCTAGACCGGGCACATTGATATCTTGTCGGAGCTCAAGGCTGCCCACACTCGCCAATGAGATTGAGAGCGACTCTTGTTTAGCCAAAGCGTCTGCACTGAGGTTGAATTTGATACCCATTTGACGCAAATCCTTTAGTGTGTCCGCAAAAAGCTTTCTCTTTCTCGTTTTAAGATGCTTGACCTCCACTTTGTTGTCCTCTGTCAATATTGTAGGAGTGGCTTTTTGTAGCTCAGCAGATGAAGATATAATGTTTCCCAGGAACGAATCAAGGTATGATGAACCCTCGACTGCAGAGTCTGGGATTTGGCTTGCGTCGACCATCATGGCAACTGTTTTCGAGACATTAATGAATCTCTTACTTTTTTGGGACCAATCAGGAACAGATTCAGAGCAAATAGCCATGGCAAATTGATCCACAGTTGGGTATGCGGAAGGTTGATTGGTCTCTCCATCGGTGTCGTTTTGCTGTTCATCTGGGAGTCCTTGCTTGATAATCGAGTCCATAGGCTGTCCAAGAAGAGCACGGAACTTGCGTACAATCTTGAAAAGCTTGTGGTGAGATCTCTTGGCACTGTCGCGAAGCGCTACAATGTTTGTATCTTTCCAGCTTGCCATGAGTAGAACATCTTTCATTGCCTTTTCCAAAGATACTCTACCTTTTCTGAGAGTCTCGTGAACGGGCTTTTCATACCGAACATACAAAGAAATGAAGTTTGAGAGTGCCGAATAGATGACAGTCATTGAGGGAACGTCCAAAACAAGGAACTCAAGGTGTTTTCGGAGTTGCTTCAACAGTTGTAGTCTCTGTACAATCTGTCCAACAATCGCTGTCGAGAAGTAAACCTCGAGGTCTTGGAGCAATTTCTGTGCATATCTTTTGAGCTCGTCCTCTTTATCAGAAATCTGCAGTGGTGCTGCGACGACAACTTGATAAGCGATGAACCACCACGACCGTGCATCGTCATCGCATTTCATTGATTCCATGTCAAACAGCTTCGCCCACGTTGATAACTCCAGTCTACGCCAATTGACAATTGTTGCAGTCAAGTTGTCATACTGAGTCAGAGCAGAATTTGCTCGACTGGCCCAGCCACCAAATTGCCATTCGTGCATGAAAGTGTGTATTTGTTCAACCTTAGTGATGATCTTGGCTAACGGCTCAGTATGTCTATATTGTAAGAGCTCTCGACAAGACACCAAAACGTCTTCAAGTGGTTGCATGTGTCCGATCTCATCAACGGCCTGAAGTTCTCGGAAACGAGCTTGAATTTGATGAATGAGGACCACGAGTTTTCGGGTTTCGGGTAAATGGGCATCTGTATAAAAGTTAAACGACTCGGAGACAGTGGCAGAAGAGCTCAGCGAATCAATATGATCGCTCAAGAGAAGAAGTGCTCCTGGGAGAATGCTTTCTGCAGCGTTACCGTTGTCGAAATGAGAATCGGTTTCTTGTATGCTTCCAATCTTTTTCGACATGTGACGAATGAGCGACAAAACGCTTTCGTTAGGCGCGGTTCCACCCAAGAAGATACTAGCATGAACGCCTGCGAGCTCAACGGACGTCTCTCTGACAACGACCGATGGATCAGACCCCTTAGTCTCATTTGCAGAATCCGAGTTATATTCAGGAAAGAGCTCATTGAACTGCTCAGCATCCTCCTCATCTTCGTCTTCCGCGCTTCCCTTGAATCGGTATAGTCCCGTCTTGGATTCGGCTTCTATTCTATCTGCTTCCAAACGCTTGGTCCATTGCTCATAGCATCCATGGAATGATTTGAAAAGGAGCTGGCGCTGTTCTGAACCAAAGCTTTCCAGACCCTCGGTTGATGCTTTTGTTGCAACTAGGGCTAAATACTCCTTCGGATTACTAGAAACAATGGATTCATGGATGGAAACCGGACCACCCCCCAAGAAGGGAACCATATTGCTGAGGGTGATATTGGCGGTATCATGAGTTTGTGAACCTCTACCTGCCAGAATTGCGAGTGAGATTCCAATTTCCAAGCAACGGAGCATGCTTATGACAGGAGAAGTTATATCGTTATATGCACGGAATCTTTCCGAGAGGCGACGAATAATCTGACCCACATTGTTTTGTACCAGCTTAAGTTCCTGCAAGTTGTTGTCGTTTCCGGTCTGGAAGTATATCGCGATGTTTGATGAGACCTTCGAGAAAACAACAGTCTTGAGAAGGTTGCTAAATTCTCCCTGTAGTTGGTCTATTTCTGACACCTGAGGCCGGTAAATCTCTTGGAGTATGACAGGCGGTTCACCCAGTTCTGCAATTTCTTCTTCGATCAACTGACATCGAATACTTGATTTTTGACCTGAAAACATTTGCTCAAATCGTTGAAGCGAATCCAACTTGGCGTGTAATGTTTCGCGGAGTTTTTGATGTCGCTCTCTCTCCAACCGTTGCCTCTTGTCAGGGTCAAAAGCTCGGTCCGGAACATAGAGTGTGATGCATCCCACAGCAAACTGCACCCAAGCAATTGCAGAGTATTGAAGATTCATGCCATTGTCGTGGAGTGTGGCTGCAAGGGCAACTGATGATTCGCGGAGTGCGGAAAGTATAGGAGTTTGTGCATCCGACGATGCGTGCTCAACAACTGACTGAATGTTCCAAGGCAGGGTTCTGGCAGCAATATCGCTGATATGCCCATCAAAGTCTGCCGCTGCAGATGGGTCGTAAATCGAGATGACATCTGAAACGAGGAACTTTAGAGCCTCGTTGAGGTCTGACAGCTGATTACGACAAAGGGTGGCGCTTGATTGGGATAGCTGCTCAGCCATGATTGGCAATTCCGCTTCCAACAACTTAAGCGCATTTAGATTGACCTCGCCAATGGCATGCATCTTTCGGAGCAACGAGGTAGAAACAGGATCGGAAATTGGCCTGAACTGTCCCTTTTCGCAGGATAGATAGTCGATACTTTGTAACAGGCGTGATGAGCCAGTCGATGAGGACACTCGCATTTCTGAGGTAGATGGGTGGTTGGCGAGTACAATAATATCTGGTTGAAGGTTGGAATCCGGAGCTTGCTTCAATCGTATGGCGCTTAAGATTTGAACTTGTCTCAAAGTTTCGAACTCAAAGGTCAAAAATGGCGTGTTTTCTTCCTGTGCTTTTCCGAAAGTTCCCTCCAGTTTCTCAAGTTCGGCATCTAGCATTTTGATAAGAGAATCACCATCGACCCCAGAGGTGAGCAAATGATGATAGGCTTTAACGAGAGATCTCATGGTTTCCCCAAGCTCCGAAATTGTGATTGTTGTCTTCCATCTTAATGTATCAAATCTGCCAGCCAAGGCCTCCATTTTGAGCAAGACTTCCATAACCTTCGCATTTGGCATTACGATTGGTCTAAGTTTTTTCCACAAAACCTCCATGTTGAGACCGGTCGATAATCTGAAACCAGAGTGGAAATCCGTGTTCAGGAGCTGAAGTACGTCGCTAGTGATGGCATCATGCCCCGCAGTCGGCAGCAACTCGCTCAATGATTTGAGGGTATCTGTACCAATAGCAAGGTGAGCTTGAAATGTTGCTTCTTCAAACTTTGTAGAAGATGCAAGTATGTAGGTATCCCACCAATATTGCAAGAGGGATGAAATGATTCTTTTCCGAGCCTTCCACTGCAAATCTTGACGGGCATTGTTTTGCATATAGCTTTTCAAGATTGCTAACAACGATGTCAAGAAACCAGAGATATTCACAGTAGAATCTCTTGCCACAACTGGCACGCGATCTCTTACAAGTGATCTCTGGAGTCGATTCATCTTGCTAGGTTTGAGGGTTTTGACCAAAATGGCCTGGCTGGTCTGTGCGTTATGTGCAGTAATGAACTGGGTCATGAACTCGAAGCAGGCTCCCAACCAATATACTTGAGTTGGGCTGCCAGCTTTTTGTAGCAGAGGAATGAGAGGCGAATTTTGTAAGGGATGGACTATCTACAAATTTTATTTCAACTATCAGTACATGTCTATCTACGGAGTAAAACAAAGGGACGGCACGGTCACTAACCTGTGCGTCTCTGAAGCTTGGCCCCAACGCGTTCTTCTCAGCCAGTGTATTCAACAATTCTCCAACAACTTGTCTAAACTCTTGATTGTCAGGCAACTGATAAACCTGCATGTATGCCTGGCATATATCTGCAGCATTCGTGCTGGCCTCCTGAGAGGCTGATTCGATAGCTTTTATGTATCGTGGTAGGATTGCCATATCTGTCCAAGATAAATTGTCCATCGCGATTGGCGTCAGGGTTTTCAAATCCGAAGGACTATGGGAGTCTTGTGCTAAAGACTTTGAAAGCTTCTGATATCTTTGCAACGGAGCTTCTAGAGTGGCGAACTTTGATTGCACAATGTCCATTGATAAAGGTTCAAGGAAGATTTCGATAGCACGATTCCTCATCGCTCTCGATAGTTCACCAAATCGAGGATCCATAGTCAAGAAAATTCTGAAATCTGGATGAGGTCGAATCATCTTGGGCTCACCGTCGGGTCCACAATGCTCATTGATGCTCAAGAACCCGTTAGGTTCTAACAAAGAATTCAGTCTGTCAAGCACAGATGCACTGCATAGATTAGCATTATCAAGGACGAGCCAGTCGCCCTTTTCAAGTGCCTTCACAAGCACCCCATCAACCCACTCGAACCGTGCAGTCTCGAGAACCATAGGAGTACTGGACAACTTTGCGCATGTTGCAGCTAGCTCACCAAATTCTGCCAAGGAAGTCTTTCTCTTGAGCTCCTGTAAAACTTGACCGAGCTCATGAAAGTATAATTGAGTATAATCGCAATGAGAGTTCAAGGATTCCAGAAGGGCAATGGCTTCCTTTGGCACAAGAGCCGGAAGTGAAGACAAAACACGATGAGTGAGGAAATCGTTCAACTCCTGGAGGAAGGTACTTGCTCCCCGTTGAGGGTCGACTTGTTCAAAGCCACCAACCAAATCCATAGTATCAACGTCAGAATTTAGAGGAAAAACTGCCAGAGATTTGCCACTGGCCGCAGCAATGTGTTGAATGAGAGTAGTCTTTCCCGAGCCCGAAGAACCTACCAGAATACATGGTAGATTTTGTTCGATACAGATCATCACAGATTCAATTTCGGGGTATCGCTTAATAGGATCGATGCGAGGAAATTGCAATCGCTGTATAAGCGGATCTCGTCGGGTGTAAGCCATACCTACCTGGTAGGACAGTAAACTGAGATTATCGAATAGATGGCGGAAGGGAGGATCGGAACCAAAAACATTCGTAAAGATCTTATCAATTTCTTGTCGGTCTGGGTTTGATCTAAATCGTTGTCGGAAAATGAGGTTGAGAAAATCAGAGGGCACTGCAGCTGCTAAAAATGGCGCAGAAGACGAGAGCAGCTGCAACCAGCGGAGAATATCACGTAAATTAAATTCCCATGGACCGCCTTGAGCGCCAAAAGCCCGCCTGTGAACAATTTCATGCTCAAGTCGAGATACGAAATTTATGATTGTAAGAACAACCTCATCTGACATTTGAGGGAAATTGTGCCTACATATTAGTTCGAGATCATCATTTCTAAACACATCAGCATACACAACAGTAAACCGATTTACAAACGAAGCAGGCAGTCCTTTTCTTCCGCCACCTTGGTGATGCGGATTCTGGGCCGCAAAAACCGAAAAGTTCGGATGACACTTGAAGGACTGGTCTAATTCGGAAATATAAACTTCACCACGGTGGTCAAGACATGCATTCAGGCCCTCGAGAACAGACTGAGACGCAAGATTCATCTCATCTAGAAGGACCCATTCGCCTTTTTGCATGGCCTGGAGGAATGGTGCATCACGCCAAGCGAAATGGCCGGCCTCAGCACCTTCAACGGGAACATCAGACCCAAAAAGATCCATGAGATCTGTCTGTTCCGAGAGATTGATTCGGGTGAGAGGCATATTGCAAGCGCGAGCAAGAGCGGCAATCAGAGTTGTTTTACCGACACCAGGGCTACCCTCAATAAGAATTGGTTTCTGAACCTGTAGTGCACGGAGGACCCTCATTGCATTCATCTTTGTGGTTGGCGCATGGAAAGCGAATCCCGGATCAAGCTCAGAACCAGGTTGTTTCGCTATTGAAAAGTCACCGATGCTCAATAATCCTCCTCCGTTTTCTAACAGCACATCTTTCGCGTAGATGGCGTTCAAATCTGTATTCAAAAGTTCCCCGAGTTTAGCAACGCACTTAGTCCTCTCCTCTCGAATGCTATCGGGGCTGATTGCTAATAATGCAGCAGGATTGGCGCCCAGGGTGTCTATGTAAACCATCGCTGCACCATGAAGGACTGCAAAAAGAGGATCGGAAGATTTGCTGCCATTCATAAAATTGACCCATGCCAAAATATCTCGAACAGAGATCGAAGTAGATGAAGTAGATCTGAAAGTCTGCCCGAACCATTCGGAGAACAGAACAATTGGTTTTGCAAAAGGCTTGAAATTTTCCGACAACTTAGTTTCCACAATTTGCAAGACATCCTCATGTTCTGATAGCGAGGGAACCCATATCTCGGTAAATCGATTTCGCAGGGCAGGTGAAAGTTCTCGTTTACCGTAGTCGCCACCTGGATTCATGGTTGCAAAGAATTGAAATCCTTCAGCTGCTACAACGAACGAATCGTCGACGCCCTTTTCTGCAAGTAAAATTGATCGCTGGGGCTCAAGAACGGAGTTGAGACGCTCAAGAACAGAATCGTCTGCCAGTGAGATCTCATCAAGCAAGAATAGTTGACCTTCTCTCATCGCCTGCACAAGACTTCCATCAGACCATTCGAAGAGTGATTTGGCTTTTGCTTGAGAATTGGCTATCAAACTTTGCAATTCATCTGGAACTTGAGCAAGTTCTGTGTCTGGTAATGAGAGATACGTAGCAATTAGTTCATCGACATCGCTGTCGTGTCCAGCTTGTTGGCCAAGCTTACTGAAGGCTGAGATGAGATGGATTTTCAACTGCTCTAATACCGTAGCGCGATTGCGGACAGGTCTCTGTGCACCTATGAGATCCCCCGTCTCGGTATTTTGATGGGCGTTAACAATGTTTAGATCCTTATGAAAGGCATCAGCAAGCATCTGACACACAGTCGTCTTCCCACAGCCTGTCTCGCCGACCAAGAGGACAGGCTCATTATTTCGAAGCGCATGCGCGACAAGGACATAAAGTCTACGCATTGCCTGGGTCCATACAACTCCCTGAGAATTTGCAGTGGCGTCATATGATTTGATTTCTGGCGAGAGGTTCACATCGTAGAGAACAGCGGGATCCAGCTTGACCTTCATAACTTTTTCGATGATCTCTTTTACTGCAACTCTTTCTTCTGGATTTCGAACACGTTCCGCGAGTAGCATGTACCCATTTGCAGCAAGCTGTTCTCGATTGTCGGCATCTCTGAGAGCCCAACGGAACAGATCTCTCAGGGTTGCAAAGCTGTCTTTCTGTTCAAAAAGACGATTGGATTGTCGTAATCTCGAAAGCTCCTTATACACGGTGACAATTCTTCGGCAATCGGATGGAGCCACTTTCTGACTACGCTTTTCTAAAATGAAATCAAGCTCGTCCTCCGGAATATCGTCAAAGTGAAGTTCTAAGAATCGATTTCGAAATGCACGTGAGAGTGTTTTTCGGCCTCCGTATAATCCAGGAGGATTTTGGGTCGCAAATAGCATGAAATTGTCATGAGGCCGGACAATCTCTTGGGTTTCTGGAATTAGAAGTTCACGGTTGTCATCTAACAATCGGTTCAAGGCTTCGAGAACATCGGTCGGGGCCAAGTTCAATTCGTCAAGCACGATCCAGTGGCCTTGTCGTAGGGCCTGCACCAAGAGGCCTTCCTGGAAACGAAGCTGTCCATCTGAGCCAGATATGTACGTCCCCAAGTACTCTTGTAGATCTGTGTGCTCATGATTGTTAATTCTTACAAATTTGTTTCCGCTAAACTTTGCGAGATATTCTATCATACTTGTTTTTCCAGATGAAGTAGGTCCCTGAACAAGGACAGGAAATCGTCGAGTGGAAGTCGCACGGACCAAATTGAGCATGTTCCGTTCAACGAATGGTGTAATAATGTAATGGGGCTGTTCTTGAGGTTCTTCTGAACCCTGCATCATCCAATACTGGCGGTCCCGTTTCTTGTTCATGAAGCGAACGTATTGCTTTCCATCATCTGGGTGGCGTGGAGTTTGAGATAATAAAGATTGCGGATTCCCATGGCTGTCCAATAGGTGATGGTTTATCAGCGGCATGAGCATCTTTTCAGAATCTCTATTTAGCAATGTCAAAAATCCCATGGCGTATCCCTCATACAAAGCTCTGCGGAGCCCATATGACGGAGCAATTTCAGTGACATAACTCAAGACTCGAGTCAGAGTTCGCAGACTGAAATGCGGCACCTGATTTGCCCCATCTACCAGTCGTTTCTCGTCAGCCAAACGCTTCGTGTTGAGGTATAATCGTGCTACATCGTGAGCTGCTCGTTCATCGTTGCTGCTGGTACCTTTGAGGTAGGCTTTGATGACACCCAATAAATCATCAAGATTTCTATCAGGGCTATCAACATAAAGTTCAGTGAAGCGAGAACGTAAGCCCATAGGCAAATCACGTTTTCCAACATCTGTGGCCGGGTTCATCGCACCAAAGATACGAAAGTTGGGGTGTGCTCGAACTCTTTCGATTTCTCCGGTCTCTGATAACAGGATCGATGGCGCAGCACCGTTGCCACTGTGCAGAAGATCTGCTATACTCTCGAGAGTGTCGGGCGATGCAAGATTTATCTCATCGAGTAGTACCCAATCTCCATTGCGAGCCGCTTTGACAATGTTTCCCTCAATGAAAGTAAAAGCAAAGCCCTTTGAGCCACCCGAAAGCTGCACGTCAAACTGGTTTAAGCTTTCAGAAAATCGCTCCCATCGAGGTTTGAGGTTCAGCAGCGTTTGCAATTTCGACTCTGTCTTCCGTCTTTTCATTGGCTGCTCGGAATCTGTTCGAGAATTTGATTCTCTCTTCTTCAGCTCGGAGATGATTTTCTCAAACATCTTTGGGGCCTCTCGCCACAATTTTAGGGCTTTACTCCACTGGCTTCTGGCAATAGTCTTCCCTAACTGTTCAATATATTTTTGATTCTTGGATGCAGATATGCCTGTTGCAGCAAACAGTTCGTCAAACTCGTCCTTTAGAGGAACAGCCAGACTCCTGACATTCACTGGTTTGAAGCCACCAAGGAGATCGCCAACCTCACTCTGCTGAGACAAGTTGACAGCCGTGAGATTGAATCCCAAAGAGTCGGCCAGTTGCTGTACTACAGTTGTTTTTCCAATACCAGTCTCACCAACAAGTAAAACTGGCTCGGCCATTTTCACTGCCACTCCCACTTGTTCCAGCAATCTCTTGGCGTGCGTTGTATTTGCAAAAGGCCTCGACTTTTTGGTAGATTTAGAGACCCGACTAGAGCGTCGCTTTGACAACCGGACTCTTCCAATGGTCAGGTGGGATTCTGTATCTTCGTATCGTGGAACATGGGCAGTGAGAAAGTGTTCAACCCTTTGGGGGTCGATGTGCATCTCCTCTGCGATTGTTGAAATGATTGTTTTCCGTGTATCCTCAGTCTGTAAACTGCCAGCAAAACAATCGGTGGCTTCTAAGAACATCTCATATTTCGTTGATTCCGTAATAGGTTCGTCGCCATTCTTGGACCCAGCAGCAGTGAGAATTCCATCCAATCGACGACACCATTTTAGAAGGTCCCGAGGACTAATTGGGCGGCCAAGAGAAGTTCGACTTCGCGAGGCAAAGGATGGTTTATGGGACAACGCGTATAGTCGTTCATATACATTGATGATACCAGGGAGGAATTTGTGTAGAATTGGGTAGGTGCCCTGAATGATCTCTCGGAATTCGTCTTGTGTAGGCATCTCAACTGGGACTCGCTGCCACAATCTGGACCCCAGCATGTGCAGCGCAGGGGGGTTCTCTTTGCCCGTTACATTCAGCGATGTCCGTATACTGGCCAAAAGTCTGAATCCGCGACCTGCTTTGATGGTTTCGCCACGACTTGGAATAACTAATTCTCCTCGCTCAATGAGAGGCAGAATAACACTTATAACTTCATTTGGGGCTCTATCAAGATCCTCGATAAAAACCCAACGGCCTTCACGTACAGCAGTAGTCAAAACTCCCGCCCGCCAAGTAAACGATCCAGGCGTCGACCCGGTCGCATACATTCCAATGAGCATTTTTGCATCGGTCTGCTCGTTCAGGTGGAGCGACACCATATTTGATTCTACGCCCAACTCTCGAGCAAAGTCAGTGACCATTGACGTTTTTCCTGAACCAGCAAGTCCGTGAAGGAGAATTGGTGAAGAAGATAGTAAGGACTTTGCAAAAGACTCAATGTTTCTTGCAGTCGTAGATGTCTGTACTAGAGCAGACGACCGAGAAGGGGGACCATTGGGTCGAGGTAACAATGCGCCTGTGCACAATACAGTAAATGGAGAAAGTCCGTCGAGGTTGCAGCTTCCCGCGCTGAAGTTGCCCTCCTTTTGAAAGTTTTGCAAATCCTTATGGGCGTTTTCCAATCTCTCTTCCTCAAAAAGACCCAAAAATCCAAAGTCAACCGGCTGGCCGTCAAAGTCCCCAAGAACAGCATCCTCGCCCAAATATTCATTTATTAAAGCCTTCAGCTTAAAATCCGATGCGCACAAGGATTGACAGAAAATTCGGACTGCAAGATATCGAACCGCCCGGTCTTCATGCTGGAAGAGAGATTGCACTGTTGCGCCAGATATGGTCGAAGCAAAAGCGTGCTTGTCGAAATTCAACAGCCGGAAAATGGCCAGAAGAGTTCTTAGAATCTCTGGAGTGCGATATGTTGCCAAATCGGTCTCAGTCCATATGTATTGTATTTGCGATTGTAGATGTGGGGTATCTTGACTTCGAGGGGTCTTTGTCAAGTAGTTTTCGAGATAAATCGATAGATGAGGCGCAAGAGGTATTATTCGTGCAATCGCATGGATGACAGCAAGATTATTGTTCCCAAACTCTTCTGTAGAGGTCCATCTTGCGCAGGTATCCGCGAAAACAGAATGGAATCGAGTAAAAAGTGGTATTGTGAGTTTTGGGTCGAGCGCCGCGGCGGCAAGAGATGCGAGGAAGTTTGGAGAGGTTTGGAAACGAATGACTTGGAGTATTTCTTGGGGCAAGTCCTCGAAGCTACTCGCGACTTCAAGGACACCGTTCAGCCCATTTGCGCGAGTGTCGAGATCCATTTTGTGGTGATCAAGAAAATTCGCAGGTGTTGATGCTGATGGGCGATAACGAGAAAAAAAGTTATCGCAGCTCCAATTAAAGTGGGGCATTTACTGGGCCCACTTTATACTTTTGCTCTTTCGCCGACACCCACGCCTCCGCAACATCTCCAAAGCATCGCCCTCAAATAATCCACCCACCCCTCCCACCATGTCCATATCATACCAACAAGCAGCCCGAAGCTGCGCGCGTACTCTCCGCTCCCCATGGACCATCCGAGCCTCGACGACATGTCTAGCACAACGAAGGAATCCAGCTGACGCACGAAGATGGGCATCGGAGGTAGTTTCAAACCCAAAGATTTCAGGCATTGTGGATCAAATCAGTCAATTGACTCTGCTGGAAACTGCTGACTTAGTGGCAAGCTTAAAGGTATGGACGCTAGCATTATGATGGTGTTATGGGAGGAGGGGTTGACAAGGAGGGGCTTTGCTAATTCTTTATCGCTCAGTCACGACTCAACATTCCTGACATGCCAATGGGAGGGTTTTCTGCAGGTCCAGCTGCACCAGTCGCAGCAGCACCAGTAGAAGAGGAGGAGGCCGCACCAGTACAGCAGGCAAAGACACTATTCAACCTCAAACTGGAATCATTCGACGCTGGGGCAAAGCCAAAAATCATCAAGGAGATCAAGAGCATGTTGGGATTGAGTTTAGTCGACAGCAAGAAGTTTGTGGAGAGTGCGCCAAAACAAATGAAGGAGGGTGTCCCAAAAGAGGAGGCCGAGAAGATTGTTGCCACCTTGAAGGCATTGGGTGGTGTGGTCACCATGGAGTAGGGGATTGGTTCAGTTGGCTGTATGATTTACTGGGAAAATCAAAGTGTAACAATACTTGGGATGTGTACAAAATCTACTTCTCGCCGATTCCACTTTCTTGCACTGCAGCACAGGTTATTGGGGTGTTGGGCTCAACTGAAACCAATAGAGCTATCTATTTCAGTTAAGCGAATAAGGAAGACAACCTGGTGGTCCAAAAAAGGGATTCATCTTGGCAGCAGAGGTAACACCAACAGAGATTCAATTTCCTCCCTTGGTCCTCATTAAGAAGTGGTTGTTCACACAGCAGTCTTCATAGATATCATCCTCAGGAGGAGAGCCATGTCCTTCATCCACCATAAAAGCAGCAGTAAACACCTTGTCTAATCAGGCTGTAAACTTATCTGTGCCAAACTGAAATCTTTTATATCCCCTCTCCAGCAATTTTCCAATTGGGGGCCTGTATATCAGATCCATCCACTCAATCATTTCTTTCTCATCTGGAGATGATCTTCCACTTGGACGAGCATTAGATATATACACCACCCAGGCCTTTGATCTTCAGATCAAGATAGAGCCATTTGATGCTGCCCACGTGTTTGATTCTATTGCTGAATGAAAATTTGACTTGGTCTGTTTCTGTATGTGAGATCACAATCCGCTGTCGCAATCCCCAGTTCTAGGTGTAGACAAACTTGGCCACATGCATCCTTGACTAGACTTGCCCATTACTCTGCTTAGCAACGAGTACCCCAACTAACCTCTCCTGCGGCAGTGTCTTTGAATCTGTTGGAGTGCTGCTAACGCAGCGCTGCTTTTGTAAGGGGGTTTAATTGAACTTACATCTCAACGCGACCCCACCAACACAATTTTGGTTTGGGGGTAGTAGGATCCAAAGGATATAAACATAGATGTTTTGTAGCCTCAGTAATTGTAATTAAAAAGCTAATTCTATAGAAAACAGTGGTCTAATGTCTTTTTTGATTCAGATCATCTCTGTGTTTCCTAAGCTCAATCGCCTAAATCTTGCCAACAGTCAGACTGGGCTGACTTCTACCCAGAGATTGTATCATCGCTTGCCATCCTTGCAACAACTTCACTAGTACCGCGAGGAATAGACTTTTCTTCCCACATAACATCTATTTTCAGCATTCCCTGATAGACCTCCCCAAAAATGCTGATTATCTGATCTCGCTCAGCCATTCCATCTCGGAAATCACTATTAAGTGTGAACAAATGATCACGACCAAGAGTCAAGCCTCCCGTGGGTGGTCTGAAGTTTACCCCAAGGGCATGCTGTAGATGCGCAGCGGCTTCTGGAGAGGAACTTAGAAAGTCGTCCACAGCGACAATCTCATGTTTGCCAGACTCTAGAAAGCCACTGTCAACACTACGAAGCAGATCTGCGATTGACTGATTTCGCTTGACAGAGATACGCAGAGGTGCTCTCGTAATCAATGGCCCTGCTACATCTTCGCTGCCAACCATTCCCCCCACACGACCAGTCCGAGCTAGCATGAAGGCAATGTCCTCGTTCCCCGTGATCTTTGCCAACGTCAACGCAAGCGCAGTCATTGAGACTGTATACTCTGATACCCTGAGCCATCCAGGAATAGTCAGCTCGGTTTCTACGGAAAATCTACGATCTGTCAGCGAATCTATCCTTTGGTTGTCTTTGAATAAAGCCTTGAAGTTTGCGCCTTTGAAGTGCGATTGCAAGAATTTAAGCGATCCACTCTTGTCGGAATTGTTTCGGTGTTGAACGATGCGCTTGAAGGATGGCCTGCTACGGAAACCTGAGCTACCAGTCTTGTACAAGATATTCAGTTCTTCGTTCAGGAGTTCAAGCATTAGCTGATCCAACAGCCCATGGCTGGCATACCAGATCAAATGGGTAGGCAGAAAATGGTAGGCGGTACTGGCCATCGTACTGTTGTAATTTCTTAGTGTGGATCTTGGTATTGATTCTGTTTTAGCATAATAAAATAATCCCTCTACGACAATCAAAGCGCTTAACACGAATCCCTTGAAACGATGAGAAGTCTCCATCAGCCATTAGGGGTTAAGCGAGCAGCCTTGCCGCTTTGTCATATTGCGAAACTGTACAAATTACTCCATTCCTACCAACTCTTATGATAGTCATTTCTTTGCAGGGGCTTTACACCACATTTGTACTTGGGGATACTTGGAAGTCGGCTAAATTTCCTTGCTTTGAAAGTTCAGATTTTAGAGTAACGCAACACTAAATTTTAGCAAAAGGGCAGATCGAAGATTTGGGATACGAGGAAGTTTGTTGTATAGATAGTCTGATTTTTGAATGTTCTTGGATATATCAACTATAACCTAAAAGTTGCTATGATACGGCGCTACTGTAAGGTTGTGTAATAGGTCGTGGTGTAGTGTTTTCTCCGGCCTCAAAGTCTTGGGATGAAAGGAGGATTTTATTAGATAAAAAGAGGCTCACGCGGAACAAATTATGGATTTGAATTTTTTGGTTATAGAGTTCTGATATGATATGCAGTAGGCTAGCCCTTTTTGGCAGTGCATGCACTTTGCCATCTCCACCACCACCAACACTACTACCAACATCACTATGCTAGCCAATTAGTATCTATTAAAGCTTCGCAACAATCATCTATCTCTATCTCATACAAAACGACCTAGTTTCGAGGCCCTGTCTCGAGGGAATAGAAGTAACGGAATTGACGATATCGTCCAGTCACAACAAATACAAGGAATTAATAGAATCAAGGCTAATGCGTAAAGATAAACGAAGCGCAAGCCCCAGGAATACTACACTCAACCACCACCAAAGTCCTTTAGAAGTAGACTACAAAGTAGGAAGGTAGGTAGAAGTAATCTTACAATAATTTATTTTCTTAAAATTGAGTATATTACTCTATATATGGAAAAACGTGTAGAGAAATATAATCTCGCTACTCTTATTTACTAACGAAACTCCTACAATTCTGAAATGATAACAGAAATACCACTTATTCTAAGTAATACTAACGGAACTACCCCTCTTTCGAGAGGTATTAATTTAGGGGGTATTTCGGTCAAGATCCAATTACTGTATGTAGGGGGGTGTTTAATAGTGATTTACGATAAATAGGGGGTTTTTAGGACATTTACCGATAGCGAAAATACATGAAAAAGTCATGAAGCAGCACATCATGCTTGTCTTTCGGAATTTGGTGTTTGGTAGGGGCAGCGGACAGCAATCTTTTTAAATGGTTGATGTGAAAGAAATGAAACGTTATACTACAAGTATACTGGCAGCCTGTAACCTATAATATCGACGTGACTGTACGTGGCCATTTCTGGCCAATCAAGACTTCTCGACCGCTTTCATTTCGCATGTTTACATTTCGCCAATATCGCTTCAGATGGGTGCTAAGCGAGGCCAGATTTTCGCATGAACACATGCCTCGTATTCCACATAATAAAGTCCTATCTGAGAACGGTATAAACTATCTTACTATACTCCCCAAATAAACACGTTAAAAGACCAACCGTAGCTAGCTCTAAATCCCTCATAAATCATATCTACCAGTACTCCGGAAAAAAAAAACACCCATCTAAATACCATCCCCTCAATCCATCCACAACCTCGTCCCCCCCTTAGTCCTCTCCACCATCTTCTCCGTAATATTATTCTTCATCTCCTCATCATTCAATCCCACCTCCTCAGCTTTGGCCGCAAGCGCCGCCTCGGGACACCAGCTAAACATATTCTTCATCTTTTCCCCACCAAAGTTTAGGCGTTGCGAGCTTTTATTAACATCATGATAACCCAACGGTCGCTCCCCCCACACAAGATCAACACTAAACGCACTAGCCGTTTTCTGATCCGGCAATCTACCTCCAAGCTGCTTCATCTTCTTACTGAACCAAACGTCTTCAAAAAGGCCATCGCGCGAACCATTGTCCCCAACATCATCAGCGATATCGTATTTCTGGACTATTTCCCGCGCAAGAGATACGTTGCGTAGGGAGAGTCCGCCGTTGTAGGCATCGAGGACAAAGGGATGGAATGCACCGATGAAGTCCCAGCCGAAGAAGTCTTCGATGGAGCGTCCGCTGTTGCCGCAGAGGATACTGTCCGTTTGGAAGTTTAACATGTATTCTGCGTTGCCTAGGAGATCCCAAAACCATCTTGATGCGAGAAAATGGCTGATTCCTAGGTAGTTCTTTAGGTAGCTGTCTGTTGGCAACTCGATGATCTTCACTTGGCCACTATTAAGCAGACGTTTGAATGGCGCTGAACCATGGCCGTATGCAGAAAGTGTGTGGACTGTGGAGCGTCGCGTGAGGAGTAGTATAGGCCATGCTGGACCGAGGATGGTGGAGAAGTGCAGGATTAGGGGGATGAGTGTTGTTAGTGGGCGGGTCTCGATGATTACTGCGACGGATTTGGTGATGGGGAAGAGATCGATTGAGGAATGGGTGGTAGAGGAGGTAGAGGGGGTATTTCGATGGGGCGCGAGGAGCGAGGTAAGGGTACTATGATCGGAGGTTGTGGAGTACCAGTACGTCGTTGCCGCTGAGAGGACGAGGAGGAAGCACGCGAGTGCCGTGATGATTAAGGTTCTTCCTTTCATGGTGTGAGATTACATACTCATGGGCAGTACTCGTACCGGTAGTAATATCGTGAATTACTGGATTGCCCACTCCGTACGTGAGTAGTTTGGATGAAGAGAGGGAGCGTGCAAGAG
Organism: Hymenoscyphus linearis; assembly: GCA_900536425.1. NCBI lineage: Eukaryota > Fungi > Ascomycota > Leotiomycetes > Helotiales > Helotiaceae > Hymenoscyphus > Hymenoscyphus linearis. The sequence continues at coordinate 464,736 of UNPR01000002.1, forward strand.
AGACTGGAGGGAGGAGGGAGGATGGAGGAGAGAGAACTCGAGAGATGGGAAAGAGAGCACGAGTACCGAGTACAGTATCCAATTCGCACCCCGGGACGCGGGATGCGATTGTTTCTGCTTCACGCACGAATCATCGCCCGTCCCAACCTTGGAAGTCCCGAGCTCTCTGACGCTGCCCGTGCCAATTTCCAGGGGTCACCATTGCGTTTGCAGGTGTCCTCAATAGGTAATACGTAGGCGCCTGGTACCCTATTCGGATTCATCATCCCAACTGAGGGGGTTGTACTGTACGTAGTACTGATGAACACACAGTAGCCATGGAAATTGATACGACATAAAGAGATAAAAGCATACCATAAAACATCCTACTCTATAAATTAGCAAGATGGAGTAGATAATTCAATCTTCTTACGGAGTATATCTATTTTTGTTTTGTCTTTCCGATTGATTGACGTTGCGTTTCAATTGGAATCTTCCAATTGAGCCATGTGGTAACATCGCAAGCTACCTATTTTGTCCACGCATCCCGTCCGCGCATCCTTGGATGAGAAAAAGGGGGGACGGATCCATGGATGCGCCACTACTGTGGCGTTTCCTTCTGACACAGAATACAAACGTAAAAGTGATCTACCTGTACGTAATTATTGCCTGAAGATGATACTCCGTGAAACTCAAGATAGATATCCGGACAGATAATAGAAAAGAGTCATAGGAAATACAAATTGAAACTTAACCATTCTAAAGAGAAAAAAAAATCACAATATGGTGTTAGAACAATAGTACGCACATTTTCGCGTTTCAAAAGTAGTAAAAGATCAAGTAATACCGCTAGTCGGTTCGTCCTTTCTCTGCGCTCAAGCAACAGCGTAGAGAATTGTTGCTTGAGCGCAGAGAAAGGACGAACCGACTATCATGATTCATTACTAAACAAGCATGAAGTATTGTTTCGTAAGTATGCAATAAGCACCGATACTTTTCTATTATCTTGTAGCCACTAAGCTAGAGGTACTAACATCCGTAGAATTTAACAAGGGAATGATTGGTTACGGGAAAGATCTCTGTTTGGGAAGTACCGTAACTAAGAAAGGCAAGGGGAGCAGAAAAAATAACACTAACTCCAGGATAAAGATTTTATAACCCGCAAAATACTTTTCTGTAGTACAATCTAAATTGGATCTAACAGTTCCTAAAAAGCAATTGACTTTTCTCTAAAATCTCGTCCCATTGACTCCCTGAACACCCTTTCCAAGTTGCGACGCAACAACAGTAGCTTCTCTGACAGCTCTCGCAACAGTCCCTCTCACTCTCCCCTCTTCCAACACTAAAAGTCCTCCAATCGTACATCCACCTGGTGTACTAACTTTATCTCTCAACAAAGCTGGATGTTCGCCATCTAACACCAAACCCGCAGCACCTCTCATAGTTTGCGCTGCCATACGTTGCGCTTCTGCTCTTGGTAGTCCCATTGCGACAGCGCCATCAATAGTAGCCTCCAACATCAGCGCGAAGAAAGCGGGGCCACTTCCACAGAGAGCGGTGCTTGCGTCCATGTTACTTGCTGGTAGATGAACTACATCTCCTATCCGTCTGAATATCCAAGTTACGAGACTTGAGACGGAGGGTGGGAGAGGTGGTGTACAGGTCGCAATTACTGTCATGGATTCCTTGATTGCGGACGCGGTGTTGGGCATAGCTCGTACAACTCTACATAGCCCTTCCTTCTCTGGATCCGATGGCACGGTTGAATAGAGGTAGCCGTAGATTTGATCAGATTGTAAGCCGGCGCAGATACTAATGAGTAGTTTCCCTTTCAAGGCTTCGACCATTCCTTCTTCTGCAAGGATGTCTTTCACCATGTAGGGTTTGCAACCTAGGAGGATGATATCTGCTTCTTGACATGCCTTTACATTCTCGTTTTGCACGACCTTAACAGAGGAGATGTGTTCTGAGAGTGCTTTCTTGATTTTCTTTGCGCTTTCTGGACGTCGAACGCAGGCTACGAAGCGGGAGGGGAGACGGGAGGGCGTTTCCGAGGGGGTGGACGTGCCAGATGAGGATGCTGATGTGGGTTTGGGCAGGGAGAGTTCGTGGAGTGAGGAGAGGATTCCAGACAGAATTGCTATGCCCATGGTTCCTATGAATTAAATTAGCATATGGTTTTATGTAGAGAGGCTGGGGGCGTTAAAAAGGGGGGTGGGGGTGGCTCTCGCTCAAGTTCTTTAGAACGACGAGGCTGCTCTCCCATCCCCCTCTGATTTTTTGATTGCGCACAACAAACAGACAAACAGAGGAAAGCGACTTACCACAACCTAGGACAGTCAATGTCATTTCCGATGCTGTATTTGAGGCCATCTTGAGTATCTCAGTTCGATTCCAAATACTTCGCGACGAACAAGTTCGATTTTTAAATTTCAAGAGGGGGAGCCTTGGAGGGGTTCAAGTTCTCAGCCCGATCACGGCGATAAGATTGGAAGCGCCCACAGTGGCACTCCCCTGTCAAAGCTCTCCTTCACCATGTCACATCCCCACAAAAGCTTCACGTCTCTCATCCCGCCTCCATATGGCTCATCAGCCTCATCACCCTCAAAAAACCATGAGGACCGCAATTCCACAACGGTAACCAGCACGAACACTAGCGAGAAAAACAAATCCACAAATCGGAATTCGAGAGAGAGTAGAAAGAAGGCATCTAAGAGGGAAAAAGAAGGAAATATGGATCCCTTCGAAGTGCGCATTCGCTTTACGCAGCATTTACAGCATCTAAATGCCAGCGTGACGAGCGCGAATAAAACTGCGCAGTATGCCTTGAAGTTTCGCGATATGGATGAGGATTTGCACAATTGTATTTTGGAGCAGCTGGAGCGTGTAAGTGGCCTCTTTACTATTATTCTTACTTGGGAAGGGAATGTGTTTAGGAAGGAAGAGAGAGAGAAAGAAGGACATGAGCTAATACTTAAACAGAATTCTATGAATAACCGCGCGAATATAATGTACTTTATCGAGCACCTCTGCGATATGGCGGCCAGAGAAAAACATCACGATTACGTCCGTATGATGCAACGAGATATCCTGAGGATTGTCGATGCTGTTGCGCCTGAAGATGGATCTGGAGCAGCGAATGTCAAAGTCGTGCGAAAGGTTTGTCTCCCCTCTCCTCTCATCCAACTTATCTATTAGCGAAAAATTTACACAATTTCAAAACCCCCAACTAACACTACCCCCCCAGGTTCTCCAGGCCCTAACCCAAAAAAACTACCTTTCCGCCCAAACCCTTCTCGAAATCGAAGAATGCCTGATATCCCGAGACACCCACAGCCAACCCACCTCCCCCTCTTCCCCGGTGGACATCGAGATGTCCGGCGTCCCCCACCGCCCCTCCATCTCCAAAGCGCCCAAGCTCGACAAGAAACAAGTCGAGCAGAGAATAGAAGAGGACCGCGAGCGACACAAGAGGTTACGCGAGAACATCTGGGCGATTTCGAATCCCGAGGGTGAGGATAAGGAGTTCAATAAGATGTGGGAGGAGACGAGTGAGGTGGGGGAGGATGACTTTCTGCTTTATGAGGAGGAGGCGGCTGAGAGGGGGGTTTGTGCGGGGGAGTGGAGGGAGGAGTTTGCGAGGACGCATGGAGGTGTTGCGGAGGTTTAGGGCGGAGGTGAGGATTCTATACGGGGTCGAAAGGAAGTTTTGGGGGACTCATCAATCAAGTGGGAGTCGCTTCTCGAGTCTCGCTTGTGGGATATTGAGTTACTGTATAGGCTGCATTGCATTGGAGTTTGAGGGGATCTGATAGGGGCGTTTTTTTACCTCATGGGAGGTCGGTTCGGTTACTAAAATCGTTGTTTTTACCCATATGCGATTCATATTGCGTACTCTCACCCATACATAGTAGATTTAACATTTACTGATCTTTATGTCTATTGAATACTTCCTCTTGTCTTTGTTTATAAACAGACTTTGGTCTCAGTTTGGTCGGATATCTCACTTTTTATTTCTGAAAATTATGTATACGACGATACAGGCAGTTAAGTTATTATGCAGAGTTTATCAGATAAAAGCATTTTACGGGGGTATAAACTCTCTACTCATACTATTCGCACACTGCTCATTTTCCGATTCAAATCATTTCCCGCGACCGTTCCTTAGAAGCAAGTCATACCAACCAACGCCTTTTACCCATATTAATATCAGCAAGTTTTCCCTACACTACAATAATTCCGACCTAGCCCTCTTCGCTGCAGGCCCGTTCATCTCCACATCATCATCATCGTCTGGCGCAGCTCTCTTCCCGTTCGGTGCTAAAGACTTCTGAGCAGCTTTATTCCTATCATCAAAATTCCTAAGAAGTCGCGCGTAATCAGCCTCCACGCTCCCAGTAACCTCTTCCAATCTCTGAAGTCGCTCCGCTCGATCGAGTTGGATAAGCATGTCCTTGTTATGTCTATAAAGCCTCATCTTGACCCACAGGTTCCAAAGGCGATACTCGAATTCTCGCGCTGGCTTATTTAGGATATTCTTCGTGGAAATATCGAGCAAGGATTGGCGGATACCGAGAGGGATAAGGGAGAGCATTTGCATCTCTACCACTCTAGCGAATTGTCTAGGTGCGATCTTGAGTTTGGTACGTATTTGTTCGAGGAGGGCGGTATTGAGGATTTCTTTTGGGACGGGACCTTTGGATCTGATTTGGACGCCTGTGTTGATTTTCACGCCGAGGAATTCGGGGAGAGTGCGCAAGCGGGCGAGGTCGTTTAGATCGCGGAGGTCGTCGAATGCTTCGTTAGGGTCTTCTACGGTGATTTCAACCGTGGAGGGGTCTTCGAGGAAGTAATCGAATATTGCGTTGTAGAATCGCGAACCATTTCCGTCTTTCTGATATGGTGGTAATAGAAGAAATTGGGAAATCCGAGATCGTGAAGGAAGGGACGACAATTTAAATTCTGGTAGCGGGAACGTGAAATCGGGTGTGCCTTTTGGTTGAAGTTGCTGTTTCTTTCCGGTAGGTGACGAAGGTGGCGTAATCGTTTGGTAGAAATAATACTTGTAAACCGTCGAATAGCCCATGAAATGGTAAGGCGAGGTATTCGGTTCCAGGCCGTCCTTGCTTTTCTTCTCGTAGAGGAAAAATACGGTCCATCTTTCCAACGACCATTCCGGCTCGCGCAAATCAATAGCTGTACCGCCCTCAATGAAAAATGGAACTAGAATTTGGATGCGCTTGATGATTTGTTGGACGGCCATATCTGCTAGACTTCCCTTCCATATCTCTAGGGTCTTGGGACCGGTGTTGATTGTCTTCCATAGCTCTCCGGGGGGTGTCCAGGTGGCATAGGTGGAATTTGAGATTGCGGCTTGGAAGTCGGAGGTTTTTTCGAATGCAGCTGTATTTGTCAGTGACGACAATCTAAATATAAAGAATTGAACATACTCTTTGGTAGAAATGCTTCTAATATAGCCTTTAGATCCGTGGGTTCCGTCTCTCCAACGGCCTTGAACTTCTTATTGTAGGTGATTTGTAGAGCCGGTCGCATATCACAAGCATTGTATTTGAGATTGATATTCAATCCTTGATACCCAAAAATCGTCTCCTCGTCGCCGAATACGGGGTACGTGAATTTGGGGTGGAAGTTGTGGAAGGTCTGGGTTGAGGAGATGAGGTGGATGTTGACAGCCTGGTTTGATCCAGTGGACCCTGAGACATGAAAATTAGCCAGATGAAGCTGAAGGTATGATGATTGAAGCTGTGAGATATGCAGATGAATCTATTGATGCTGTCGTTTATGGCGCAGATTGTCGCATTGCGAGGATCTGGATTCGCATGTTGGTTGCGCACTTTGAATTGCGACGAGATAAGGATATACGGTACTTACAGTCAGCCTCAACGTTACTCATGATGTCAACCTTGATGCGAGAGTCGCGAAAGCTTCTGATAAATGAGTGTTGTTGTCGGATTGTATTGTAGGAGAGAGTGGTTGTGTTGATACAGTCAGGTGTGCTAAGAGTTCGGGTTCAAGGAAGTTGAGTTGACGGTAGGACGGACCACTTAATGACCTGAGCGTTTCCTCCTTTTCGCGTTGATTGAGACGCGACTTTTTTTGTGCAGGGATTAAAACAGTGGAACCACTTTAGCGAACCTCCCATGCAGGTGGAGGTGTACTCGAGTACAGAGCAGAGGCACCTGCAATTTGCCAGCTCAGAGTGAATTCATTTAAGTCTTAGAAAGTTGACTTCACTTTCAAAAAGGGAACCTAGTGAAGTAGGTTTCCAGAACTTGAGGAATTGATACCTTTAATCAACTGAGGTTTGTTCAAATTCATAGCTCATTAGTTGACAAAGTCTGGGTGTGGTTAAAACCATATAACCACAACATGGATAAAGCATTTTTTATTAGCACAATATTGTATAGCACATAATCAATGGGATGTAAAATCAACACTTTGAGACCCGTATGACCCCATAATTGATACATACATATGTATTCTACTCGCGCGCGCTTGCTGATTAATTGATCCTATTCGCAAAGATTCAAAGATTCATTAAATAGAATAATCCCTTTAAGTTTTGATTAATGACACCACTAATAATGAATTATGTCCTTTTCTGACCTTGAGCTTCTTAACCTGGATGATGGATTTGTTGCTGTTGGGTAAGATTACTGTACAGGAAAGTATGTGATCTAAAACAAGTAAGTGACCATTTACTGTTTGTTATTTTGAATATCTTACTTTCCAAAGCAATTTATTACTATATGCTTGAAAGCCAAATGTAGTTTACTTTGCGTTCTTCTCGAACGCTAATGTACTCGTAATTATTCTAGTAATTAGATACGTACTATCATGTTTTGTTGTTGTTGTTGCTCTCATTCCGACTTTTATCTGACATACAAATATTTAATGTGAATCTGATTCAAAAGTTCTGAGTTGTGGCAGAATATTTGGTCTATTGATACAGTTCAGTACCCCATGGGAACATTCGACATTCGTTGATATTCCATCACTTTCCAGAAGGTGATGTAGAACAACAAGAGGCGATTGATTGTTGCACACTTGCAGGTTCAATGAGCGTCGGCAAGACAAAGATGAAACTATAACACAATCGCCGTGCAGAAGCTCAAGACTTTCCAAAAATCACTTTAAAACATTATATTTATGTGGCACAAATTGCGCTCTCCTATATAGGATCACGTGCGCCACCTCAAATAAGCGAGGCGCGTCTTGAGTATGAGGTCCTTCTACCCAATCCACCTACACAACACTCCGCCCCATCGACCTGAAATACAACATATGAGTTTCTAGATAATCCTCTAGTTGCACCCACCAAGTCTAACACTTCCAGCATACATCTCATAGGTATCAGCGTTAGCAGAAGCCTGAGTTGCAGACAAAGCCTTAGCAGCAGATGGACCATAAGCATAATCATCAGTTCCATAAAGATGAGTGACCTCATGGAGGATAGAACCAGCACGGTCATAATCGTCATCAGCACAGGTACTAGCATACTCGGGGAACTCCCAGAATCCATTGTTTGGGCAAGGAACGATGACCTTTGCGCTGGGGACGGTGTAGAGAAGAGCATCGCCACCGGAGCAATCTCCGTAGGTATCTGTACACGAGATTCTTGGGGAGGTACTTTGTACACCTGCGACGGAGGTGTAGATGCTGCGAACTTTGGTCTCTTGCGAGGTGGACTTGAACCAGGTGGTGAAGTAGTCAGCTCCGGTTCCCGCGGCTGTGTAGGCTGCGTTGGCCATGGAGATGGTGTGGGATACACTGGTTTGGAGTAAGGATTGACGGGATGAACTGCAGCTGCTGTATGTCACTGATCGCTTGCCAATTCTGGAGTTTGGTGTGGCGGCGATGTCACGCTTGGAGATGTGTTGACTGGGATTTGTATTAGCGAGCTAGTTCCACGGTTTTTGACTGAGAGACTTACTCGGCGACCACACTTTGATCAGGAGTGATGTTGACGGTATTGGAGGTGACAGCAATACATTCTTCGGTCTCCATGTCCTTCAATGCCGGTGGGACTTCATTACCCTTGACATACTTGAATCCTTGGATTGCAGTCACCGAAGCACTCTGGATACCAGCGAGTTTGTAGGTCTTGGCTGCGTTGACTTCGGCGGTAACGGTCTCTCCTGGCTGGAGGGTTTGGTAAGAAGATGCACTGAGGTTACTCTTCTTGTAGTTGACGTAGACACCCTCGAAAGGAAGTGCAGCCCCGGCTATTTGGATATTAGCCTAAATCAGGACTGGCGAACGAACAGAAGGGCTACACCTAAGTTTCGGTAGACCATCTCTGAACAAAAGCTTCGGTTCGCCACAATTTGGCTTGTGAAAACTCATTCTGGATCAGGGTGATTTCCCGAAACTCAACTATGGTCACTTCGCAGAGGAATAATTCTTACCAGCATCAGCAACTAAAAGATCCATGGTGTTGTGTTCGCTGAGCACGGTGTTGCCCTTGAACACAGTTACAGCCTCACTTCCAGTGTTGGTAACTGCGACTGTAGCAATATGATCGGCTGTACCAGTAATCTCAACAGAAAGAGGGCAAGCAGCCATGGCAGCGCCAGCGAGAGCTACGATTGGAAGGACGTTTGAAATCATGTTGAAAAGCTTTTGATGTTGCACTGGAGTGAGTGAGTGAAGAGTGGTTGGTAGAAGGATGATCTTTTGAAAATGGAGGGAACACAGAGCAGTATATATACAAAGTCTTCTCCCCCATTCAACAGATACAGATGCCGTGGAAACGGGAGTTATACTACAGCTAGAGTCTCTGATTGATACAGCTTCCTCCACCTGATGTGATTCCCTAGCTGACTGGGTTACTCGAGTGTTACGGACAGCACGGTCAGTCAAAAGGCCGATAGTATAAAGGCTTCAAGCGAATGACATTGCAGAAAGGGCCAAGTCTATCAGGTGCATAGAATTTATACAAGCATCAACGAGCGCAATCCTTTCCAGATGTAGCAACTCGATCTGCCTCTTATCGACGATGCGGGGTTGATGTGGATTCAAGGTCCATGTGTGGTCACCGAGGAGATTGGCTGTTAAGAGTGTTGCAGGTGCTTGAGTAATTGGTACCTCAGTGAAACCTGGTAAAAGTACCGAAGAAAAACACCACTATGCCGGATTAGGAAGGCCTCTAAGTTGTTACCACAAGATAATGCTTATCACGCAGGATCAAGATCCCGATCGTGGGGAGAAAAAGCTTCTTAAAGCTTGAACGGCCAAGGTATGGCTTGGTGTCTTGGCTACATAGGAAGGTGGATGCATTGCGAAAGAGGCTTTGTGGTGTTGTTGTCGAGCTCAGGTTCACACCGTTTTCGGTCCATCCCGAATGGCTAAATCGTGAGCTACTGCAGGATTGTGTTTGGAAACAGCAGCTCGAGGGAGTTCCAGAACTTACATGTAGGCGCCCACGAGATAATATCACGAGCAAATATTTATCAGTGAAGAACTCTTCAACGACGTGTCCGTGTGCATAAAGGTGCAGAGGCTAGATCTTTTGAGCCTTGATAACATGAAATCCATTATCAAGGGAATTGAAGAAGACGCGTAATGAAACTCAAACCATTCGATAGACCGCATTTTACTATCAGAAGGTCGCCCCATTCAGGGGCGTCTTGGAAAGGAGGTTGGTTTATGGTGTTGTCTATCGGTAGTTTAATTCGGCGATATTGGGGAAAAGGGGGGGTTGCGACCTTAAGGTTCACACCTCACATACGAAACACGTGATTGCTGTCTTTTTTTTGGCTGCGGAAGTTTTTGGGATTATGGATAACTACCCAGTAAACTTCAAGTACAAGAAACTGTACTTCTCTTAATCCACCAAGCCCGTCTAAGACAGAGCAACCTTTACAAACACTGGTATTATGTCACGTGATCGATAGCCATGACCTGTGGACAGGGGGATCCCCAACACCCTCAGCCTCGCCAAAGCAAGGCCGCCAGGGGAGAGACGAGACTCGAGAAATCTCCAAGTGTCATCCACGGCTGTGCGATCGTCAACGCAAGGTATTCCAACCACAACCTGCCAATTCTCATCGCATCCCCTCCAGCATTCAATCTATTCAATCTTTTCGCTACATGTTTTCCCCGCCTTGAAATCGCCATGAGTCGGTAGCAGCAACGATTAGAAGAAACGTTCGTCGTGTCCAAACGAGCGAGTACTAGGCGAATACAGTACACAAAATAAATAGCCCGGTGTTAAATATTCCGAGATGTTGGACGGTCTATTCTTACTGCTCGTGCTGAGCGTGGTGATGGCGTTAGCGTAGGACAACCCTCCATTACAAGCAGACATGCGCTGAAGCTCGACTAATGCCACCTGTAGCTCATTCCTAGCCGGCGCACTTCCTCTATCCATGACTTTGTCTTCATCACAACTTCGCTTGATCTCGACAATAGGGATGGGAGTGCTTGTTGGCACATCATTGATAGTCATTATACCCGAAGGAATTGAAGCCGTTTATACCGCAGGCGAAGCAGGACATTCGAATTCGCGACGGAGTTTGCAACAAAGGGATGCGGTCGCTTGGCCAGTGAGAGCTGGAATTGCCCCGTTACTTATTGAGAAGAGGAATCGAGATGCTATACGGCGGCGAGACACTGTTGTTTTAGACGAGTACTTGAGTGTAGTGATTGAGAGGGATATTGTTGGGAAGGATACCACAACACCCACTTCCCCTCCCGCCGAGAAGGGAACCACCCCGCCCGCAGATAAAGCTCACCCAGGAGAAAAGGCCAAAGAGGAACATCCACACGAGGGAGAGAAAGAGCCTCCTACGTTTTATGTTGGACTGTCGTTGATTTTGGGATTCATTCTAATGTTCCTCGTTGACAAGCTTCCACAACACGCCTCGGAAAATTTACAGCCTCCACACGCAGCAAGAGAAATCAATCTCCAAAACCTAAGCAGGACCTCATCTGATGATGTTGATGAAGAGTCGGAAAGTTTCCTACACTCAATGGCCCCTAGTCCAAAACAATCACGGAGTTTAGCCACCACTACAGGTCTCGTAATTCACGCTGCGGCAGATGGCATTGCAATGGGAGCTTCAACATCAACATCAAACCAGAAATTGGGGTTTATTATCTTCATTGCAATTATGATACACAAAGCTCCAGCTGCATTTGGATTGACTTCCGTCCTATTAAAACAAGGCCTTTCTAAGCGTGCTGCTCGAGGGCATTTGATTCTTTTCAGCTTAGCTGCTCCGATTGGGGCTCTCTCCACATGGTTACTGGTCAATATCATGGGAGGCAACCACGTTGAGGGGGAAAGAGGACAGTGGTGGACAGGCATGCTACTTTTATTTAGCGCAGGCACATTTTTGTAAGTCTCTTCGATGCTCACTTCACTCGAGTTTTATTAATAGTCCACAGATACGTCGCCATGCACGCAATGCAAGAAGACTCGGGACACGAGCACCAACATTCCACAAGTAATGGATACTCAGACGGAGGAAGTTCCCAGAGGAATAAACCAAAGCCCCAGATGAGGGATACTTTTGCAGCTGTAGGTGGGATGTTGATTCCACTGCTTACACAAATTGGACATCATCATTAGATGGATGTTGATTGCGTTTGTGTTGTTTTCGAAACCATGTATAATCATACTTGTAGCGTGAAACACGACTTGACCATGTTTCATTTGGGTACGCTTGTAGTTAGCGTTTTATTCTTCTTCTTATAAACTATATTTTGTGCCCTGGTTTTGATTTCGCTGGGGATGTGGAATCACGATCATGGTTATGTAAGATTTATGGGTTTTGGGCATGAACGGCAGAGGTGGAAAGAAGGACGGGGATGGGAGTTATATATCATTATCAGAAAGAACTTACTCTTGATTGGTCTGGAGAGTAAGCAGCCTGGTGTAGTAATCTTAGCATTGAGGAGATTTCGTCTTGAATGACTGAATACTTGATCAAATCGGATTAATGGGATGCGCCTTTGACTGCTCCCGGTATCTTGATGAGATTGATCTCATTTTCTGGAGTGACTTGTGCAGCTGTTTAGATTTCTACTCAGGGAAGACTTGGAGTACTTCACAGATCAAATATAGACTAGGCGTGTTGAAGGTTCTCGCTTGGTTTCCCCCTTTTTCTTCCCCTCCATCATTCTTGTTGAAGGAAATATAAAAAAAACGATCGTAGCCAAGAGAAATGTTGGTTGAAGGCTCCGTAAACAACACTGAAATATACAAGAATCTCTACGGGGGCAAAAGTCATGACGAACTGGAGTACACGGCTATTGGGCAGAAGTGTTGAATCTTGATACTTCTCAAAAGGCCCTTGGTAGAGACCGGTGTTTCCTAGAGAAACAAAGGTAGCCTTGCTTGGACTGTCATCTCGAGCCTCTTTACAACACATCGTTTGGTGAATCTGCAGAAAGCCCTGCCGCTTTAACTTTTACACACTTGAAGTTCTATTATCCCCTTCACTACCCCATTATTCATGTATTGGAATAAGAAACTCTCTCCCAGCAAATCACAAGGTTCATAAAAGTACAACATCTGGGTGCGGTGCCCCAGTTGGTTGAGCTACCTTGTCTCATATTTGCGAGATAAATCAACTTCTTGAGCCTAACGGCACGAGATGCAGAGTTAATCGGAGTCTTAGGACTTACATACTTGACAGGATACGGGAAAAGAAGTAGTAGACCGGTCTTTTGAGAATTGTCCCGGAACCGTTGAATGGCAATGGAAATGCAGCTTATTCTTTTGAGGTAAAGGGAACCTTTATACATACCGCAATCGAAATGCGCAGGCAAGACTACTATACTAGCGCGACTGGAAACAGCTGAAGAAGGTGAATTTATATATACGCTTCAAGTGTGCCTTGATTTTCCCTCACCCCTGCACCATAGAGAGTTATTTAAGCTAGTCTATGGTATGGAAATTGAGCGCTCGGATGTGGTCCATTGTGCCAGCGAATAACTAGACGTCTAATATATGTATTAGACAGCTTTTTGATTGTTTAATTAACTTTACTTATATATACGCAAAATCGGTTTGATATTGTATATGCGTATAAAGGTTTGTGTATATAGTACAAAATGAGGGTATTCTTCGCTACTTTTAGGCCACTTTTCTTTTTAAAGATATCCCAGCACCCTTTCGAGCACCACCACGCCCCCTTCTTACCCCATACCACTATGGGCCCACTTTTCTTCCACTGTTTACCTGGGGCAACAACCTCCCCTTTAGTAAGCGAGTTACTAAGATATATATGACCCCTACGCTCTCAGGCACTAAAAGATTGGCCCTATAGCCACTATATGCGCGCGCAGTAGGGTACCTGTATGGAGCCAACCCCGGAGAACTCCAATAAGGCAGAGAATTACGAAATGGCTCCTGTCTGTCAAATTCTAGAATGCTGAGCCAGTATGTCAACTATGGGTTCGTTTACACCCGAAACCGAGCACGAACCGACTGACAAGGAGTTTGAGAAGGTTATGAAAGATGTCTTGGAAATTTGAATTGAATCCCAGAGAGGCACAAGCTACAGATCAAGAATGGCGTCAAGTCACGGGCATTGAGAAAATCCAATGAACCATGGAGAAATATGGAGTAGTGCAGGAAAGGGCTTGCTAGACTAGTACAACAAAAGGCTTAGGATGGTCGGTATCTATCTATGATCGATCTTGCAAGAATGTTTGGATGGAGTCAATGGACCTAGGCAATTGAGCCAGCCATAATTGTTCTACCTCCCCTGCTTTGTTCTGTGATCATGGAAGTTGTCGATGTTGAATTGCACTGTACCTTAGAATCTGAAATGATAAGAAGAAGCGGAATGAGCAAACGTTGGAACTGGTATGGATAGCTGGGAAAAGCTTCATACTAATCCATTGAATTAAATACTTGTTTTTTGATCAACTGTAGAAGTACTCGTGTGAAATTGAAAACTTCAAAACCCGACATCCGGGCGCGACTAAACATGTGTACAACCATGATAAAAGATTTAGGAAATAGTAAATCAAAATCCATCAGGGCGAATTAATATGAATATAGAGACAGGGTATCATGGAATGATACTGATTGGGTGCATGGTGTCTCAGTCCAGATGGATGTAGATGAGTCAGCTGGAATGATAAAGGGAGGCTTTCGATGAAACCGTACTTATGATGCATTCATCGACCACAGCAATTATTTTCCAGCCATGTAGTGCCTATTTGATGACGCTTTCCCCGTATGTGGGTACAAAGTTTGGGATCGAAGCCTCAAAAACAACTTAAACAGAAAGCATGGGCAAGATTACGAAGCTCATCGGTGGGGGTATTGGCCTCGTGTCTGAAGCAATATCCAACCAAAAGACTTCAGGTGGCAAGAAGTCACCCCAGAATTCGAACGTGGAATCTGGTGAAAGCAGTAGAACCTGGACTTCATCCGATACGACAAATGATCCACCAAAATATGACGAAGTCGCAGAGAATCAGTCCCGTAAAAGATTGGAAAAGCAAGCCGAACATGGCTGGACAGAGGCCCATGATGACAATTCTTTGTCAGAGGAATGCGATGAAGAGCATTGGGCCCTGGACCAGGCAGCGAGACCAGCAGAAATACCAAAAGACACAGAACCTAAGGACTTTGACGAGATCGTAAATCACTTCATAAGAACGCACCCTCCTGCATGTGTCTCGCCAGCTGGTACGAAACTGCTATCTCCAGTAATCATACCTCAGCGAAGACCCAGAGACAATGCGAGAGGATTCGTCAGGGCATATGCACCGGTGTTGACGGATTATGGCATTGACCAACAATCATTCTTGGACTTTCTAGAGAGCTTCCAGCAGGCCAGCAAAGCGTCGCCATGGCTCAACGTTGTCAATATGGCGGCTCTGGGAGCTCAATTAACACCAAGTCTCATCGCAAAAGGTGTTTCTGTGGCCGTAAGGGTGGCTTCAGGAGTTGCAATAGAAGCACAAAGAGCTTCTCGGTGCGTTATCTGCTGACCATATGTATGCCATTACTAGCTAACATCTTTCAAGGTCCCATTCATATCTTGATCGAATGAATAAAGAATATTTTCAACCTCGCGGGCTATACTGTCTCGTTATAACCTACCGACCTGATTCCTCAAAGAGCCACACTTTAGTTGATATCTCCAAGTCACTGGGGCCCTCGGAACAAGCATCCGATATCAGCAATGCAATAGCCAAGCTTCGAGTATCATCCACTACCATAAATGGCCAGCTTGAAATGCCCGAAGCTGCTCCCCTCATATTTCCTGATCTCGAATCTCTAGCAAAAGGGACCACCAAGGAGGAGATTGAGAAAAGCAACAAAATAAAGAGCAGCAAGGCGTTTGTGGCAGATTACATGGACAGAAGAGCCCAAGCTCAGTATGCAAGTCAGAACCCAGGGGCAGCACTTCCGGGTGAGCAGCCCAAGTTCTCCAGTCGCTATGCGGACCCGAATTCTTCGACGAATACTGGGGGTCTGGTATCATTCGCAACTGGTGGAACAATTAACCCGCGAGATGGTACACGTAGGAGACCTATTCGAAACCTCTTAGCTTCGGGAGAACAACATCTGAAAACAAGGAAAGGGGAAGGTTCTACTGAGAACACACAAAATGACGGTACTCCAAGTCAACAGGTTCCAAGGGAGATATTTGGAGGACCTGTTGGGAGAAGAGCTGGAGAATCGAGAGCAGATAGGAAGAATAGAAAAGGAAAGCAAGGTGTGGTAAAGCGCATATTACAAAAGGTAATTTTACTCATCTGTTAAATCTCATCTAAGCTAATACACCTTGTAGGATGTTCTCTATCTGATGATTGTGAACTTTCCCTCCGAGGAAGAGTTACAAGCTGGGAAATCTGTCGTCTTGGGAGGTTTATAGATATTCTTATTTTTATGCTAGAAATTCGTGCACCCAGTGAAAGGTAAAAAGGTTTGACCAATCCCGCATCTGCATATCCCCGTCTCACGAATCCAAATTGTCCAATGAATTCCAAACAAAGTTGATCAATAATTGTTGGTGTAACTCCGTAAGACGATATCAGAGCATATCAGATGCCATGTGTAGTGACAAACTGCGGACAAATTACAAAAATTACAAGTTCATTCAAACTTATGTTGCATTCATCTTGTGTAGAATCTTCGACTAGGCACAAGCTAGGTAGGTATGTAGGTACCCGCTGAGTAGTCACGTGATAAAACACGTGAACACAACACAGGAATAATGGGATGACTGAACATGATCATATCAAAATAATAGTTTCCGAATAAAGTTACTTCGATGAGAATTCTTAAGCAAGAAGACTTGATACATGCCCCGCTATGAAGTAACGCGGTTTTTACGTGTGTCTAGTTTTTCTACCTTTGCTAAGTACAACAAATATTGAAATTATCGCTCACAAAGTTAGGCCTAACAGTTCAACAGGATTGGCATCGCAGATATCTTCTCCTGCTATGCCCCATGAAATCTTATCAAAAGTCCAATTTGGTAATGCACTAATAGTTGCTGTATCGTTCCGCCAATCGAGAGACCATCCATCCATCGTAGAATTTCTCCGACCATGATGGCCCGATGGGAGAAAGGTATTTCTGCACCGACCTAAGTCACAGCAAATTATCTTTAGCTTGTATCACGCCATGAAAATGTCGTGGTGTTTCTCTTCCAACGTCAAATCCGAGAGATTTTCGGATGAATGATACCGCCAAGTCTCTCAAGCTCACAAACATGTACCGGCTTGGCTTCAAAAACAAGCATTTAAGATAAGAATTTTCCGGGGATCAACTAACTTGATGGGAGATTCTTTGGTGTTCATGCATGACAGATCCCCGATGGGTTGTTCTTTAATAATAGAGTAATGGTGTGTTTGGCGAATTAAATTATACGGCATTGGTATGCAGGGTTATCTACCGGGTTTCGCTGTGTCAGTTCTGGACTCCAGGAATCGGAGAGATTTTTAGCATCCTAATTAATAAACGGGGCTTGTACGCACAGACGCTTGCGACTGTCGATAGAGCCCCTAAGGACAGTCTCGTAGTTACCCCCTGTTGATCTTCTATTTAGGAGATTGACACGTAATTTAGGACTGTGGCGGCTTCCTATGATGTAAGGTAAAGGGGGTGGACATTGTTCATCCAAGCTTTCAGTTAAGGCAACACATAGAAGTTCGAAGATATGGCACTAGATGTCACATATTAGCAAATGCCATGAAAATGATAGACGTGAATGCGAAGCCTTTCGTGCAAGAGGGTCTTTATTTGTCGTTCTCACGACGGTCAATATGCCAATTATAAAGCATTATTTTTCAAAGTAGCTTTTAAAAACGCTTACCTTGGCGCAGAAAACTCATCTAGAGCAAGAAAATACCTTCGAGATTGACCCTCGCTTAATTCCCAGCCCCTGAAAACCAAGTGTATTCCAATACAAAAATAAGCGAAAGATTCCCTCATTTTACGTACATCTTCTCGAAGTCCTAACACTCCTCATTCTGTAAAATCTCCATCTTAATTTCCTTCTCGTCTTTGCCATATCTCCGATATTACCTTCATAAGTTTATCACACGCTAAGTTGGGCAGAAAAAATATCTTTGGGCCAATTTCCGTTATCCATAATTTCTAGAGCAGTATTCAAGTCAGGAACAAGGAAGACCACCGCCGGAGCTCGTCGCTTGTCTGGCGGGTGAGTTCTAATACTCTGGAAGGGACCATGAGCTACTCATCCCCGATCTGAAATTCAAGACTACCTACCAATAGATCCTGAAAAGCAATGGCAAAGGTGTTGAAATGTATGGTATGTGAGGAGAGTGGGAGAAAGCCCTTGATATTAGATGTGGGAAAAGTCTCTAGCGTGCATGCTTTTACCTAAACAAAGGAGGTCTGTTTTCTCCGATTTAGGTATAGACGATTATATAATTTCAACAAAAGGTTCTATGATCAATATATGCGCGACAACGGGCCGCAGATGGAGAAACGCCCGCAAATTAATCATTCTCATTTAGGCCGTTATTTGTTTTAGTGTGTGTTGATGTAAGTAATGTGGGTGTAATGTGGGTGCGGGAGTTTTCCTTTACTTGAAAACAACCGTAATATTTGAGGGCGAAATTATTCACACTAGATAGTCGGCTTAATAAAGTCATCGGATACAGATTTTATGATGTGATTGTTTAAATCTATTTTATGGAAATACCTGATTACTTGAGTCTTTTCCCCTGGTGT
Organism: Hymenoscyphus linearis; assembly: GCA_900536425.1. Taxonomy (NCBI): domain Eukaryota; kingdom Fungi; phylum Ascomycota; class Leotiomycetes; order Helotiales; family Helotiaceae; genus Hymenoscyphus; species Hymenoscyphus linearis. Next base: position 482,914 of record UNPR01000002.1, read on the forward strand.
CCAGGTTTCTTACTTCGGCTTTAAATAAAGAGTCATAGAAGTGGGCAGATACACAGGATCTTCAACAGCCCTTGTCTTCGTACCTCGGAAAACTAACAGAATGTACGCTGTTACAAACTCTCTGTCTATACAACTATGTTCCTGGAACTTAAAGGGCTTAGAGATAGCAGCCAAGGAAGTTATGTCATTTTCCTTGGCTGATTGTGTTATTTTGCTTCGATTCTCCTGACAGCAACCACCTACTATTTTTATTTCGGCAAAGAAGACTTATAGAACATGATCGTTCTTTACTTACATCGTCTCGCGTCCGAATACCCTTTGTAAGTGTATTGTCCTTCATACAATTGTAGCTTTTATTCACGTATTTCGAGATATAACATTTCTTTGTGCTTTCCAGAAATGTGACTGTGGCTTTTTAATGGAAAAGCGAAACCAGGTGTTCCCTATCTTTGATGAATCCTAGGAAGAAATGCTATCTCGAAGAAATATTACCTATCTGCAGATCTTCTTTCGTCGGCACCTACAGTAATGGCGTCATGCCTACGATGTGATATCGACGATCAAAGACGACCAAAAGTTGGGAAAGTTGGATGAAGGAAAAGAGGGGGGAAATGGGGGGTGTGGGGGACAGGGGTCTGAGAATCGTACCTTCCTTCTCTGCTCTCGTCTTGCTCTCGAGGTAATACGAGCTCGAGTTTAAGGTCTCTAAAGTTCGACAAAGATAAGCGTGTGTGACATGTCATATGTGATTGACATAAGTGGGAAGGAACGGTTGTCTCGCCAAGGGTTTTTGAACTGATGGCCGTCATCTAGTTGGGAAGGCATGGCCTGACCGCAACCTCGAACTTGATTAGGCAGGGAAACAACCTAAACTAAGATCCATAGAGAGCTCAAAGTGACATCTTCCTGGAGGGAAAACTCCCAAGTTCAATCTCGTTAGACCACTGCTGGAAAAGACTATAAGGGTCATGAAGCTGATTTACCTTTAAGCCAGTACTTACTTAAGGAGGAGTAAAGCCCGATTTTGATGAGGTAGGTATGAATTTGTCAGTCCCAGAACGTATTGTGGTTAATCCTTTGCTTTCTCGGAGTTATCTCCAGATAATCGGTTACGGAAGTTTCTTTTCGGCTTCAAATTACCTTCTAAAGCGTCGTTTTATGCCGACAAGCTGTCCTCTGAGACAATATACCAATGGACCCCTAGCAAGAACAGAGTTTAATAAGAGCTTGTACCTAATAGTATACACGTGACTTTAGATTCTCGACTATAAAATATCCCCACGTACACTTAGATAGCTATGTACCCTGAATTCTACATCCTATTCTCTCCTACTCGACGAACCACTTACTAAATTTCTGTCTCTGAAGGAGCTTAGCCAGCGGTGAGGTCTCCAATTGGGTTGGTAAATGAAATTCATTGCCTAGTAGTGTAAAAGACGTGATAGAATTGAATTGATGCCACCGGACTTGGATGCCCGTTTCAGCACACGTAAAAACAATCATTGCCGTTTTTCTGGGTGATGTAAGCAACGACGTCGTCTGCCCAACGCCAAATCACCACTTACCAAACGCTTCAAGTGGACTTCAACAATCCGGTCATATGCATGATATAGTGGTTTGAGTGTCCGCTCGTACTCAAGTAAAGAGGGTGGACAGCTAAGAGTTGCCCTTGTTACGCAGATCATATGTGACCAAAGTCTATAATGCCTGAATCAGTGTCTCTGATTCGCTGATTTCGCTAAAGATTGGGGCCGAATTGTACTATTAACCATGTAGGGGTTCGTCGGTCATTGTCCACCCCCTTTACGACGGGGCTGATGCTACTCCACCTTTCAAGCAACTGGGTCCCAGTTCTTGCCCACAACACTTGCCAACGCACGGGAACGAGATCCATATATTTTACGGAGGTATTCCGTAATTTGAAATATCGCGATTTGATGAGTGGAGAAATCCCGTTCAGCCTCCAGATCACGAATGCCAAAGGACAAAACCGCGAGGGAGGGTTGGGTTTCATCCCAAAAGGCTTTGGATCCAAACCTCATGATAACTTCCAGATTGCAGCTCCTGATTGAGAACCACATGTGAAGGTTCAAGGTTTGGAAACTGGTAGTGCCTCTATTTACTCGGTTGTAAATTCTCAAGAGCGCCGTCGGCGAAAATGTAAAAATAGTATTTGGGGATCATGAGCAGACTTTTTCCCAAGCTAGAGTATCTTAGGCAAGGTTAGACTGAGGGGCTTTAACTCTACAAAGGGTTACGTTACTTCCATGCTTGAGCCGCCGCTGCTTCGCTTTGTTGAACGTTCGCGTTGGTCTGTCTGAAAATCATGAATCAATTGAACCGCTCGCTTGTGACGGTCGCTTGCCATTGATCACCCATAACCTTGGAATTCGATATGAACTCGAATATAAAACGTGGCGCCGCGTTTGTAGTTGGTTTTTTGTGGATCAAGTCAGAATTCCACGTCTTCAGAATCTTTGTAGCAATGCTGGTTGGCCATTTGCGCTGCCGAGTCGTCAACAATCCAATCCACTTTTAAGGAGCCTCAAGAAACTCCCGACGATGTCCCACCGTTCCAATTCAAGCTTATTATGCTTCGTTAAGACACGTTTAAATTTTGATTACAAAGTCTGACGGGGCAACTTCTACATTAAGCCTTTCGGGGATACGGAATCAAAAATACCCACTGCTGTTCTACCGGTACAAAAATCTATTCAAGTTACTTCAAAGTACTGTACAAAGCAGAAGTCAGTACGAAATTTTCTACCGGTACTTATCCAAGGAACGGGGGTTTTGCTGTACCAATTTCAGTTGATTTCTGGTAAAGCCCCATGTGCTTCTGAGTTTGCTCAACTCAACAGGGAATTGCGTCCTCCGATTAAACTTTACAGCATCAACAGCTTCTTTTTTCAATGCTAGTTTTGTATAATTCTGGATTTCCAAGCAAAGATTTGTGGAAAGTGGCCAAGAACGTGGGGGTTCTTTGTACTTTCATGGTACTTACTCCATATGACATGACGTCCGATATCAGTGGTTGCAAATCGTGTCTGACAGGGGCAGCTCAAAAACCCAGATTTACCGATAAATAAGCTTTTTTTGACTTCGGAGATTGCATAACCCACCTAAAAAAACTGGGAAGGCCCTACATTGGGAAAGATTTACCGCGGTATCACTGCGGTTCGGCCCGCGGAAAGTGGAGTAGTTACCAACAAACTTGACTTGTCAATTCGGAAAATTTGCCCTACTACTCGAGTACAGGTCTCGTTGCGATTATGGCATGGGTAAAATGTTGCAAAGTACAGAGCCCTTACACAGATTTTGTAAACCTTGGTCTGTACTTCTGTAGTTTCCTGCCAGAAATCGAATTAAATTCTATAAAAATCTATTTGTAGGTGACAAAGACTAGTAGCCAATCGTCTGAAATTAGTATATCTGTGAGAAGATAAAACACGTACATACTGTATGAGCAACCTAGCTGTGCGGGGTATTTGGTTACTTCTTCTCATTATCGATAAGCTACAAAGTCAATAACCAATAAATCGCTAATTCTAGACTTACGAAAGCCCTACGGCCATTATCAAGGAGGGGTAGTCCTTGCGTCAGTCCTCGGAACCGATTCTCGGCTGGTTGTGGAGCATCAACAACTGTACCACAAGGAGGTACAGTGCAAAAGTAATAAGGGTGATATTTATATATCTCTTTCCCACGTTCTTAGTGGTTTATACAGAGCTGTTTCACAAAAATTACGATGAAGTTTTCCAAAAATTTGCTGTTCATATGTAGTAGCAGTAGTGTGCGGTAGTTGATAATATGTGGAGTAATTTATCCTTGGCGACAAGGCTAATTAGAAATAGGTTTAACGAAAACTGGGTTCTTGGAGGTGGGCCGTCTAGAACGAAGCACAACCCCAGATTTCGATGCTGTTTTGACTTTTATGCCCAGACTGTGAATGGTGTCAGCAAGATCATATGAAGGAATTTGGTTTAAGGCCGAAGGTATATTATTGGTAGTACCTCACGAGTTAAAGTAAATTGTCAAGTAGTAGCTATTTAGCCACTTAGCTATTTCCTATCTTGTACAATATCTCAAAGCGCACCCGAGTTTTCAACTAGAAGATATACAAGTAGTGATGAAATAGCTGTGAAACACAACTTTCATGTGCCATTTCATTAGCCTTTTCAGAGTCCCACGTACATATGTGATAGTTATGCTTCAGTCTACGATTATACAGGAGACATACATTCCTGTTAGGGCAGAGTTTGAAATTCGCTTCATCAGTAGTCTCCACTCGTCTCACATACAGCTGTCAGCACATTACATACGAAATGGTGAAGTTGTAATGTACGATCCCTGCAAACATGGGAGTTACACGCGCTACGTGCAAGCAAGAAAATGTAACATTCAACCACACCACTGTCCACGCAGCAGAGTCCGGACTAAACCCGGAGTAGCATCCTGTTTGGGTGCTCCATCTGTCGCCACTCTAGATGACAGGTCCAGTTGTAAGATTGGATGTCCCTTGGTGGGAGACCAATCCTTCAACAATCGAAGTGGGGGTACGTATACCTACGAAGTACATTGTAATCTGCTTTATCAAAATTTGAACCTGCGGGTATCCTCCGGGTTACCTACAGAAATTGCTCCGAACTCCCATTTTTGGCATGGGAAGAACAGTATAAAGTAATCATGTAGTTCGCTCCCCAATTCTCTCAGCACCGAGCTTTCACTCTTTCAATCTCCAATATACAGATTCTTTAGGTTCATCATGAAGTCCTCCGCCATTCTTTCCATTCTTGGAGGTGCGATCTTTGCGGCAGTCGAAGCGAAAACTTTCACTCCCCCCGCTGAGCTGAACGCAATTGTCGAAAATGGAAACGCCAACATGATGGACATTTTGAAATCGCGTGTTGGAACTGGAGCTAGTTGCACTTCTGAAAATGTTGTCATTCGCAAGACCTGGTAGGTGTTTGATGGTATATTTACTTGAGAAAGGAACAAAGCTGACTCTTCCCAGGGCCGACCTCTCCGATGACAACAAGAGGGAGTATATCACCGCCGTCCAATGTCTGATGCAAAAGGATCCTATCACACCATTGGACGAGGTTCCAGGTGTTCGAAGCCGTTTTGATGATTTCGGTAAGTTTCCAATTATAAGCTCTGGGACGTGCTCTTAACCCCGAGCTTTTGAGTTTTGTCTTCATCAGTGAAGAGTATGTTTATGCTGTATTACTAACAAACAAAATTTGTGAAGGTGCCACTCACTTGAACCAGACCTCGTCTATTCATTGGACCTCAAACTTTTTCGCATTCCACCGTTACTTTACCTGGTCTTATGAACAAGCTCTACGCGACGAATGTGGCTACACTGGCACCCAGCCATATTGGGATTGGGCCCACTCGGATACACTGGAAGAAAACCCATTGTTCGACGGCTCAGATTTGTCTGTTGGTGGAAATGGTGCTCCCATTAAGGGTTTCATCTCTTTCGTCATTCTCCCAACTCCAGTACCTATCAATACTACCCGTACAGATGGAACTGGAGGTGGATGCATCACTTCCGGTCCTTTTGTCAACATGACCATCAACCTTGGTCCTCATGGTGCTCCAGTTGAAAATGGTCTCGAGTACAACCCACGTTGTCTTTCACGAAACTTCCGAAACAACGCTGTTGCATCAACCCTTACTTACGCAGCCATTCAAGAAGTTCTGGAGCTTCCAGACTTGCAGAGCCTTAGCACTCAGATGAGCGCGGGCAACGGGTAAATCAAATGCATCAATAGCCTTTTGTTCTTGGAAGCTAACATTGAGAAAGTCTTCACGGCAACGGCCACACTACCCAAGGTGGTAGTCAAGATGATCTCTGGACTTCTGCCATGGATCCCAGTTTCCACTTTCATCACGCCGCTGTCGATCGTATTTGGTCAATTTGGCAAGCTCAGAACCAGACTGAGAGAGTCACAGAAATTTCCGACACCAGAACAATTATGAACCGTAAGTCTTCAGTGTAATTGATTACAACGATCTCAAGCTAACTATCATTTTGCAGAACCTCCTTCTGAAAAGGGCACCCGTAAGTATATAACTATCTTCCTATTGTGGAACCTCGCCTGTGATTCTGAAATAAATGCTAACTGATTTTAGTGGACGATATTGTTGATCTCGGCTACAGTGGAGGGCGTTTCACAATTGGGGAGCTTTCTTCTACGATCGATGGACCTTTCTGTTACATATACCAGTAGAATGTTTTTGTTTACGACTACCTAATGACTGCAAAGCACCGACTATAATTTAGAACTTGCGCAATTTAGATCAAAATATAATGTCTATATGAAAGAAAGCTTTCGTGTATCAATGACTTTCAGCCATGTTTTGCCGTGACTTGAGCTAGCGTTTTTCATGAATTCTCATGTTTACGAGTTCAAATAGTCATATAGGAGCGCCCATGACTCCTTTCCGGCGATCACTTGGCAAATAAGAAGCCTACTACAAAAGGGCTCTAAGTCCGTTTCGCGCCCTATCTCTTAAATCGAAGTATACAGTAATATCTCTTCTTATGTGCATGTGAATCAGTTTATAGTACGGCAAAAGCTGTTGTATCTGGATCAATATCTTCCTCTGCTTGTTCTCGCTTATGCCTTGTTTCTCCAAGTTTGATTCTAAAAGTAAATTCTACAAATATATGACACCCAATACCAAAAACAGCTTGATAATGTGGAAAGAATAGTTGTGTTGTCACCTGTAAGATTACGTGTTCATAATCCACATATGAATCACCCAAACATTCCTGTGGCTTAGATTAGCCAATGAATCACAGGTCTGAGTAATACTTCACAGCTTTTTTGATGTAGTACTGACTGCTTCAACATCCACAAAACTGTCAAAACATCAGCTGCTCTAATCACGTAGCGCTGGAGGCTTCTTGTTCAATTCAACATACCTTCTACTTAAGCGATACTCGTGCGACCAAGCCATCAACAATCGTAATTATCCACAATCGTGTTGATAGAAGTAGCTATACCAGACTAAGCATGTTGTCCGAAAATTGCCAGGTGAAACAAAATCTCTACTTGAAGCTTCACTTAACACAATTATTGTCATCAACTGCTTCTTAGGTTGATAGGCATTCACACACTTGTATCTTCCAGGCATAATCTCTATTCACTGAAAGAGATTACGTCTGTGTTAACACAAATCTAGTCACAATCCTATCATATCTGACTGTATTAGAATCATATGGAATTCTGTAATCATTTCCTTCAAGCTCTCAGAGCAATCTTAATCTTAATAATACTCCTCTCTATCCACCCAGAAGCCAGCCAACATGGCCCTGATGCGCAAAGAAGCGTAGGAAAAGAACCGTAACAAGAGAAACCTTCAACATGCCCTCTTTCGCTCATCCCACATACCCATCCCACTGTTACCTACCCAAATATCCTCTTTCTCCTTAGATCACATTCTCAATAGCCTTATTAAGCAAGTTATCTTTCTTTGGTTCATTGGCCAGAGAAAGTATACTCAAAAAAGAACGCATCGTACCCCTCTTGTTACCCCTGCCCGCTCCCAGCATTATAGCAAAGTCGACGTTTTCCTCCTCTCGTCTAATTCTTCTTCTGCGAATCAAGAATGCCAATGCGGCTATTGCTAGTGTGACTAAGGGTACCAGAATACCGATAGCTGCTTTACCGCCAGTCGCCAATCCATTGTCGCTGCTTATTGAAGGATTTGTTTCGATTGAAGGGATCGTAGAAGTGAGAACTTCGACTATAGAACTTGACGTTGAAGCATTCTCTGTTGATGAGCCAACATTTGCGGTCGTGGTTATGTTGAAAGTTGTTTGGCTTGATAGGAATGACGTGAAAGTCGGGGTGGGGATGAAAGTGTGACTGCTTGTTACAGGCGGGGCGAGGGCGATACTTGCTTCTACTGGTGATGATAGCAAGGAAAGGAATACTAATGGCGGAGGGGCAGAGGGACTATAAGATCTCGTATCCGTTTGTGTGGAAGACATCTGCAATTCCGGAGCCTGGGGTGGATCTGTCAGCTTAGGGCTCTTTTCATGCATGATCTTTTTTCTAACCGTTGTAATTAAAACAGCAGAATTAGGGGGTGTAATCGTGAGTTGCGTAGGTGGTGCTGAAGACGATGGCGGGGTTGAAGCTACGAGAGCTGTTGGTGGTGTTGGAGGTGTTGGAGGTGTTGGAGGAGTTGGAGTTGATGGCAGACTGGGTGGCGTCGGTATTATATTTTGCAAAATTGTCATTGCCGAGTCTTCTACTTCATATGAATCCAGAGCACTCTCAACTGGGACTAATGTGACCCCTGCAGCCGTCGGACTGGTTAAAGTTAGAAAAGTCGATAACTTCGGTATGTTAGTCCAGTTTCCAGATTTCCTTGATTGTGATCTTACGACAGGTGCTTTATGGGCCAAATATATAATCTTTGGAAGATCAAAAGCTGTTCCCACTTCCTCCGTTCTTACTGCAGAAGGGAAGGGGGGTATAAGATTTCTTCTAATCTTCGTAGGTACCATCGGCCCAATCTCATTCCCATTCCCATTCAAGGTATGCCCTCTGCCATGTTCGCAACAGTTTAGATCGTTATCGCAACGGAACCTTCCGTCCGAACACTGTGTAATTTGGGATACTGCAACAGCTTCAATACTCTCAGAATCTGCATTGGAAGTGATTTGAAAAAGCTCTAGAGCTTCGGTGACTGTCATCGCTTTGTCGTTTGCGACGGCTCTGATCTTTTCAGAGTCTCTAGCCTCTGCAATGGCCAGAAGAGAATTTCTCGCTTCTTCTTTTTGACGAGGGGCGGATTCTATTCTCGACCTGTAAAGACCGATGATATAGTCATCTCCCTCCTTGTTATTAGGATCGATGCCGAAGAATCTGTAAGCTTGTTGGATCGCCTCCAACCTAAATTCACCATTGGAAATGGGTTCGTATTGAGGACGTGAGTCGGGAGGACCAGCTTGATATTGCCTGTCAGTTTTCGTCCACGAATGCTAGTGGTCTACACTTACTGTAACGACGGATAGATGCGCATAGGTCAGGTTGCCATAATGGCGCGGCGCAAGGGCCGCGATAGAAGATGTTGCTTGGTTCGTCTCTGTCCTTGTAGCGACATAACCCGTTTGGAAGACAGGCATCCTGAGTTCTGCAGCATCCGAGGGATGCTGGACATTCTGTATCATGCCAGATCAGCCATTTTCTATCTAGGAATGATCAAGTCAAAACGATCGAAAACGTATCAACTTACTGACGAAGTCTGGGTATAAATCCCCCGCGACCCCAGAGCACTGGACAGCTTTACCAGCCGCAGCCTTTCCATCCAGAATATTGGCTAACGCACTAGCAAGAATACTTGCAAGTAATAGAAGAACTAGAATCAATCTAGCCATATTTTCGCTACTCCTGCTATCTGTAGATCTCGAGAAAGGTTGGTTGAGCAGAAAGAGGACAAGGGGATGTGGTCTGGACGGAAGCGAGCTAAGTATTGTCAAATTTTGAGACGTTAATCACAAGGCAAGCATTGTGTGACTGTTCTCCGTAGTTTAGCCTCACTGACATCGCTTTTGATTGGGCTAGCCGACACGAGCGAAAGATCGCTGTGAATAATTCTTCCCGAGTACCCCGTTGCTCTTACAAATACCGTCGCAGTCATCAAACCGCCAAATCTATAACACGAATGCGGGAGTGGCCCCAATACAAAGCTCTACAAGCCTTTACAGAAGTCCCATTCCCAATGACTTCGTCAAATCATGCTTGAAATGACGTGAAAATTGAATAGATTAGTTCATTTTTGATATTTTGCTTAACAGCCTCAACCGTAGTTTGATGTTGTGTTTCCATTTACATTTCTCTCATATTGTCTCTCGGTTCATTCAATGGACTGTTTGTCTCGATGGTCATGGAATCCCGGCTAAAAGAGCCCTAAATGACTTTAATCCCATACCATTGAGGAAAAGTGCAAGGGTGTATCATTGGCTACTGTAGAGGTGGCTATCGGCAGATCGGGATATGGCTAGTGGCAGATGGCCATAGAGGTGCCGAAGAAAAAGAGGAGGCTGGATATCTTCCATCGATGAACATAGTTAGATCTACATCAAATCTCATTGCCAGTCTATTTAAATTCATGGTCATCTTTTCATCAACACGAACCACAAAGTCAAGTAGTAAGAATATCATCATGGACGATCAAGTAAGCCTACTCATCTTGTTACTTTTGAGCTATTTCTTTTGCGAATTTGTCACTGGGCAAAACCTTCTCTTATCCTCTTATTTCTTTTGCTGACACGTCTTTTATAGCTAAACGAAGCAACGCCTTCATGGCCAATGGACCGAGACGATCCAGATGAACGAGCAGCGGAGCTGCAGAAGGAGGAGGAAGAATGGATGGAAAGAAGGCGAATAACTGACGAACAACAACGAGCAATGAGTGCCGCGATGATGGAAGAGGAGAGAGTCGAGAGGGAGGCGGAGAGCTTGAGAAGGCAAGAATGGAGGGAAATCGAGGGGCTTTTAAGAGAGGTGGGAGATATGTTCAGGGAGGAGGAAATGATGAGACAGATGGATGAGATACTGGCGGAAATTGAGGAACGGGAAGAGGAAGAGGTTGCTTTGGCCGATTTCTTTCGTTGGGCAAACCCTGTCTTTGAATGGCTGCATTTGGTGGAGGATCTTCTAAAGCCATTCTGGCGAATCTTTTAGTGGAAAAATGACAAAGTGGTGACAGGTGATAAGCTTCTGAAAGGCTGCAGGGTGAAGTTGATCAATCAGTCTGAGCATGGGAAATTAGCATGACGTGACTTTATCAAGTTTATACTACCAATGGACTCTACATTCCCCAGCACCAATTGAGAGCGTTGCCCTTCCACCTAACTTCCACGCACACTTTGACACACTATATGTAGACAGGTATAGATATAAAACTCCTAAATCGCACAGGAATATCCTCCAAAGTAACAAGTCTAAGAAGAAAAACATCCTTTGTTTTATCTAGTGAGTGGGATGATTCTTTTGATATGGGCGGCAAAAGTTCGGACATCGCCTAACTCACGCGAACCGATAGGGGTAAAGTAAACAAAGTCGGTTAGCACAATCAACCAGAATCTACGTCATTTCCATTCACGCAAGACTAGCCACAAAGAGAATTGAGGAGTTATACTACATGGTGCGAAGATAGCCTTAGGTCCTAGCGTTGCGAGGCTTCAGCCTCGTGGTTGGGTGACTTGGCGACATTAATTTCCTGTGGTCAATTGAGTGGGCTGATGGTTATGCAGATCTCTTGTATACACAACCACTGCTTCGTAATTTATAGATTTGTTCTTGTCCATATTTCAAACAATAAAGTCTAAAAGATAATATATAGTTTAATAATTTGTGAATTTAGAACTTTAGTAAATCTTTATTAACTTGTTATACTATTGCCTCTAAGTAATAATTACTTAGACCTTATCTATAACCACCCTTTAAGTCTAATAATAATTAAATAATATACTATTAAAGAAGCTGTTTCATCTTTTTTAAACAATAATATATATAGGGTAATATATAGAAATCTATTTAATTTATATATATCTTTAATAACAGTATATAACGTATTCTTTTATGTTGTTCAAGTAATAGGTTTCTCAAGGCTTTATATAATAAGCTTTTCCTAGGTTAATATCCAAAGTTTATAGTGTTAATGTAATATACTTACATAATAGAGATAGTAAAATCTAAAAGTATTTATATATTAAAATAATTAATTATTCAATATCTCTAATATATATTTATAAGGTATTTACTTTGTTTAGTTTAATTAATTAAGTATCGAAGTTTAAGTATAGTAAGCTATTTAGAAATCTATTCTTTAAATTAAAATTGTATAAACCTAGTTATCTAGAAAGCTTAAATATTAGAATCTAAAAACAAAATAGAGTAGATTATATAGTATTTGAGTATTTTGAGTATATATTTCAATTACTTGTTTTATTTAGATTAGAAACAAGGTTTTTTTAAAGAATATATAGTATTAGCTATGTTATAAAATAATATATAAATAGTATAGTTTAAATATAGCTTATCTAAGTAAATAAAACAATGTAGAAGCTACTACGTATAGATGAAAAGAAATATATAGATATAACCAACGCTCAACGCTTAACGCCAACTTGCTTAAACATACTAAAAGCGTATAAAGTCTCGGTTCTCTTTAATTAAAGCTAATGACTCGGTACTATCTTAATCTAAAGATTAATCGTTAAATAATTAAGGTAAAGCTACATCTATAGCGGGGTCATTTCTATCTCCTACAATTACATCCGCCTCGATATTGTTATCGACGTCTAGATCCCCTAGTTCTAGGTGCGCTAAGCACTTTCAAACGTTTTAGAATAGAGCCTCGTGATATTCTTTAAGTAATCAAGCCTTCTGTCTACCTGCCTAGCTAGCTATCTAGCTATCTAGCTATCTAGCTGTCTAGCTACCTGTCTACCTGTCTGCCTGCCTGCCTACTATCTGCTGTCTGTCTGGCTGTCTCTATATCTAGCTGTCTGGCTGGCTGTCTAGCTGTCTGGACGCGTCTAATAAGTCGTAGCACATTCTTTTGGTGTGGTTTACATAGTAATTTAGTTCCGAAGAAGGTCCGGTAGTATAGAACACTTGCTTCTACAGGACACTTGCTTCTACTGACTACAAGCGAGAGCGCAGTAGAAAGACGCACTGACTAATAGCCCTGTTTTGACCCCCTTTTTACCCCTAATTCCATCTATATTTTAGACTTACTAACTCTAACCTCTCGGACTACTCTAGACTACTCCTCGCCTTCTCTATCCGATACTCTAGCGAGGATAGGAAGATACGATCAGCTCGGATTAGAAAGGAAAGGATAACCTAGTAATCTTTATAAAATAGAACGGAGATTCCTGTAGATAGGAAAGGAGGGGAGTGGCGAGGAGGGGAGATACTATACACTAATATCCGAGGGCGCTAGGCCTAATTAGTAATTAGTAAAGAAGTCGTAATAGTAGGTACTAACGTTATTCGCCGTTAATATAGGAGTAAGATATTCCGGGGATGCTAGGCCTACCTAGGATATCGAGTTATAAAGAAGTCGTAACGTTAAAAAACGTAAGAGGAATCTATAATATAGTATCGAAGTCTATAAGGCTAGAATCGTAAATAAATAAATAGAACGTCTCTAATCTATACCCGCTTACTAATTAGTATTAGTTTAACTATAAGTTAAAGAGAATAGTATAATAATCTTAGTATTATATTCGTCTAAGGTTCTTACTAAATTACTAGCTACTAGTCCCTTGATATATCTAGAAACCACGTTACGTGGTTTCCCTCGTTTATAAGTAAGTATAGATATCCTAATACGTCAGCTTATTACAATATATCAGCTTTACTATAATACGTTAGCTTATATATATAGTATGAGTTTCAGCGAGGCATATAGCTTATGCCTAGAGATAAGGTATATTGTAACAGTTCTACTACTCTTTTCATAATAAGTTACGTCCTATAAAAGATAAACTTTAGATTACTTATAGTTAAAATTATAAATAAGGAGGGACCTTATATAAAGGTTTTAATTTTAGTAGCAAATTGGGATTTGGCACGTGAGGTGCCTAGTAGTAGTAAATAGGGGTACTAGTTAGCTAGCTATATAGTCTTATAGCGAGGAGCAGCCTATCCTTCTCTCCTTACGAACAATCAACTTAATATCCCACCCTAACAGTATTGCGAAAGAACTAAGTAGGTAACTAATTAGTAACTTCAAACAACAAACTATAAGATAAAGTTTAACTTATTTAGTCATACTCGGGCGCTCTATAGGCTAGCCATTGATTTTGTCGCGATATGCCTTATCTCCCAGGCTGGCTACATGCCAGCGCCTGGCTACATACCAGCTAAGGTTGTCATATTGCAAACGGACTTCCGCTTGTAAGGCGCGGACGTCCGTTTGTAAGGCGAGGAATGGGAGGAATCACGTGACGTGATTCCTGGGTATATTAGGAGACCTGTAGCCACACTTTAGTTAGAACTTCAGACGAATACAATACCAGATTATTGTACCTTCTCACTTGACTTGTAGTCAAACCAACAGATTTGATTACCGCTAAAATACTAGCACGTTCATACGCTAGCTATATCAAAATATCCCAAAGTAGGTACCTATGTACCCGTGGTTACATACATTGCGATATATTAACGTAATTATCACATGATAACCTGTTGCGATATATCGCTCGTTTGATGACTCTTTTAGTACGCTCGAGTACTTAATACTCGAGTGCTCACGCAGTTCCTTAGCAATTGAACCACCATTGAAAGTACACATTTACTTGCACACAATAGTACGCTGTCAACATCCCTTTGGATATCTCCAGGTATCTCTATACCAACATTCCATGGATACAAAATACGCCTGGATTCTATAAAATATACAAGGACAAGATATAAACAACTACTTGGTCTAATAAATATTCTCTCCCACTTCCTTCTATTAGCTCTCTATCTTTTTCTAGTTCTTCCCTCCTTATGACACACGAATACGCTCGTATCTCACCCTAAATTATACAAAGAATATGACAGTCTAACAACAGTTAACCCTGCCGCCACCTCCACAACCAATGCTATAATTGTCTGAGTCCCTTAGCTCAATACACTTCCTGTTGATACTGAACTGCTTAGTCTGAGCGACGTAGTTACAGCAGAAGACATTTTTGTCGCACTTGGTCCCATCAGGAAGTGCATGTCCTTTACCCTCGCACCAATTCTGTTCGTATGTAGGTGTCGTTTGCGCGGACCCTAATGCTATCGACTCAGCAAGTGTAATAAAGATGATTGTTGAGATGCGCATCGTGAGTAATTGGTTACGTGAGTCGATTCGAGTCAACGAACAAGTGTACTGAGAGCTAGGGATAAATTATATGATATTGGAGAAGGTATTTTGTCTGAAGTAATCGTAGGTAAATTTACGTCCGTCTGACTTGTCGAAAGACCTGTGGGTTTGGGAATTCTAATATGTAATTTGAAGGATACTAAGCAAAGGAAGAAAGGTGGGCTCTGGGAGTCTTTTAAGAAAACGCGTTAGAACCCTTTAGCCAATCAGAATGCGTTATACAAGAGATGACAGAACACTAAGATGTGTATTCATGCTAGAACATTACTAGGACCTCTGGCGTTTTACCTGTTGTGGTTAGTTACTTTGAAACATCGGATAAAAAGTCTGATCTAGGCTCTCACACCAAAGTTTAATGCAAGGTTGTTACGATATCAAATAGTCTAAAAGTAAAAAGGACCCCCTGACTACGTGTTGCCTTAGTAGTAAGGAATGCCTACCTATAATTGGTTGCTGGTAAAGTTTTGTAATTAGAGTGTCATTTTTTGCTCTACCGCACGACTTAATCCCGAAGGATACCGTTATCTTGGTTGATTGACTACAACAATGTACCATGTATTAACAGGCATTATCATCCTACTATGAGATGGCTAGAGTGTCCGTGCCAAGGAAAGATATGATAAAGGTAGCTCATCTTTAGCTCGCGTAGGTTTTAGATGTACAGACGAAACTCTCAACAAGGATATGGTCGGATGATGATTCTTTGAGGGTAGAAACGAAGATATCCTTATCTTCTCGTTCATACATGTGTACATTTCGATGTTTGGGTTTGTGGTACCTACAATTCGTCTTGGTGGACAAGCTTATATTCACGTTCTAAATCGTCCTGCTTTATATATCTAAACTCTTGAAATATTTTCCTTATCCCGTGCTAATAAAGGATAGATTTAATTACTATCTATAACAATTGTAAAACTCGTACATTTTAAAGCCTAAAGATACGGAAAAACATGCGAAAAGCGTAGAGAGATTAAAGGAGTGATAGGTATATAAATGTAGGATTATTTACTCTAGTAAAGGTCAGAAAGTCCATCATGATTATTCTCTACAACTTTACTATTTAAACCCCCCCAAAAAACCATGTCATGTCACGAAAGCTTTAAGTTCAACTTTTAACACGAACAAGCTTAAAAATAAACTTTTTTTCTCAGATCTCCACTCAATATAGATATCGCCGAGCCCAAAATCGAAATGTACTGTACATATATATAAACGAGTCGATAGTCCCTCCTAATATCTTCCCACCAAAGTTCCAAAGTCTTTAAATACAAAGGTATCCCGCAGAGGCGCAACTAGGTACTGTAAGTAGTCGACAATTACACTTCTAAGCTAAGAAAATAGAAGTACTATAAGACTAGATTACACGGTCTAGAAAGGAATTATGTATACTATAGCCGCGCTTATTATACTATAATTATAAGTGACAGTATACAGCCATCTAACAATCTTCTTTTATTCCACAACAAGCAAGCAATTTAATTCCAAATCTCTCGCTCTACATTACCAAGTCTCTAGTTAATGTGAGCCCTTGAGTTGACTACATAGATTTAGAAATTAGGAAGCGTGATATATTGTACTACCTTGATGATTTGATATAGTTGGCGCGATAACTTATAATCCGAAGTCACACGAGGGAGTGACGAACGAATGTATTATGGTGTGTGAGTAAAATCTCTCTTTGGATCCTACAAAGTCCGTACCTTATTAATTTGATGATAGATAGGACAACTCTGATACGTAGTTTTCTTTAGGTATCTTCATGATCATCACAGAAAAGGATTAAGTTACTCTTCTCTTCGGACCTCGATCCATTCCTCTAATAGAAAATCAACAATCAACAATCACCCAAAAACCCATCATCCCATCCACCATCCACATCCACATCCCCATCCCACCAACCCACACCCCCCTAAATCAAACCCTCTCCCACATCTCAAACCGATACCTAACCCCCCCCTCCTCCACCATCTCCCCAACCCCCTCCTCACCCTCACCACTCCACCCCCCCAACATCTCACTACTCCTCCTAACCCACCCCTCCGCATCTCCCTCACCTACCCCGTTCTCCGGAAGCAGCACCGGAAAAAAAGTATCACACTCAAAATCCCCCAGGATCCTAGTAAGTAATACGCGTTTCGTCTCTTTTCTCTGAAGAGCAGCTTTATAGATTTGGGAACCTCCTATGATGAAGATTTTCCCTGTTGCTGTTCCAAGGGTGGAAAGTAAAGAAATAGCTGCTTCTAAGGAGGGTAGGATTTCTGGGCCATCGGGGGGGTTGTTGTTGTTGTTGTCGGAGGGCGTATTGTCGGAGGTGGTAGATGTGGAAGTGGTAGTATTGGTAGATGTGGAAGAGGTAAGAGACCTAGAAATAACAATATTCCTCCTACCACCCAACGGTCGAAACCTAGGCGGTATACTATCCCATGTTTTCCGACCCATGATTACTGTGTTTTTTCCCTGACATACATTAGCACATTCCCTCATCCACCAATCCCCTCATCTTCACCCCCCCCCAATCCCCCCCTCCTCCTCCATCCAACTCACACCACCAACTCAAAGAAAAAAAAACACATACCTCATTCCCCTCCGACCCCCCAGATCTCAAAGTAACCCTCTTAAAATACGCCATCTCCCTCCGTAGTCCGGACCAGGGTAAGCCGCCGTGGAACCCGATGCCCATTTTCGACGTCGCGGCGACGATGAGGGTTAGTTCGGGACGGGGACGGGGCATCGTGGGTGTGGTCATGTCGTGATGTTGTGGAGTGTGTTGTGGGGAGAGAGAGAGAGAGAGAGAATTGAGTTGTGTGTGGATTGGAGTTGGATGATGAGATGGTTGTGATGTAATTGATGTATGGCACGAATTGGTCCAGTTGGAGGGATTCCAAGTTGAGGGGTTACGATACGATACAACTAGAAAGGGCGAGTTGGAGTGAGGTGAGGTGAGGTGGGCGCGAAGTACAAAGTAGGTTGGTAGGACGCGACTGCCAAGTGGTGGGGTGAATGTGGGGTAAAATATTCTTTTCTCCTCAAGTACCTACAACCCTTTACAAGATCCACAGTATAAGCAAACCAACATCCTCACATATTCTATGTATAGACTTTTATTTTTATTGATTTTCAGATTAAAATGTATATCTATATATAGTTCCCCAATGCCCCTGCCCCGTCTTTTCTATATCATAGTCGCGTCTGTATTATTATAGTCATCCCATGCATGCATGCCTTTTCAACGCCTCAAAAAAAATCGACAGAAGAAATATATATACCCAGAACATCTGCAATGTAAAGTATAAAGGAAAAGGGAAAGGGGAAAAAACACCTCGTACCACCAAAAGCCGACCTTCGTCTCGGGGTATTCAAACATCGAATTCCAATCTGTCTGGTCTTCGGAAACAAAAACAAAAAAAGGGTATCACATCTCAAAAGCCATGCTTTTGCACTCTCCACAATCACAAATCAAGTCTCCCACCACTTCTTCTTGGACACTTTGCCCATCCCCTCCATGTCCTCAGCCTTTCGATCCTCCTGCAATGCCGAGCCACCAAAACGCCATTTGCGCCTTTGCTCAAGCACCCACCATTTCCCGACCTTTTCTGCGTCACGGGTCCACTTGGCGGCCTCTTCACCGTCCGCTCCAATATTCTTGTAAAAGTTCCTCACTTGCTTGGCGAGCGTTTCGATGGAATAATCTTCGATGGGCTGTAGCTCATTCGGGTCAAGTGACACATCTGTGAAGCGGTAAACACCATTTTTGCATATCGGAAGTACAAGTCGATATGGTACGGCAGCCGACGATACAGAGAGTACAGCTCCACCAGCGTTCAAAATACCAATGTTCCATGCTTGTCGGCCGTTTTTCTTGGGAACAAAAGGACGGATCAAAGATTGCCCTTCGTATTGATGGACAAGATTCTTGGCAATATCGGTATCCTGCTTGTTGAGGGATGAAGTGGTAGATAGGAGATCCAGGATAGTAGGGATGATTGAGGTGGAAGTTGCGTTGACTTGCAGTTGTATACGAGGAAGCGAATTGTGATGGAAGAGCAATGGAACTCGCATGTTAGAGATATGTCCGTTTTCGAAACTTCCATGGAATGCGGCATCTTCTTCAAAAGCCCATCCATGGTCTCCCACCATAACCACAAGTGTCTCATCAGCTACTCCAACGTCCTCGAGTAGATCCATGACCTCGCCAATCCAACCATCAACATATTTGACGGTATTCAAATACTTGTTGAGTGAACCTTCGCTCCATTTTTTAGGCTCAAGATAATCCACTGGCTCTCCAAAGGTTTCCGGCAAGGCCCAAGGATGATGGGTAGTGCTTGTAAAGTGTGACATGAATAGACGTTCATTCTTTTTCTTTGCCGCCTCGAACAAATCTCGCATGTATGGCTTTACTTGATCCTCGGGAAAACCAAAGTAATTGACTTCTTTCTCGGTGGGCTGATGAGGCGAAGAAGGATTGAGGAGAGTATCTCGAACAATGGTATCCTTGAATCCCATGTGTTGAAGAAGTACATCCTGGTGGTCGTATTGATCAGTCATAGCCTGAACAAAAACTGACTTCCAGGGCTGGCTTTGCATGTCGTCTGTTCTTTTGGCGGAACCTGGGTGGCTATCCTCACGACGTGGTTTGTTGTTATTGAAGAGTTCTAAGATCGAAGGGATGCAAGGTTGGTATATCTGGCGTCGAACTTCCACTGTAAAATCTACTGGAAGAGGATGCACACCACAATGACTTCCAATGATACTTTTCAGAGAGGTTGTACTTCCAGTGAGGGCGCCTTGAATGTTAAGTCCACCACTTCCCTTGTTTGGATTTCTCCAACTTCCAGCTCTCGCCGAAGGATATTCCATACCCCCAATACCAAAGCCGTTTGCTTCACCAGTAAGCCTTTCGGCATTTTTGGTGAGATTAGCGAGTTTTACATTCGCTTCTGCGGCTGTGAAATTTGAGCTGTGACTTTGCTCAATGATTTTATGTAGATGTGATCCTTTTTCAAGAGGAAATACATCTTTGCGGGTGCTTTCTAGCGATAGGAGCACAACGTGCTTGATTGTGACCTTTTGGTCTTTGAGTTTCGATGCTATAGAGTCAAGAACGCCTTGATCCAGGTTAGAAATTCGGAGGGGGTCTGTGATGGGATCGTAATTGATTCCTTTGGTAAAAAATTCGCCTTTGTTCTTCACTGGTGCTCCACCTGGCGATCCTTCACCTCCCCCAGGCCCTTTTGGCATCGATTCATTATACCAACGTTCAAATCCTTGAACCGGTTCTGTCGGAAGCCACTGGGGGCGTTCCAAGCTTCTATCAAAAGTTCGATTGACCCTTGGTTCCCATCCAGGAAATTCTCCTTTTGCAGGCTCCCACAAAACCTCCGCCACCAGATCTGGCAAAGGAAATGGAGGGAAGTCTCCCGAGAGACTGCCCAAGCAAGCTTCGTCAGTGGGCTTGTTGAAAACACTGTACAGGGTATATGGCAGGGTATTCGACATGTGTCCGAAGGGGAAGTGTCTCGGGCGCACTAAAAGAAGCACTATAATAGTCCCCATTGGCACCAGAAACTTTGCGCGGGCAATCCATCGTGACAAAAAAGAAGGTCGTGGGGGTTCCTTTTCCGAGAGGAAGCCTCTTGCCTCGTCGGCATCGCTGGAGCTACGGTATTCGTGATCGCTTTCTACCGACAAGAATGGTGAGGAAGAAACCGACCCTTCCTCTATGTCTAGATTCGAATCGTTGTCCCTGCATGATTTTCGCATGCTCCATCTTCCCCCCGACAACGCCTGGAGCGCCGCAGCAAATAAATTCTCGGTTCCATTATAAAGTGGTTGTGAAACGACACGAGAGAGCACTACCAGAGCAACGGCAGCCAGCAATGCTCGCGTGCCTCCCGACGCCAGTACTTTCAATCCCGCAGGGTCCTTTGCAACATTTTTGGCAGCGCCCCATTTTATCTCACCGCCCGTTTCCAGAAAGAACGATATCCACGCAGAGGACGCTCCGAGGAGGATCAGACTATTCAGACAGGTCAGCGATGGCGCATAATTAGTTGGGAGGACATGCTTACCACAAAGCACAACGAAAGACTGTGAGAACTGCAGAAACACCACCACGCGAAGTTAGATGTACCAGGCCCCAGAAAACGAGGCCATTGAACAGATCCAAAGCTAGGAAGGTTGGTAGATATAGGAGATAGAGTAAAGGCGGTAGAGACGACAAATGGCTATACAGGTGAAGCAATTTCGGGGCAGTGGCAGTTATTATTAATAGGGAGTATTGGAAGGGAGGTCGAAATATTTGACGAATATCCAGAGCGGCCCGCGACATGTTGGAGGTTCAATGGACTCGAGACTCAGTTGATGAGGTTCGTGGAAAGGGGAGCGAACAGTTGTGGAAGGGGCAGCAACGAGCGAGCCATAGGAGGGCGAAGTGGGAAGTGACAACAGGTTGACTCGGGGTATGATGAATTACAGCATGGCGATTGTGCTTCACAGAAACATAGATGGAGGAGTCAAAAAACAGATACGAAGGGAACAAGTCTTGTGAGAGAAGATCAAGAGAATCCATCGCAGTGGCAGTGGGGCCAGACCAGTGGCTGTCCAAGGGGTTTCCTGGCTGTAGATGCTTGATGGTGCCAGTGGCTACCAGTGGGCTACCATGTCAGTAGGTAGTGCTATGGGGATGGAGCATGGATTGGGGCGGTGGAGTGGGTACGGAGGTATTTTTTAGAAGAACCTAAGGTATGGAGTACAGAAGCTGCCCGGGTGCCAGTGGAAAGTGCCCGAGGAGGAGGAAGTGGAGGAGGAAGTGGAGGATGGGGATGCTGGTGGTACTTCGGTACGTTACTCGAGCTGCGAGCTGCATTGCTGAGTCCCTTCCTGTTAAAGTTATAGGCTGTTGGCCTACAAGGTACCTACGGTGTAGTGACTACATTAGGTACCAAGTATTAGTATTCAATTAGAGTAGCTAAGAGAAACAGCGTGTCTGGGTATTGGGGAATTTCCGTCTGATGGTGTCTCGTGGCTCTTTTCCAGTTCCAAACATTTCACGGTTCTTCAGACGGGGGCCTCTAGTAGCGAAGCCAGGTAAGACACCCCATTTGCTGCAATTGCGATCTTCAGGGGACACACTGCAGTTACTGTAGTACGACAGCCTTGGAAGTGAGTGTTTGTGAGTGTTTTTAGGGGTTTAGGTTTCACAAGCTTTCTTGGCCACTAAGCCCTGTGCCCTGTCAAACCTGCTGCCACAACACCAATACAACACTAGCAAAAGTTCCAGTTCCAGCGGTCTCAGGTAGGCTTCATCTATTCTTACAGATGCCAAGTCACTGCGCCAAAGACATATTTAACGACCCCATCTAGAAGTAGCCCCCAAAGTATATCTTCAACTTTGGCCAATGTTTAATTGAGTATGCGCCAATTGTTTCTTGCGATCCTTTGGAACAGTTTCAAGGACCAAGGTTGTTCTCGTGTTGTCGGCGCCACAGGCACTACGCCGCAGAGCTAAGAGATCTGGTGCTTCCGACTGCAAGCCCAGCCCGCTGCTAAGCCCTCTCTCCCTGTCATCTTGACAGCAACGCCAGTCCCGAATCGGTCCATCTCACAGATTTCTCACCTGAACTTGGAAGCACCTGTCAAGTTGTCACCAAGTAACTTTCACGCCACCAAAAAACAATACAGTATCTTGGTGTCGCCATTTTAAGTAGAAAGACACCATTCCTAGAGATCTTTTCCTACCATTATTGCTTCTTCTGGAGTTTTCTAGGTCTCTAATCTTTACCATCGCTTGTTAATGGATCGCTTCTTAATGGGCGCGATTTTCTTGTATTGCGGACTCCATAAATTATTCCGGATAGCGGCCCGATCTCGGATTGCGAATTGCGGAGTACGGAGACGACTACGGCGGCGACTCTACAAATACCGCTACCAGTAATCCTACATCTCACTCTCACTATTCAAGTCCCTAAAAAACCCCAATTCATCCAACAAATCCTTCGCTCCCTCTGGGGGTCCTATTAATACTCCAGCTCTTCACTATCAATCACCATCCCATCCTAACGAGGACAGTCTCTTCTCTCATACAACACACCCAGGTTGTACTAGGTAGTACCTACGTACTACATAGAATACGAATCCTTCAGTTTTCGTCCCACTTTCCCCCATCCCATCCCATCAATCAGCATCAGTAGTACCCCTCAATCCAATCCTTCGCGCCTCCCTCGGTAGCCGTAGCTGACAGCCAACTGAGCTAAACTAAGCTAAGTTATTTTTCTTGCTAATGGGAATACGTCGTAGGGCGTCTACTGCGCTACCGCGGGAATAAATGACTTTTTTGTTTGGACTTTGAGGGGGGTTTTAAGTTTAGGTTGAAGTTTTGCTTGTCTAGGTAGGCTAGGCTAGGTAGGCTAGGAGGAATCCTTCAAAGATCCTCGGAAGTGAATCGTGGATGGTGGATGGTACTACGTAAGAAACCCCACTAATTATTGAGATATCATCGCGATTTCGGGGGAATTGAACGGAGTGAGTGATGAAAAGGGTTTTGTAAGGTTGTGTAGTGTGATGTGTATACGTAGCTAGGTACTGTACAGTACGCTCTAGTATAATATATAGTATATAGTTGGTATATACGTACTTCCTTCGAAGTAGAAAGGATGGATATTAAGTATAGGTAGGTAAGATTAGTACAATACAATACAATACAGCACTCTACTCTATCTAAAAACAAATTTTCGTGCTACATACACACATCTGTCGTGATACTCACCCACCCACCCAAAAGGAAATAAACATCCATTAATTCATTCATCTATCTATGTATCATATCGTCTCACAACCTCCCCTCCCTCCCCTCCCTTCCCTTCCAACTCTTACTCCAAAATAAAAAAACAAAAAAAAAACCAGAAGACAAACGAAACGAAACGAAAAAATATATACCAGGAAAAACTTTAAAGTAATATTCAACCAACATCAATAGCTTTAGACGGACGGACGTGTTTAAGTCAATCAATTCAATTCATCTCAATTTATCCTATGATATACATCGCTCTTTTATCAAATTAAATCAAATCCTCTTCCTCTTCCTTGGGTAGGGTACAGTACGGTCCAGTATAGTACAGGCTGGCTGGCTGGCTGGCTAATGGGAAGGAAGGAAGGGCTGAGCGGAATTAAAATCGGAAGTAGTATGGTATGGTATGGTATGGTATGGCATGGTATGGTATGGATATTAGGTAAGAAAGCTTGTTTTTGACTGCTCTGGTCTTGTTGATCTGGTCTGGTAGGTAGGTGGGTATTACCTTAGGTAGGCTGTTGGATTAGAGTAGAGGTTTTGGGTAGAGTTGTGTTGTGTTGTGTTGTGTCACCCTTTCGTACAGGGTTTGTATATACTGTACTGTACGTAATACGTATGGGATGTACTGTACCTATGATAGGTAGGTACTGTAGCAGGGAGTTGACTTGTATAAGCTGTGTTGTGTATTGGGTGGGTGGATTTGCGGTTTGGTTTTCGGGATTGTAAGGAGGTAGGTATGGTATGATGGTATGATGGTATGATGGTATGATGGTATGATGGCTTTGTACTGTACTTCCTATGTATAGATAGATACTGATGGTGTTTGGATCATCTAGGGTTTATGTTTGTAGGTAGGTTGGTGTTTACGTCTGATGATCTGGGATTGATGGAATTTCTTGGGTTTGGGTCTTGGTGTATTACATAGGTAGGTACTTCTTAGGTAGGTAGTCTAAGGTTCTCTTATATACATACCTAGGTAATTGAGATCTCCTAAAGACACCAGATGCCAGATGCCAGATACTAGAAAGAAACAGAAATAGAAACAGAAAAAACAGAAGAAAACATCATTTCGTCATTTTTCGCTACCTACTTGGGTATAATAACACATTCGCCACCTATCTTCCTCCTTTCCTTCCAAATTCCCAATCTTCATTACTGTAACAGAAAGTAGGTAGATATGATCTTACAGTACTGTACAAACCCCTCGAGCTCGGAATCCTTGTGTGATGTCCGTCCACTTCCTCCCAGTAACCCCGACACGGTCGTGAAACTCCCTCCTTCCCTTAATAACTTGTCCACATCGAGGTCCCGAGACGAGAAAACTTCAAATGGAATTCAGAAATGGGAACCAACCTGCCTAATCAAAAAGTAATAATATAACCAACCGACTGGTTCCCGCAAATGAGCTCTCCAAATCCTCTTTATTGAGATTTATCTCTCGACCTCTTTAGTTCCCATCCCCAAATTCTCCCCCTTTTTCTCTTTTCCACACTTCGTGAGATTCACACAATCAATGTATCCGTCTAAAAGATTAAAATAACCCAAAAGTCCAAATCTCATCCCAACACAGACTCCTACCCCTACCCTTACCTACACTCTCATTCTCATTCCCCCCCTTCCCCTTCCTCTCTCTCATCTCATTCTCTAACCCAGACTCAGTAACTTCTCCCTGTAAATTTCCGAATACTAGATTACCAGCTAATAACACAGTTACTAGTCCGAGTCCGAGACCGAGACCCAGGATATGTAATCGGGTTTTAGGAGATGGGTTGGTGGGAGTTGGGGGTTGGTATGTGAATGTGGATTCTTCCGAAGTGGATGGGTATGGGGTACTTGTTGATTTTGAGAGACGCGGACGTTTTGAGGGGGAAGTTGAAGTTGAAGTTGTGAGGGTTGGGGGATATGGGTGGAAGGGGAGGTTGTTGGGATATGGGTGGATGGGGGGGTTGTGGTTTGAGAGGAGGAGGGAGAGGGAGAGTGGTTGGGTTGTTGATGATGATGATGGTTCCAAGGGAGATACTGTTGTTGTGATCACGTTTGGTGTGTTTCTTGCCCAGATAGATGGGTTGACTTGCTCGGGGATTGATGTTTTTGTGTTTGTAGAGGGTGTCATTGGGAAGGACATAGGCGAAGTACGGACAAGCGTGTCGAAGAATGGTTTCTTAATAGCTGTTGTAGATATAGCTTCTGAAATTGGGTTCCTGATTTTGGTAACAGTTTTCTGCAGCTGAATCGTCGAGAGATATTTCTTCCCAAATCCATTCAAGGAATTCATCTTATAAGCCTCCGATTTCTCAATCGTGCTATTCATCAAAATCGTATCTCCCTTCTCCAATCCATCCTTCGCTAGCATCTTGTTCAAAATTGCCTCGGGTTTCATAACCACCGAGACGGTCGAATTTGTTGTATTTTCTCCTTCTCTTTTATGTTTCAATCCCGACCCAACCGTTCGAATTTCGAGATACGGCTCTACATCCTTGAGATAATGATCAAGGAATGCACTTCGGATGATAGTGTGTTTTACACCCTCTGTTCGCGTGAAGAGGTGGAGTGTTGGGGAGAGGAATTTGGATGCATATGCCATGATGTTTTCTCTTGGTGCTCGAGAGTGGATGAGGTGATGTTTCTCTTCTGGTGTTTTTGTGTGGGGGTGTGTTGGTTGATGAAGAGTTTTGGGGGTGGAAGATGGATGATGGAAGATGGAGGGTGTGTTATGATTGATGGTATGGATGAAGATCTTTAGGGGATGGAAGATGTTTTGAATGAGGCAGAGTGAGCGCGGCTGTGGCTTATATATATATATATAAATACATCCATTCTTTTGGTGAATTATCCTACGGAGTATGGTTTTCATCTATTTTGATTCACCCATTAAGTCCATGTGTCGCATAACCCTATTCACCTATCTATCGTCCATCCATCCAAATATGTGAAAATAGTTATATTAGCAAATCAGTACCACACTAATCGAGGTCTTTCTGCCGTTGAATTTTACTGTTTCTTTATTCTGTCTTTTTTTTGGATTTTATATTTTTGAGTGGGTGAATGGAGCTACTAGGCGGTGCCCAGTGAATCCCGAATGAGAGGAAGGGGAAGGACAAGTAGGCTATTAATATATACTTTCCCGAGTGAATCTACGAGAGGAGGTATCTAACTAGGAGACTACAGTCATAGAAACCCGCCCAGGTCCCTAGGTAGGTAGGTATCTTCACTAACCAAAACCTACTACTACTGCTGGTCTTGCGGCAACAACGAAAATCCGAAGTGAATCAATCCATGCTCTTTTCAAAGATGTGAATCCCACATTGTGTAAAGTATTTTTGTATTGTCGACTTGGGTAATTATCTCATTAAGCGAGGGCCTGACCTTCTTTTCCTATGGTATCTTTAGACTAGTAGAGTATTATATTAACTCACGATGACATGATTCACTTCCCTCTTCTTTTGTATCTAATTATACCTACCAAATTTCGTACTCGTTTCTTACTTTCGACGTAATATTAAGGCGTTAGTGGGGACTTCTCTCTTGTATTCTTTTGTATTTTCTGTAGAGATCATATTATCTCCCTCTTACGAATTTGGAGAGATTGTTAGGTTCTTTCCTGTTTGATGTTTTAGTTGCCATCGAGGCTCGACACGTGGATTCTTCCTAGACGTATTGGCTTTCTGTTGGTTTTGGATTTCCGATTGGAAAGAATGGGATTTAGACGGTTTATTCGCTTGGATGGTTACTCTATCTACGATCTTACTAGATCTGAATCTTTTCTCCTGGTCGCTTAGAAATGTTTATTTAGAGCGTAAAAGGATTTTCTAATTCCGTGTTTGTGTTAGCTTAGAATTTGCAGCAATATTGTTGGATGGAAAGAAATGTAAATGTAATAGATTAGTCTTTTCACAATATATGGACTTACTTGAAGATACGAGGTTGTTAATGGTGTGTACTTCCCTTCTCCGTTATTATACTAGGTATTTCGAAATACTTGTTCTTTCTATTCGAAGGCAATTAAGAGCACCAACAAATTAAGTTTCAAATTTCCTCTAAGAATAATATCGATTTTCCAATGTTAGCGAGGTAGGATTTAAATCTAATAAAGTACTAACTAAATTCAAGATATCTATCAGGTTCCCTTTGTAACACTTCTTCATACTCAAATCTACTTATATATATATATAAACTAGAGACTTATATAAAGACTAGAGATAGATAGATACATTACTAAAAACACGCGACATAAGTACTATACCCACAGGAAATAACCCACACTTAATCAACTTATACCTCTTAGTATCCCGCCCATATTTTACAGCTCCCCTCCCTCCGGAAAACAACATATCATTTGAAATATAATTCACTTCATAAACCCATATCTTTATTCCTTCCTACACATATAATATAAATCTAGACTTTTAGATTCGTTATATTCACTCTACTTTTACTCTAGAAAGCTAATCAAACCACGATATTAAATCAATATCACCGAACAAATAATATACAATTACAATTCCTGCTTTTACTAGTATCTCCTGTCTCGTATCTCCTGTCTCGTAACTATCCATCCAAGACAAGATATAAGATATTACCCTGCCCTAGCGATGAGGGGGGCACTCACGTGACCGCACCAAACACCAAAGAGGGGGGATATGGATAGATAGCTTTACAGTATAAACTATACTCCTTTGCCTTTGCCTTAGCTGTATGTATAATTATAATACCACTTACTTATTATACCTACTAGTAAACACGAGTTGAGTTGATAGATAAGCTACCTAATAATAGGTTGGGTTGATACTGAAGAAGAGACTACATCTACCTACCTACCTACATACCAGAAGAACCCTCGATTCTTAATTCTTAAGTCATTACATATTATAATAACCATATCCACATCCATCTCATCATCTCATCATCTCATCTCATCAAACCCAGCCATAAAAAGAAAAAAAAGATCTTAAAAAAAGAAGGACCACTGAATGAAACATCCTTAAATACCATCCACTACCCATTTACTACCCATTTACATATACATAAACATACCTAGTAAAAAGGTAAGGCAAAGCCAGAAACATTGTCACTAGCCCCCCCAGCCCCCTAGGACTTAAGAGATGGATACCGGTAGGTAGGGAGATAGTGAAACCGTATCTGTGGAAAGGGGAAGAAAGAGGATTATTTTATTTATTTTATAGGAATGGGGCCGGGAATGGGGTCGGATGATGATTTTTTGAGTTGATTTGGGTGTTATGTACCGATTTAGTTAGAAGGGGAGTTAGATGGTTGTTACTACTCCGTATGTAGTTAGTTAGGTACTTGACGTGGTGGGAAATGATGGGAGTTATTGTAGATAGGATAGATAGATAGATATACCTGTCCGTCATCTCAGAAAGAAAAGAAAAGAAAAGAAATGTTAATACTATAAGCGAGTCCCGAACCGAAACCTACGTACGAGTATAATAAAATCTCATTCATGGCTACTCTACATGCGATCCCAACAATAGACCCACCCACTATCCAGGTCCTCTGCGCAGCAGTGCAGTGCAGTCTACAACAGAAGAGGAACATTGATTGTATTGTACCGGTACTTACTTGCTTACTTACTTATATCAAAGCCTCCACCCACATCAGGGCTGATGGATGGATCTTATGCCGTGCATGTATGTAAATCACCCCCCCACCTAAAACTGATTGGCCAGCCATCCATCCATCCATCACACACCCTCACCCTCGTCTCGCCGCAGCAAGCAAGCAGTCCGGGTGTTGGTGTGGGTGTTTTACATGTTTATCCTTTATCAATCAAGCCTTTACCAAGCCTTTAGGAACGTGATACGAGGATCTCCGATTTGAGGAGAGTATGGTATGGGATCATCTGGATCTGGATCGTCTGAGTGGCGACGATCATAAGGCTGGGTGGGTGGAGTCCGTAGTAGTGGGATTGGATTAACCTTAGAATGAATGGGTCGCTAGTCGGGAGAGGGGCAGGGCAGGGCAGTAGCAGTGCCATGTACTGTACTGCACGGAAGACGGTGTGCTTGCTGCGGAATGGGCTGTGTCGTTGCGGTCCTGTGCTGCTTACTTAGTAGGGTCTTTTGTGTACAGTGTGCGGTGTCATGGTATGGGATTTCGTGGTTGTTGGATCCTGGGAGGATAATAATGTGAGGTGGACTTTGGGGGTTTTGGTCATGGAGGCGCGGGTTGAAGGTTATTTCTTTTGTCCTTTTTTTGGGGGTTGTGGTTGGTTGTATGAAGAGTACGAGTACTGGATTTTGGGTTGGTACGGTACGCAGCGACCCGGGCAGTTGAGTTGACCCCTCGTTAAGCTCGGCTCGGCTCGTTAAAGAGTTCATTGTCTTTGCTTATGACTATTGTCTTCGCTTTCCTCTTCGAACCCTTTTTCTATTACTTACTGCTCGTATATTCAGCCAGAACAGAGACTCGAGAAGTACTCCTTCCGACATTGATGACCGGGTTTATGACGATGTTGATGTGTGTTGACAGCACCTCGTTCCTCCACCCCAACCAGCCTTTTCATTCCCGAAACTGCAAGACGCAGGAATCGGAAAGGAAAAATTGTAGAAAGTGCATCGGTATTATTCTCGTGACAGATCTGGTCAAATCAAATCCCTGTCCAGATTTCTCGACATCACAATGATCACATAGATTCGGGCTGTACTTGAGTATTGGTAGAGAGTATCGACTTCGGGACAGCACCTGCACTGCACCGCTACTCCTCCCGAGGCTTCTTTGTAGGCTGACAGCACAATTTATTTTTTCTTCGTGCAAGGCAAATTTCTGGTGGATTTGTGCACCCCCATTGCGGCTCCTCACCCTATCAAAAATTCCGCGGCCGGTGAAGAGGGGTGTACGACATAGAAAGCCGTGTCGTCACTGGACAATCCTGCTTCCAACTTTTGAAGGCTGTCGTTGGAGGTACTCGAGTATGGATGGATGCCGGCTGTCAGTGGTGTTGTCAGTGACTCAGTGGTGTGGCCCCTGACAGGGGCGGATTGATGTTCATGCTGAACAGCGTGGTGCAGTGCAGTGCAATGCAGTGCAATGCAGCCAGCAGTGGTGGTGGGGGAGGTGATGGGATGGTATCTGAATGCCGGAGATAAGTGAACACAACTGCTGGCGGGTGATGCTTATTAGAGAGCACGAATAAGTACTACTACCGTAGTAATTTATTAATTTGAGAGAGAGGTCCAAAGTGATACCAGGGGAGGGGTGGAAGTTTGGGGATTGTATTCGAGTACTCGAGTAATAAACGACTCTTCGCTTCTCGTACTTTTCACCTTTCTCAGATAGTAACGGATCCTATCAAATTTCGATTGATCCTCCATACCTAGGCATTATTGAGATGAGCTACTTACTGTGCTCTGCTAGCTCTGCTAGCTCTGCCCTCATCCTTCACTGTGGTGCACTGCTAGCTCGGTACTCGATACTCGATACTCGATACTCGGTACTACGTACTCGAGACTGGCAGTCTGGCATGGACCGTACTCCTCACCCAGATTACGGTCCGCAGCATCTCTTGGCCTGCCTGCCCAGTGCCGCACCTGCACTTCCCTGCCCAGGTGCATCTCTAGACTCCAGCAGCGCAGGCATGGGCAGGTGGGCACTGGGCACGTTCAGTTCTCCACTTCAACCCGCCCCCGACCCTCTCCCCTCTCCTCCGCTCCCCTCATAACTACTCGGATCTTTTCACTGCCCCTTCTGAATTCCTGGTCGTCCGACTCTGAATTCCTCCAATTCGACAACAATTTCCTTCCATTTCACACTTCACATTTCACCACGTTTTCAACACCAACACCATCAACACCATCAACGTTTGGAAAGACCCAGTGGTCCCGCTGCGCTTTCATGACGGTTACAGAAGTCAATTGCCAACCTCCAAGGATATATCCATTCAGGACCCATCCTGAGCATCTCCACCTTTCGCGGCGTCTATCCTGAACCTTGAACCCCATCACATCACATTCAAGCTTCAGCTTCCGCTTCCGCTGCGCATCATATCGCTCCTCCTGCGGCCTGTGGCGCTTCATACATTATTCCAACTCAAGTTCAAGCGCCCCATCAGCGGCTGTTGCACTTCCTCTACAACCCCAACTGAGATTTCGCTACAAATCCTGAGCGTCCCTGAGTGTCCCATACTTGCACCGATCGCCCCATTCCCATGACCCTCGCATCTGGGTTCTCCGACTACTACCTACTAGGCTACTATAGCTGTACCTAGGTAGTTGCTAAATTTGGATATTTGTACTCCGTACCCCTTCGCTTGTCGCTCTCCAAACGCGCTGCCCCCCATCTGCTCACCTGTCCTCCGGCCCTCCTCCTGCCCCCCCCCTCGCCTGTAGCCGCTACGCTACACCTACACCCAAGATCCCAATTCCCATCTCATCCCATCCCGTTCCAAATTTCAGGCTCCACTCCAACATGACCTCTTTCCAGCACCAAGTCCTCCTCTGAGCGCAACCCAACCACATTTTGGCCAGGCCAGCGAGCCACCACCCTGATCAGGTCTCCTACGACAAATTACATAGCCTCATCTCACTTGTTTCTACTCCGTCATAGAAATGTCTTCACCAACTTACAACCCTTCTACTGTTGTTGATGCTCAAGACACACAAGAGTATCATACCCAAATTGTTCTCAGGGGTCCTCAATTACACGACACCTCCTTCGCTTCCACCCAAACCAACAACTACCTTCTTTCTCCCTTTCTCTCTTCACATACTGCTAGTAATTCCGCCAGCCCCTCGAACCACCCAAGTAGCACTCCTGGTGAAAACATCTGGGACTCAAGCGATTTCAATGAATTAGAAGATCCGTATTCCTCGAACCTCGCATATTATATTTTTTCCCAGCCTCCGCACCTCAATAGTGCTCTCCCAGACCTCCATAACGAACCTGAAAGCAAGTCCGCCGCAAGCACATATACGGCCTCGACATACCCTCTCAGTCCCGTTCATTCCAGCATACCAAATACACCGTCCTTAGGGCAGCTGGTAATCGAGCACAATACCATCTCGCACTACGAGCTGAACCACGATTTGTATAACAATCTTTATCAGACAGTGGAAGGAAGCGTACACACGGACAACATCACCAACACCCAATTGACTCGGGATCAGAGCGGCAGCAGTCACACAAGCGCCGAAGGCCTCGAACCGAGCACCATGGTGGCCTCTGAACGTAGCCCGCATTTAATGGTATCGCAATGGGGCCGTAGGTATGGACACAATCAGCCTCGCAATGTTGGTCAACCAGACGTGCCGTATACGACTGAGGATGATTTCGCAACGCGAGCGACGCGGTTTGCAGACCAGAACGCGCTCCCAATCTCACAACTGCCTGTGGCGCGCGCCGATGACGGATCGTGGAGGCCAAACCAACGAACGGGCCAAGCGGGGTTGGACCCTGAGAGCCGTCGGGACCTTGCCGACGAGCTCGTCCCAACGTTAGATGAGGCGGAGGAACGACGCCGTATCTTTAACAAAAATATTGAGGTGGAGGAATGGCGCTCACGAGCCAGGGGATGTAGCCAGGTAGAAGTTGATCAGCCTCCACAGCCGTGTTTTCCACCGAACAACATGAGTCCGGTTGATGATGCTGCAAGTATTCGTGAAAACAAACTGGTTGACGGTCAGGTGTATTTCCATCCGAAGAACGATGCCACCGTGAATGAGAATGATCGATATCTCATTAGCAAGCCTCGTCAGTGGAACGATGCTCCTACCGTGCCGACCATCTTGACGACCCATTTCCAGCCTCCAACTTCCAGTGCGGCAGTGGAAAAGTTCAGAAAAGCTGCGGATACCATCTCTATTGCATCCAGAGCCGCAACTTGGGGTACACGTCGTCACAGTGAGCCCAGCCTAGCGGACTTTAAAGATGTGATTGAAGGAGGCATCTTCAAAAGGTTGACAATTAACAAGGCCACGGAAACTGGGCGTTCGCGAGGGGGTTTCGGTCGTCTAGCGAGTATTGTCCGCAAGCGTAGCGACAGTAAGCTTAAGCGCAGTCACAGTTCTCAGAATATTACCGAGGATGGCTCTATAAAACCCGCCTCGAGACAAAACAGCGCAGGTACATTAGCTTCTCCTCCACGAACTTCAAGCTACAGCAAACGACAAACTCCAAGCATCAACACAACCCTGGCCGCCATGGCGGGCCAACTTGCTGCAGTTGGAACCACTCATATACGCAATGGCTCCGTTAGTGCCAAAGAAGTCTCTCCCAAAAGCCCAAGTCATCTTCGCTGGCCTGGAAGGGTAATTACCAGACATCGAAGCAGAAGTGAGATTAGTTCAGCACAAACAAACAGCGGGATTGCAGGCCTTTTGAGAGCAAATGGGGGCCCACCTGTTTACACTTTGGCTTCAACACTGATAGATGTGGGGGCGAGGCAACCAGATGTACAAGACCAGGATGATGAGGATGAAGATGACGACGAACCAGTGGACGAAGGCGATATGATGACAGAAGTAGAACCAGCCGAACCCATCATTCCCAACTACGATGGATTTAAAGCTCATGTCCGACGTCTCAATCCAAACATGGAACCTCGGCACAACTGGCTTGTGAGTAGGGTAGCTCGCCAGCAGGAAATTCGTTTTATGAAGTTACTACAGTCACGAGTAGAGCACTCGCAAGCCATTTCGAATCGCAGCTGCTCAGCTGGGACTCATTGTATTTCTATGGGTGGATCCGCTACACTACTTGAAACAAAGGGAAATCCCAAGCCACCTGGTCAACCGGGTCCAAACCTTCAACTAGTGACCGACTTTTCTGATGATGAATCGAATCATGCCGAAGAAGCGCTCAAGTTTGAAGGATATATCCCCACGCCACCAACTCGAGCTCTCCCTGCGGAGTTTGAATGCCAGTTATGTTTCAAATCGAAGAAATTTCTAAAACGTTCAGACTGGACTAAACACGTTCATGAGGACGTCCAGCCCTTTACCTGTACTTACGAGGAGTGCAAAGAGCCAAAGGCATTCAAAAGAAAGGCCGATTGGGTTCGACATGAGAATGAACGTCACCGTCACCTGGAATGGTGGCTTTGCGAGATTGACGATTGCAGACACGAGTGTTTTCGTAAGGATAACTTTTTGCAGCATTTGGTTCGAGAACATAAGTTACCAGAGCCTCAACAAAAGACCAAAGCTGCCATTCAAAAGGCTCGTGTGCCAGAACCGATTTGGGCAATGTTGGAACAATGCCATCACGAAACTCCAAATCTCCCACAGGATGAGCCATGCAAGTTCTGCGGTGAAAAATTCACGACCTGGAAAGGACTGACCATGCACCTTTCAAAACATATGCTAAAAATTAGCTTACCTATTTTGAAGCTGGCAGAGGGAAGAAGTGTCGACGCAAACACCATCGTCAGTCCCGTTGAGCAATATCTTTCTCCCATCACTCCAATAAGTAGAGCCAAGATGGAATGTACAAGCCCTCTCAACTTATATGGCGTGTCTCCACACATGCCTCTCAGCCATCAACAATTCCCTGCGTCTAGGTATGGTCATTCTCCCCAGTTTCCAACTGCTGGGTCAACTAATGACTTTGGGGTACAAAACTCAATGGGCTTGAACATGTTTAGCGAAAACAATATCGATCCAAGTTCAAACAATATTGTGTTTCAACAGATACCGCAACAACCTCGAGGGTTTGGTTCATTGGACTCTGGTGATCTCAATCAGATCAATCAAGCTCTCTTTACAGCAGGTAACACAGGATTCCAGCAACAGCGAACCTCCTCTCCTTATGGATCATTGGATAATGCATTCTCTCACCAACTTCCGTTGCAAACCTTTGGTGATACCCCAACTTTGGCATTCTCCATGTCCCAGCAATTCACCTCGGCCCCGGATCTGGTGTCACAGTATACCACGGCAAATACGTTGGGGATAAGCACCAGCTTTGAGTACCATGCCATGACGGTTAATGCGTCACCGAGTTATCAACAGCCTTCACCTATGGCACGCTCTTCGGCAAATAATAATGTCTACCGGCCTCCAGCGCAGGATCTACCTTATTATGGGTCACAGTGATTGTTGTGGCTGGTTTTTATTCGTGTTTTTATGGATCCCATCTTTTTCTTTTTGGCTCAATATATACCATTTTACGATCATTTCTTTTTTTTCTTTTTATAGATACCATGGCGCTGTGTTGGTAGAGGATTTGTTTCTTTTTTTCTTTACCTTCCTTTTTGATGTCGAACATTGGGGTTTGGGGGTTGAATATGATTGGAATTAGGTGGCGTTCTTATATCTTTTACGTTTTGCATATGTTATGCATTCTATACATAGATATATGTATAAGTATGGGTGGGTGGGTGGTGATCTATGATTGGCATGAATTTTTATTGCTTATATACCCTTTTCGTCCCCTTTTTGCCTATTTCCTCGTTCCTATATAGATGTTCGATTTTTAGATTTGCGATTTCCTATTTAAATGATAGTTTTCTGAAATCAGCTCCTTTTTGAAGCTTATTTGTATTGTACTAAGAAATAACATTGAATTTATCGCGAGTAAATCTGCATAGCTTTTAAGACAAAATGGATAGGAAGAACTTGAAAATTGAAATGTACTGTACTGTACATGTGTAGCAACGAGGGGATACTGCGCTTGGAAATTATGTGATTCGTTACCTACTTTGGTGTTCATATCTGTTCGTGTTTCATTGTCTATGTCTATGTGTGGTGAAGATTATACCGCTTTAGAATCTCATATCCTTTCCTTGGGTTTCTCACTTAATTAAGTGGTTCTTATTATATTACTAAAGTATTTTGACTGTTCTCCTCGTCTAATTAAGATAGATTCTTCTACGCTGTAATTTTACTTTTCTATACTATAATCCTGATTGTTCAACTTGGTTTGGTAGATGACTGGGTTTTATTTAGTTTTGTTTTGTTTTGATTTGGTTTATTGATTGATTCGGACGGACGAACCCTTTTTGTTTGTTTATTGTCTTGTCTTGTCTTGTCTATGATTGATTGTATTGTACTAATTGTTTTCTCTTTATAGAGAGGATATATCTACGGAGGTACTGTAAATTCAGGGAATGGTTAATGTAATGTAATGGTTAGAGTTGGAGTAAGCTTTATTCACCTAGATTAAATTAAATTAAAGGTTTTTTTGATTTACTTTTGCTTGTTGGAGGAATCCATGGAGACCACGTGGAAATGGTGAGTGAATATTTGATGGGTGGGTGGGTTTGGTTTGTTTGGGTTGTTGATTAGATTGGGTTTTTACTTGGGTTTTTTGTGGGGGCCATGGGGAGGTGGTGAATATTTGATGGGTGGGTTTGGTTCGGTTTGGTTTGTTTATTAGATTGGGATTTCACTTGAGTTTTTTGTTTTTTGCGGGGGCTACGTGGGTGGGGAAGTGGTGAATATTTCTAATTTACATTGTTTTTCTTGGTGAATAGGATACTCCACTCCCCCCCCCCTTTTTTTATAAGCGAGATGGCTTTGTTTACTATTTGTAGAGGTTTGGAATATAGGGTAGTTGGGTAGTTTGGATAGTTTTTGTTGATGAAGATATATGAATGTGTTTTAGCGCGTTATACAGTATTCTGGGGCTTTATATAGTCCTAGATTCTTACTTAATCGAGAATCATTACCTATATTACTATATATTTTTAGTTATTATTCTTCCTTGTTTAGTTTTTTTAGGCACCTGATATTTCGTTATATTATCCTACTAAGTTATACTGATAATCTTCTTTATAATAGTAACTATTTTTGTTTCGATTGGTTGATTATTAATTATATATGTCTTATTAGTCTATATGTAAGATCTTACCACTCCTCTCTATATCCCTTCTATAAGATATTTCTCTCCTGTTGTTTCTCTCTTGAACGTTTTCTCTCTCGCCTAGCTTCCCACTCACCGTCGTCTTCTCTACCAACACTTCTCTCAGGCATCCTCTAGCGTCTACTAGGCTCTTTATTTATTACTATCTCACTTCCAGGTCTTTCTCTTCTACGTCCCTCATGAAACCGTCAACTTGGGTCCGACGTATACCTCCCTCTGGTCTTATTTCTAAATGCTAATCAACATCACTGTTTGTCCCCGTCGAGTTTCTAAACTCTCTTTCCCTTCTTTCTATCCTCATCAATCTATTTCGCCTGTAGCTTTCCCACAAGTCTCTTTCAAACCCCGCTCTCGTCTCCTATCTCGAATCATAACGGGGCTCATGTACACTATTATAACTAGATGTCAGGCGAGATCCATATTCCGTCTGATATTCGCGAGTTGAATAAGTTGAATATACAATCGAAGGTCTGATATCCCGACCTATAGCTCAATCCCATCCGTATGTGGTATTTCTACTACTAGAGCCACTCGCGGAATCGGAAAAACGTGGTCGTTCCCGTCTCTTGCCTTTCCGTCTATGGGTTCCGACCAGGATGCGAGGAGGGAGTTAATGATTGTTTCTTCTTGTTCGGGGGTTACTTCTGAGCGGACTGTATTCAAAGCGCTTGAGAATGTCTTGTATATTATCTCGTGGTGGGTAGTGGTTGAGGTTTGTGTATGTTGCTGGTGGTGGAGGGATGTGGGTTCTTGGTCTGGACGGGTGCTCGTATTGGAAACTTGGATGAGGGTGTGGTGGCGGGCTATAGTGGGATGGGGGTATACTTACGGGTGGAATTTGATGCGAGCCTATATACCCTGGTGCAGGTGGTGGCATCTGGTGGATGGGTAGATTGAGAGTTTGAGGGATGTGTTCCGCATGTGGTGTTTGGTCATAGTATTGACAACGATGGGGAGGAGGGGGGGAGGGGGGGAGGAGGGTCAGATTCGTGCCAGATAGGGAAATTTCTGGGGTCGGAATAGATCCTTTCTATTATTTCACGAGAATTCCGTCTTTTACTTCTTAGTGGCCTAAAATCACCGGGATAATTTCCCGCATAGGTAGCTTCGTCTCTAAAGCCACTGGGGGGTTGGTTTTGAGACTCTTTGGGGTAGAGCGTATACGAACCTACTATAGCGAGCTTCCCTTTATCGTCAGTGGTTACATTGGCCTTGGCTACTAATCTAGCTGTTAGGGGTTTATAATAAAGCTTAAGGAGTTCAAAAGTTTAGGTGGGTGGTTATACTATGATAACATTTACAACTCTATAAGTTAATTCTTCTTAACTACAACGTTCGGCATCTGGAATTCCATTCCATTCCCGACCCCCCCTCTGGAAGGATTCCATTCCATTTGGTTGAGGTCTGGAAGAATTCCATTCCATACCCCCTATTCCATGGACTTTGCACGAAGCTGAAAAGGGATACAGGTTGATGTTGGCAAAGTCAATAATGTTACTATGAGTCAATTCAAACTTGACGGAGGAAACGTGATTGGGGTTTCTGAAACGGACTCAAACCCAACTGGAACTGCTGATCATGGCTCTATTGATAGTATTGTGAGTAACACTGTCGTTGATTTCGAGCTGTATGATAAGAAACTCATTTTAATCAATTTTATTTCATAGAACTATGGAAAATCATCTGCTCCCTCAAATGGAGAGAATCCTGGTCAATAAGGTCAAGCGAGAGGGGATAATTTACAAACACTGTTATTGGGCCCACTATATTTTGAATTTAACTTTTTCCCCAAGACATTTCTATCTTTTTGATCTTTTCATATCTACATGGCTATTTCATATAGTTGTGACAGGTGAAATCTTTAAAGTGTTTCCATGTCAGGGTATGTATCATATATTCGTTGTTCAACTACGGAACGGACGTGGGCGGATATCGCCACCAGTCCTCATTCCTCATTAATTAATCCTTACGCACTCAAGTAAGTACTTGACTTGTCACTACTGTTTGCTACAGAGTGCTTATCGGCCAGTCACCCAAGCCACCCTCGCTCTCGCCCTCAGCCTAGCGCCTATATATATAGCCGCTCCTGCTATTTACCACCCCCCTTCTAGCTATCGTATGTCTCGCTTGCTTTTACATCACTTACTCCTAATTATTACTATAATAAAGCGTAAATAATATAGGAGAAAAAGAGAGAGAGACAGAGAAAGAGAGGGAAGTAATCTTACGATCAAGGTCGCGATATTTTCTTGTTCTCGCTAAGGCGGGAGCGCTAGTATAGTAGGAGAAGATGACGGGAGTCTACAGGTTGACGGGAGTGTTCCCGTGATTTTAGCTCTATTAGGAAAGGCTTCCGTACTAGCTCTCCCGTCTTAGCGAGAACAAGAAAATATCGCGATCGCGTATCGCACTTCCCTCTCTCCCTCTCTGTCTCTGTCTCTCTCTCTCTTTTTATTTACGCTCTACTAGAGTAATAATCAGGAGTAGGTAACACGAAACCAAGCGAGGGCTAGGAGGGGAGAGGGGAGAGGGGTACAGTAGTAGGAACGGCGATGTATATAGCCGACAGGCTAGCAGCTCAGGAGAATCTTTTTCCTGTCTCTTCTATATATATGATATTTTGTTCTTTAGTTCTTTACCTATTTATAGCCTTTATAGCTTTTACGGCCTCTACATCTTCACTTCACTTCCTAACTTCCTCACCTCCTTATGTATTCACTTTTTATAAACTTCACCTTTTACAAGCTTTACTTTTACTACAATCTTTACTTCTAAAAGCTTTACTTCTTTACAATTTTCCCTTGCTAGTTCTTTACTTGCGACATATCTTCACTTCTAATAAATCTCTACTTTATCACAATTCTCACATCCAACAAATCTCCACTCTTTACCTCTAGCTCTAAGTAGAGATACACTGTCTTATCTCCAATAGTACTAAAAAGAATATACCAGCTACTCATCAATTTTTAAATACATTAAAATTCAGTATACAGAAAAGACTCTACCACTCCCTCCTTCCCATCCATCCCATTGGCTTACTCCTTCCACCCCAAGGTAACTAAAACACTCCTCCTTCCTTCTTCCATCAAGGTACCAACGAGTCTAAAAAGACAAGGTAGCAAAGCCTTATAGTGGTGTTAAACCCCTTCCTTACGAGATAATTTAGCATGTGTTTCTTATATAGCTCTTTTTATAGAAACAAATATATATACTAGGATACCGAATTTATCAGAGTAGAGCATCATCACGCATCTTATAGACCGTGAATAAATCTAATCACTACCTAAGCTGCCCTAGGTACGTCCTATAGAAATCTCCATCGATCCTAGCCAGCTGAAGATGTCGTACCCAGCCCCAGAATGTTACACA
The DNA here is from genome assembly GCA_900536425.1 of Hymenoscyphus linearis. Classification (NCBI taxonomy): domain Eukaryota; kingdom Fungi; phylum Ascomycota; class Leotiomycetes; order Helotiales; family Helotiaceae; genus Hymenoscyphus; species Hymenoscyphus linearis. The sequence goes on from UNPR01000002.1 coordinate 523,790, forward strand.
GTTAAATCAGGGGAGCTCTCAGCTAAGACAGCTAGCCGAGACATGTTTTCTACAGTAGTAACAGATTTCTAGATAATGTCTGTTCCTGAAACATCTAATATAGTTTAATTAGGAACATGATCAATACGAAAGTAATATACATGAGAGGAGGAGGAAAATATTTACCTGTCTGTGGGTAAGCGGGGTTACATGATGACTCACAATCATTTGACTGTTTGATAGATTTTGGTATAGATGTGTGTATCGATATTCAGGGTATATCAATAACGTACTATTTTAAGCAAATAAGGTGTATTTAAAATAGTGGTTTGATTGCTAAGAAATTGGGCTAAGGGAGTGGATGTGTAAGGGGTGGGGTATTAAGTAGTCGAGCGAAGTTGATCGGTAGTAGAATTTTACTAAGCGAGGGATATATATTACGACAATAATACTAGAGTAAATTTCGGGGATAGGTATGTTCTTAACTATAGATTTCGAATATTATATTTTCGTCTATACGTCCCCTCCTTTCAATCCACTCGGTTAATTCTCATTTCCCGGAAAATCGTATCTAACAAACATTTTCAAGTAAAAACTTAGAAACCCCCATTCCAAAATAGCATACAACTTCAAAAGAATTAATAAAGACAATTGGAAAAAGATTGGATCAAATTCTACTGATATCTCGCTAAAGGAATTTACTTGCGCATGCTAAGATGGACACTTCCATCGATATCGAGACCGGAACCGGAGACTTGCATATCGGTAGATAGAAAGCATTTCCCGAATCTGAGGCAAGAAATCTATATATTCATTCCACAAACACAAAAGAACAAGAACCAGCATAAATAATCACCATAGACGGGCATCACTAGCAATCAACGCACGCCGTAAACTCGGAACCGTAATCTTACTATCCCATAAAATCTCATACTCTCATAAAATATCCATCCACTTAAATCCCAACCCCGAAGTACAGTACCTTGTAACAAAAGAGATACGAGTAGTCCAGGTGATACCTCCTCGGAGTCGGTCCAACACAATACCGAAGGTCGAAGGATCCGATCCATCAAAAACATCTCAGAATAGAACCAGAACCCAGGCACGCCGTCCACCTGACACGACACAAAAAGTTGGTTTCGTTTGATATTGTCGCAGTGCAGATGCAATGTACCACGTGGACTCAAGGTGTACGCAATATCTCCGGGGGAAAAAAAGTAATCTCTCCGGGTAAAACCTGAGCTCGTGGCAGATCTTACCGATGCTTCATCCGAAGCAACTCGGTCGTTACATTACCAAACAAACCACAACCACCAACAAAAACATGCCTCAATGCAATGCCATGTCCCAAAATTTCCCCGGGAAGGAAAACCGGCAGATTTTACGAGTACAGTACAGTACATACCATTTCTTTATCTCTTGGGATTGGCAAGGTTATTCAATACTCTGGTGTAGCTTGTAGGTATCGTCTATAGAAGTAGGATGGTATAGGAGGTGGGGGTGGGGGCAATGACAGCAGCTCATTCCAGATCATGCATATCCTAGGAGTTCCAGTTCCCCTAGGGCCTAGGAGGTTTGTTAAGCGTGGGTTCAAACTTCAGGGAAGGTTCAAGTAATGGGTACCGTAATGCAACTTGGATGCTTAGGTGGTGCTAAGGATAGTAGAAAAGTGCGGTGTATCTATACAACAGTCTCACATAAGGAAACCTGCATCCGAAACGGGGAGCTGGGGAATAGAGCAGCGTATTGAAAACGATCCAAAACAACGCCCAATGCGGGATGACGTTGGGAATCTACCTATAGTAGGATACTTGCATCAGAGAGAGCTATCCATTCACCTTACATAAAATAAAGCACAACGAATAAAATCTTGAAAAAGAAAGAGATCTTGAGCTGATGTTGACCGCTGGACTACCAATCCAATCATTCTCTAGACTAAATTTAGAGCTTGACGAGATGTCTGCAGCAAGTGTGGGGACGCTACTGTTGGTCCTGGAGCTGACGAGCAAATAGGAAATCACTTCAAAAATACCATGCAGGAAGGAATTTTGATGAAATATGTCGGACCAGTTCGTGAGACGCCAATTTTCAGACACCTCTATCTACTGCAACTCATCGGACGGGGGCAGGATTGTACTGACTCCCTGGTCGGAGAAGGGCTGGTCTATTGGTCAGAACGGGGAGGCGTCATGAAAAGCAGTTCATCACATACCCCACGAGACGAGACATTTACGGATATATTTACAAATCGTAAACTCCTTTATACGCCGAGGTACACTCGTACTCTTGTATTTCCAATCGTGCTCACTGCCCCGTGGGCGTGAGATACATACCGGTAGATTGCGTTCCGTTCCACTTGGGCTGTCCTGTTTCGTTACCGACAGAAGGCTTCCCATGCTGGCTGCTGCTTGGGAAGCAAGCCGCACACCACCAGCTTCTGGAGATGCTTCCTTGGACCAATTCCCCAATTCCCCAAAGCTTCTAAGATCCTGAGCTCGTGGCGGGCCAGGATCGCCTGGGCAAATGCTGGCTCCAAGCGGTTCCTTTCCAGGTTGTGATCGACAGCGCAAGGACCAATTGTAGACATTGCTCTTTCTTTCGTATCGTCAGGTAACCCGGTTAAGTCATCATCCTCTGTGCCCCCGGAGCATTGTCAAAAATCTTGGATGACACAGCCAGAGTCAGAGAGGCTCATAAATCAGAGACTTATAGGTTACCTTTTTGGACGTGCCAGAACAAAGTCTGCATTGCATGTTGGCAGAGGGTGTCAAGCTGATAGAAGATGGAGCGGACCCCCAAGCATTCACGACTATTCGATAATTCGACTAGACAAAACGGTCTCAATGTTGATGTGACGGTGAAAATGCGGATGGCGTCCATCAAGGCTGATCAAGGCTGATCAAGCGCCCATCGGATCGTACTCGTACTGTGGTGCTCAATGGCTCAATGTGGCAGCTGGTAGAATAAGAATGGCTGGTAGACTGGGCTGATGTTGGTGATGATGAATAAGTGCTGACGTGAAAAGAATGTCCAAGTCTTCAAAGTCAAGTTTCCAGGTTGTTTTGTGTTGGTTCTCATTTTCATCCGAGGCCCAACGTCCCTGGTGTTGGTGGAGACAGAGTACGCACCACCAAGGGAGTATACACCCACCAGGGAGAGTACACTGAGAGTACACTCACCGGAGAGTATACCCACCAAGGACTGTATCAACCGAGTACTGTAGAATCAGTGGAATCTTCCTCACAATGGGGGACCACAATGGGCCTTGGTAGTGACCAAAGCCAAGGTCGGACGTCATGTGATGTATATAAAGGGCATCAAAGTACTCCGTACTCCGTACTAGAGCACTTCTCGGAGCTGCAGAGGTACATCCGTCTCCACTAGGTTCATATCGCTTCATATCGCTTCATATCCACACAAAACCTCTCGCTTCTCGCCAGCCCTCAATTGACGATTGAGGCAATATTCGCATGGCTAACTTGATTAGTTGGAAAAACCAACCTCTTATTTCTGCGTTCCCAAAGACGTGCATTGCAGTAGCAATACTGAAGCAATATCACACTTCCACTCCTTCCACTCCCACTCCCATTCCCACTCCCACCTACTGTACCAGTATACGCCTACACACCACGACCGTACTGGTACATACCAGACCACACCACCTTCATGTCGTGCCGACTGCGGTCCAGACATTTCCACCTTAGACGCGACGCATCGGCCACGAGCTACCCTTGAGCTTTTCCATGTGCAAGCGGCGTGCAGCCGTGCGTCAAGACTGCATGATCACAGTCTATATTTAGCCTGCCCTGTCTGGAAACATCATCTTTGACTGGCCCAACTTCATAGACAAAATTTGTTGCCCAGAGCAAATTGCAGGTGGCCCAGTTGTTGGGAGTTGTGAAACTTCTTTTGCTTTTGCCCTTGAAATGAGTCGGACCTGTAGAATTGATGTCAAGTGCTCACGCTAGGAGGACATTGACCCGCGGGGTGAAATTCAACATCCATACACTGGGGATTGCACGGCGACTAAAACCTCAAAAGACCACTTGAGCTCGCCTGTTATATCCCGATTAAGAAAGGAGTATAAACTCAGCTAGTACTGTAAAACCAGCATCGGTACTTGCCAAGTCCCTCAAAGCTTTTCGTGGGCGAATTGTGTTGACATTCGACACCACCAATGGGAAGATTTTGTAAGAGCATTGGTATCTGATGACTGGCCTAGAGCGAGGAGGGGAACCAGGTCGGTGGTTGCGGCTAGCACAAGCGCAAACTCTGTTGACTTGGGGCTGCCGAGAAGCGAGAGATAACTGATTGATCGACGATTCAAGCATCCCAAGACGTGGGGAACCTATGATCATCCGAAGCGCAGGATTTGACTTCCTAACTTAATTTTCAAGGCCCTCGCAATGATGAATCAGCGGCGCAATCATGAGACTTGTACCAATCAGAGCCGTTTGACGTGACACTTTTTGTAATGGAGTGTGTTGAAGCAGTGACCAAAGTCCCGGATAAGGAGAGGCGCTCAGCACGTGAAGGCGTATGGCGAACATACATCTGCCAAGGGGAAGGAACTTACATGGAAGCTGCCAAAACAACCCATATCCAATACAATGTGCGAGAAGCGAGGGGAGCTGACATTTTTGTGGTATCACACAGTCCTCATGAAATTTGGTGGAGGCAATTCCAAGCGGCGAAGTCAGCATGAGCCAAGGAAGCTAGCTTTTCTCCTTCTCCAGTCGCCATCGATGTGGGCGTATGGAAGGTTCTATGCCCTGCTGTGGCCTCTGCATCGGGGCTCTTCCCAAAGAAGCAATGAGCCGACAAACCTTTGCTGCAATCATTCTGCGATGGCCTGCACGTTCTTTCTGTGCCCGTGTACTTCTTGTACATGGTTTTGGAGGGCGACGCACTGCATCAATCAATGTTGGTTGGAAGTGGGTCGAAAAAGCCATACGAGGGAGAGTTCGCTTGGCCATGGGTCCTTTCAATACCAAGTTAGTGATAAAAGAGTGCGTGCGGTGAGCACAGAGAGGTGAGATGTGAGAGGCGAGTGTCATACAGCCCTCGCAGTAGTAGTTTGGATGAGCTAGAGCTAACCTAGATTCAGGCTAGCAGGGAACCCCAAACCCGAGTGCCTCCCTGGGAGCTGGAACTGGAGGTGGAGCTCTTTGCTCACTCCCTGTTATCGGTCTCTCAAGTGCCCTGTATCTCGCTTCTTCTATGCCCTCTCGCTTCCTTCATGTCTGCTCACTTGCTCGTAATCTTTCTTCTCCCAACGCTATTTGCCTCATCTGGCTTTGATACCGACTCCAAGTCCGACTAGTTGCTGACACTGGATGCGATTCCATCCACAAGAGGCCTGTATGATTATCTGATAATACCCGCCCTATAATGGCCTTCTTAACCAACCAGCGATGACAGTTCGCAAACGCTACTAGACGAGGTGGAATTGGCCCAAAATGCCACTAGAACCAACACCAGTTCCAACATTTTTAGTTGCAATTCCAACAGCATGCTTCCTGGTCATTCATTGCCATTCCAACAAATCCGACGAAGCCAACGGGCCCTCACACCTCCTCTTCATGATAGCGGAGGCGACTTTCTTCAGCAAGCTCGAGCTCAGCGGCGTCTTTTGCCTTTAACCCTTTATTGAGTTAGTAGAAATGGTACTTTGGCTCAGGGATCTTTCCTGCCCTCAATACCCCCCTTAAACGTATTCCGTATTGGATGTTTAGGGTTTCCTTCGAACAAAACTAGTTTTTCTCGCAAAGAACGTGAAGTGATAAGAGTGTTTGGTTTTCTGGAACAGAAGTGTAGGGAAAGGTGTAGCAGAGACATACTGTAGAAGCACAAGCGTAGTATACAGCAAACGTACCGACAGCATTCTCAGAAACACAGGGTGTCAAGGTTCCCCTGGCTGCCATGTAAAATTATAAGTTCATCCAGGGCTCGAGGCTGGAAGCAGGCCTGGCGCTGACAAGCATCAAACTGACCCACTAGGAAGAATCAGGGGTGTGGCGCCGTCACGAACTCCATGGTCGACATTTCGGAGAATCAGATCTAGCATTGAAGATCTCTGGTGGACCCGTTATTCTGTTCTAATTTCGAGGTTCTGATATGATGCCTTGCTCATCCACCTTCAACGTTTGACCAAAGCTCCCACCATCACCGCCATCACCGCCATCCCCGCTCCCATCACCTGCGGCTAGAATCTTGCTTGACCGATCTGTCTCTCTTTATTTTTTCTTGCGGTCTTTGCAGTCGACATATTGAGCCACCACAAGCCGATCTCCAACGTCCTCCACCGGTAGGCGTAAATCACCATAAAGATTACTGCGAGACCTTATGCGAAAAGTGGCGTGTAGGCGTCTTCTTATTTGCTGCCCAAGGTGTTAAACTCCCCACGAGGGCCTCTCCTGCTCTTCATCCCGCCAGAGCAAACTCAACGGACCTAGTTCTCTGCAACTGGCAATTAGCACCGCTGTGTTGGAAAGTGGACACTCTCCGAACTCAAGCCACAGCTACCTGCCTTCCTTCTTAGTGCTTTACTACTTACCTACTCGTGCCCACTGTAACAAGAATACAAGACACTTCTCATCACTCGACAAGTGCGCCGAGAGCTGCGCCTAAGATCGCCTTATATTGTGCAGCCCCCTCTCCGGTGACGACTGCCGTCCGTCATTTGACGCCAGTAATCGTGCCGTTGTCAGGTAGAAACCATCTCAGGCCGCCTTTCAAGGTCACTTTGCTACCGCTACCCGACTTTTATGGCTGAGAGGACGACCTAAAGGCAGCACTTATTACCACGCTGGGCCTTGAACCCTCTACCTTGGACTTGGGTTTTACCTCGCAACGCAAGATTCTCCGAACGCGGAGGAATCTGGAGTGTCTAGGCAGCTTTTCTTTGCAACTGGTCTGTCTACAAAGCTACCGAATCAGACTGTAACTTTCCCCTGGTCAACTCGCCATCCAAACGCATGGTACGCGAGCGCAACTGACGACAGTCACTTCAGTCCGAGATTCACTTTCGGCACTCTCATCTACGTCAGGAATGTTGGAGCTGGCTTTCACGTACACAGTACCACAAACAAACCAAATATCGAATTCCATGGGATACCTATATCCGAATTCACCCTCGGATTTTGAGCCTTCGCAATACTTCATTCCCAGCTATCACCATCCACCATTGGACTCCCCGCACTCGCATTCAGGGGAATCGTCAACACCAACGAGTGTCCAGAAGTTCAGATTCTCAAATCCATACAAGTCGGCAAAGATTAAGAGATCAATGTCTACTCCAAACGTACGTGGGCAAGCAACAGCCGATGCAGCTTCGCTTGCGCTCTCGTCAGATAAAAGAAGAAACAAGTTGGGCTACCACAGAACTTCTGTCGCATGTGGTAAGTGGTGAACGCGCATAAGAGAGAATGGCTGGTAGATTTGATGATGAGAAGTAGAAAACTGATGATACATAGGCCACTGTCGGCGACGGAAGATTCGATGCATTCCAGCACCAGTCGACCCTCAAAGTCGATGCGCAAATTGTATCAGACTGAAAAAGGAATGCAAATTTTACGCCGTGGATCAACAGCCTCAATCTCAGTCTCAGTCAGATACAAGGAGTAGAGATTCAAAGAGCCGTAGTGGTACAGGAAGAGCCTCCAAATCTTCCTCACCCGCAACTTCAACAGGTCAAATACCTGAAATACCGTCAAACATGCCCTACCCACCTATGCCGGCCATGCAGGAGGTACCCAGTAGACAGATTAAACGGCAAAGGACTGAGAGTTATTCACCAGAGAATAAAGCTGTGCTATCTGTCAACTCTACGACCAGCGACTACCCCGACAAAGTCGCAGTCGTCACATCTTCACGTAGCTTTGACTATAACAACCATGGAACTACCAACTGGATGGCTCCAGATGCTTCGCCAGGCATCAAGATTGACGGAAATGTGTCCCAGCAATACTGGCGCACAAACCCTCAAGATTCGCCATTGACGCCAGCATTCTCGCCATTTACTCCCAACCTACAAATCCCTCCTGCTCAAAATTGGCCTACCCCAACAGAACCAAGCCCAAGAGAAGATATGTCCTGGCCTGTACCACAGCGATCGATGTCCTACAACAGTCTGGATGGATTGCAAAATCACCAACAAAACTATTCGCCTTACTCGCAAGCTCCCCCAGACCACTACACAACAAAGCCTCGTTCTCAACAGCTTCCTGCAATGTACCCCCCACCACTGTCAGCAAACAGTATGATGGGTCAAACAAGCTCGGCAACCACTGCTGAACCACTTCCTCATCCTCACTCAGCTGGTGCTTTGCCTCCAGCACCATACGGATCGTGGCAGCAACAGCAACAGTATTATCCAAAGCCCATTGGGTCAACTGGCGAGGAAAATTATCATGTTTGGAGCAACACTCATGGACCTCCTCGACCAGCTCAGTACTCAGGAGATACGCATGCGTCAGTACCAGCTCCTGCGTACTATGCTGACCATCAGAGCGGAGTGTACTACGCACCACACCAAGGACATCCGGGTCGATAAACGGACAGAAAAGTAGTAAGCGAAGCAGTGCAGAATGTGTCAGCCAAAAGAAGCTTCATATCACCAGATTGGATACGGGAGACAGGGAGGTTTAGAATCTCGGAAAGGGCGTTTGGGTATGTAGGCAAAGATTCGACACGACCAGATTTTTTTTCTGGGGTCGTATCGTGATATTGCGGGACGTCGGGGGGGTATTAGAAATAGGGTTTCGGGACGCGGGAAGCTGGTTTTAAATTAGGGAATTTGGTGTCTGATGGATGGAATATTGGTGGTGTATGCAAAAACTTCAAGGCAAGACTCTAAAGGGGGCGGGGGAAAAGGGGGCTTTGTTCCTCGCCTGCGAAATCTCAGGTGGATTGGAGAGGACTGATGCCACGAAGTGCAGTGGCCTTTTAAGTAGAAGCAATCGAGATGCTTCTTGCTCCTTGGAGAAAATAGCGGGGTTGTTACCATGCTTTATGTGTTCCCTACCTCGTTCTATACGTGACCTTGGGATGTTCCAATTGTAACGTGAGTACTAACTGCCGAAGACGGGGAGGTACATTTCTAGCGTGCGGAGATGTGACTGGAAAGCAGTAGTACCTCCGTACCCACGACATGTATCTTTTATGATACACTCACAAATACTTTGAGCTATCTGTCGACCAAGATATTCTTCAACAATTAGAACCATGAAATCTAGGTAAAATGATAGCTGAAGCTCTGAGGGACCGAGTACTCCGTAGAAACCGGTGGTGGTGGTGTTGGGGGCCAAGCTCAAGCTCAAGCTCAACAGCGATGACGGAGGCGGAGCCGTGCACCCAACTCAAATCCCATCTCCAACGCCCAACAAAGCATTGTGTAATAGCTCTTTCCAGTCACCATTCACTGCCATCAGCAGCTTTTGGTATTCTCACAAACACAAGACAGGGGCTGATTGTAACCCCACATGCGGAAGATCATCCACGCGGAAAAAGCAAATACCTGATAGGGTCTGACAGTCCGACACCCCCACATTCACCCCTCGCTCCGCCCAATATGGCTGGATGGCATGCGATGTTCAAGGTATGTACAGCATCCATTCGTCCTTATCGCTAGCACGTCATTTTCCAGCATTCTTTTTTCGGGAATGCCCTCGGCCGCCGTGGGGAGGCGATGTGATGCGATGGACACGTTTTGCTGTTGAGAAGCAAGAATGATTCTTGGTACTATGGGTGATCTAATGACTGTCATTCAGCCTCATCCAGAAGATCGGCTCCATCTACGACTTCACCGCGCCCGATCAGTGGTTTTGACTGCTGAAGAGTAGGTTTCTCATCGACCTGTTATTGGGTATCTTGAATTGACTCTTTTCTTTCCCAGACTCGTTGAAATTCGCGCTGCTCAACGAACTTTCGAGGGAGCGTATATTCGTACGGCTCTTGGGCAATTCTCCTTCGCCCTCGTAGTTCTCAAAATCTTTACAGCAGAATTTTACTCGATCGGCGCACTTTTCGCTACATATGGTGCGGGGATATTGTTGGTTAGTATGTACAGACGACACGAAGGAAATCGACAGTTCTTTAGTGAGGTAGATGATGCAGGAATTGGAAGGAAGAAGTTTAGGACCAGTGGAAATGCCGTTGTGGTTTTGACGGCTTTGAGTATTGCTGCTTATGCAAGTCTGATGGCTTTAACACTTAAGTTGGGCAATTGAGCGGGGAGGATATATTCATTTACGACTTCAAACGCGACGAAATGATGACGCGGAAAGCCGAGGGGGGATTCAACATGGAATTGTACAAGAGTCCAGAGTCCAGACTCAATTCCATAGGCCAGGATGAAGCTTGACCTGGAAGGGAATTTAGCGTGAGTTTACGGCGTTAATGGGCGTCTTTTATACCCCTTGCTACATATGGCAGCAAGCAATAATTTGTCCATACTTAGGGGCTTTCCCACCACGATATATCGAATACTCTTTTTGGATCTATTTCCGGGGCCACAACGCAAGGAAGATGCTACGTTCTTCTATATTGGTAAATCTGCACAGTTTGTAAATCAACGAATTAGAATACCAGTTCTTCAAACCCTGCAAACCAAATCTTGACCAGAATCCCCATCGGGATTTAGTGTAAGATAGGATAGGATAGAAGTCATCCAGCTATCAGAAAATCCCATACTGAGTCAACTCCGGGTTCTCACAACGCCACGGACGTGAATCCATGTAAATCCAAAGTACGTATGCCAGCCAAAAAAGAATATTGAAAAGGTCCTCGGATAATCAATCATCTTGATTAATCCAATCTATTCAATCAACTATCTGTAAAATAACATGATCCTCAATAATTCTTCCAAGCAGAAATAAATAACTTCCTCAAATCTTCCAGGACCTCTCTCTCTCTCTCTCACTATCATATCCTCTCTCTCAAAGTGTACTGTACATACAATACAATACAATACAATACAACAGTACGTGGCCCAATAAATGATTCTCTACCTAGTCAATACAGTACGGCCGTATACTACGTCATCCGATTCGTTCATTCAGCTGTACGAGTACTCGAGTATGAATGAATGGATGGGGAAATATTGGAGAATCACCCGTCAATGATCGGTCTGTTGCACGATGTGCAACAAAAGATTTACGAATCTTGGTTTGGCTTTGGTTACGGCTTTGGTTACGGCTACATGAGGTGCAGTATCTCCGGGAGGGAATGAGTGGGTGGGTGGGTGATGGGTGGGTGCGAAATGAAGGCGATGTGCAATGAAATTTTTGGGATTTCCTGTTTTGGTGGGAGTGTATGTAGTGTGGTGTAGTGTAGTGTGGGCTTGGAGTGCTGATGGTTTGATTGATTGATTGGTGATGGGGATGAGGCTGGAATGGTGAGCTGGCGATTTTGGATTGGGGGGGGGGAGAGGGGGTTATAAATTGTTGATTGTGGATGGAGGAGATATGATGATATATGACGGGGAAAGTTGATAGAAGGGGGTTTTTGTCAGATTTTGATGTTATTTTTAGTTTCGGCGTTGGGTTGGGTTTAATCTGGCTGACTTATCTGTTTGGTTTTAGATGGTCAGGTTATGGATGGGATAAGGATCTGGCTGGGCTGATGCCGAGGTATTGAGATAGTGGGTTTTTGGCACCTTTGGGGAACTTTTTGTTGCACTTCGTGTTTGGATGTCCGAGGTTCGTTTTTGTTAGGTTGGTTTACTGGATCTAGGTTGCGAACGTGAGAGGCCGAGGTTCGGTGGGTTGGTAGGTAGGTTTTATTGGTTGGTTGGTTGTTGCTACGGACTTTCAGAACTTGGGGGTTTTCTTTTGAGGATATGATTAGTGATGCGTTTTTGTTTTTATGCTGGTAGATACTTTTGTTGAATATAGACAGTTGGATTGATTGTAATGGGTCTGGGACGAAGAGTCTGGAGAAGGCTTCTTGGATATAGGGAGCGATTTGTTGGCGGGAATGATACTTGTACATGACTCCTTGGGGAGAAGATTAGGTTGCTTAAAGCAGGTGTCAAGTTTCATATTACTTCAGATGAGAAAACTAGCAAAGATTTGACAGGTTTGTTGCATGTCGACGATTTTCCCCTATTCTCCGAGGTTATCAAAGGAGGGCGCTAGGTGACTATTTTTGGCAAGACAAAGTATAAGAGAGTCATGGAGAGAAGAGAAGTACCAACATATAAGTGAGAGTCTGACGGTTATCTTTTGCAATCTTGACCGGGGTTGCCGGGAATCGTGTTGAACTTGATTTTATGTTATTTTCTGGCGTAAATAGGAGTGCTGGGTGCCTTCATGGTAGAGATATGAAGCTATTCGCAAATCGCATCGCTGGACTGTAATCTATATATTTTCGTGTTGCATGCACTATCGCTACGTCATTCCTGGTTTAAGCCCAGATCTGTGAAGATTTCTACTAAAAGTCTGTCGGTCAGGGCGAGAGGTGAAACCATATCTGACCACTTTTGACTCATAGTTTCTCCTGTAGAAAGTCAGCTTCAGATGAACCCTTGAATTAAGCGAGTGGTTAATGGGAGACTATCCGTCTTTCGCCAGTTGAGGGGACTTGCTAATGGGCCGCGAGATGATAACTTGGCTATTGACAAACAGAGATTTTGACTTCATTTTTACTGGCGTAGGTTATTTACAGTTTGTCGCATTGGGTTGGATGACTAAGTAACCACTTTGTTAATTTAATTTAAACGTTTTCATCACAGTTAATACGATGTTTCCGCGTAGAAAGTGAAGCTTGTCGAAAGTGAAGTCTGTCGAAAGTGAAGTCTATAATAAAGTGAAGCTTATAAGAAAGTAAAGCTTGTCGAAAGTGAAGTCTGTCGAAAGTGAAGCTTGTTAAAGTGAATTCTATAGTAAAGTGAATTCTATAAGAAAGTGAAGCTTGTCGAAAGTGAAGTCTGTCGAAAGTGAAGTCTGTCGAAAGTGAAGTTTATAATAAAGTAAAGTTTGTAAGAAAATGAAGTCTGTTAAAAGTGAGGTTTAGGAGAAAGTGAAGCTTGTAGAAAGCGAATTTTGTTAAAAGTGAAGTATATAATAAGGTGATACTTGTTGAAAACCAAATCACCCCCTTTGGCTAAGAGTTAAACCCATTGCATCCTACGTCGATTCTCCCCCTCAATTATAGCGTAGACTTGGGTCATGTACACCCTAGGTGTAAGCGGTCCTTCGTCTATAATCAATCTCTTATCGATGAGTCGTAATTCTGATCCTAGAATGGTGTTGGCATATACAAAACCTGCCGTTTCGAGACCCGCGATGTGGATTACTACTACACGACAATAGCGGAATTCGAGGCGTAGAAGACGGAGGGATGACGGTCGAGAAGGAGTTTGTAGAGGGTTCCTTTTCCTACGCCTAAGGGGCCGGAGATGATTATTGGGCGGGTGTCGGAGGGTACTGGTTTTTGTTTTTTGTTGTGTTGTGAATTGGGGATTGGGGGTTGGTAGATTTCGAGGGGGGATGGAGGGGGGGATAGAGGGGTGAGAGAGAGGGGACGCTCTTAATTAAAAGTAGTCTGTCAGCTAGCAGGCCTGGCATTACTTTACCTAGAACTTGCCAATTTCATACCAAGACGAGCTCGCTTAAACCCCTTTTCAAAAATAATGTCCTTTCTTTACTCATTCCACATAGTTTCCGCGAGGACAACCCCTATGCTCATAAAGTCAGCTGTCTCATGGACTTTGAGCCAAGCCTTCATCCTAGTACGATATCTTATATTAATTTGAAAAGATTCCATTATCTACAAGTGCTTATAGACATGTTTGAATCCAAGTACAAACCTACGTGCAGACCTGGGCGCGGATACGATATTTATCGTTTTATCGCAATATTTATCGCGATATATAGACGATAAATCTATTTCCGATACGATTATTATCGTTTGAAATGTGACGATATCTAAGTAATACCGGAATTTATACTCAAGCTCTATACGTGACTCTAGGGAACTGACTAGGTAGTAAAATTATGTGTTATCTAAAACAAAAGTATAACTATCGTAGAAATAAAAAGACAATACGTATATAATAGTAGTCTTTATAGATATAGTCAAGTATCTCAAAGTAAGAACGTATAGTTATATAACAAAAAACGATGCCCTAGCGAGTAGGCAGGCGTAGAGGTCCGTGACGAAGCCTTGGGAGTGATACCGGGTAGAACGGCCTCTAGTGCAGAAGCGGAACCTGTAAATTGCATGTATTTACTCGAAATTATCATATTTCTCTCAACCCGTACCACCTCATTTCATTTTACCACCAAAGAGATCAACCACCTTTTAATATCTTATATTCTAACAAGATTCTATTGCATATAATATATAGCCAGTTCTGGTATGCTTTTCCATTGGTGGGCTAACAACCCTAGCACCTAGGTTAAACAAATAGCCTAAGGTGATGTTGCCTGCGTAGAGGCATCTGTTGTGGTTGGCATTCCTGGTCTTCGACATACTACTTGCTCATCGCGATCTTCTACGTACCTAGGTATAATAAAGACTTCGAGTACGAGCCTCCAGTTACACCATTCCTACTATAGATACTCTCATCTCCAGAGTTTCTGTACCTAGAAGCGTTTTCATGATTCTCATCCCTACTTTCTTATAGCTGATGAAGTGTAGTAGACTGTCAACACTCATCTCCCATGCATTCACCCTCCCAGCCCAGAATTTTACCGAAATTCACCCACACCTCATCTACCGTACTCTAGATTGACAAATAAGCAGTTTCCTGTCAGCAATCAGATCGTGTAAATCATCGGCCAAGTGGCTCAATTGGGAGAATGTCTCATCTGGTAATGCGAGATAAACCAACTTCTACCGAAGCAGAGTTCGTCCGAGCATACTATAAGCTGTGCTTGTTTTTTTGCTTTTTTTACTTTTTTATCTTTGGTCATTCTTCTGTTCTAATTCTTTGATACGTCAACCTTATACGGAGGGTGGCAATTGTAGCTCCCCGTTTTGCTCGATTTGGTGGTTTTGTTGTAGTGATTCATCCTTGGTATTGCCCTGGTACTGGCTACTATTGTGTTTCACCTTCTGGTCTTCCTGGATACCGCGAAATGGTCCTGGGTATTTTGGTCCTCAACTGCAGTACTAGACTTGCTTCTAAGGTCTTTTTGTTGGCTTAGTGGCTGATAATGTAAGTTGCAGCGACTATCCTGGCAGTGAATAATCTGCCCACTGTATAGGCATGATCGTTGAAATCTGGCGCACTTGGTATGATGGGCTCATAACCTCTTGAACGTAGAGTCAAACTTCGAATCTTGCATATCCTAAAGAAGACGAGGCTGGTATCGGGAGTTTGTTTGGCGAACTTCAGGTATTCAACGATAATAGTAATCTGTATATATGTTACGACTAAAGAGAGAAAAGAACTATCAACATTAGTAAAAGTGAGAGGATATACTACCCAGTGTTAGTGCCCTGGGTAGGCATAATATTGTGGTAGATACCAAATACCACTACCATGCCAACAGGAGTTAGCTAGATTCTCTCTTTTAGGCAAAATCCTGTCGCAAAATCCTCAATACTCCTGAATACTTTGTATTATAGATAGACCTTGAGTACTAGATAATCTTGTACTACAAATGTACTTTGTGCTATGGACATACACTTTGTACTACATATAGAATTTTGTTGTGTGTACAACAAGTGCACGTAATTTGGAACAGGCATGGGTGGATAGGGCATAGAGTAACAAACCTTTAATCACAAACCTTTGCCTTTACTACTGTGCAATATATATGTTTTAGTAGAATAGTCTACCAATTCTCACTATTGCTAATTCCCACTGTTGCCTATCCTTATTATAGTATCCTTATTGTTGTAACCCAGTAAATGCCCCCTGCCCCTCTTATATACACTAATAATATAACGCTATTTTAGGTAGTCACTATTGTAAAAGGGGGGGGGAGAAAGGCTGGGAAAATAGGTAGGGGCTAGAGTAGTAATGTATCAATCTGGCTGGGTTAGTAAATGTTGATAATTGGAAGTTGGCAACTAGGTAAATAGTTATAAAATCTGTATTGTTTGCTACCAAAGGAGAAAACAACTTTCTACACGGTGGTGTGATTATTTAAACCATAGCTTGGTACTGGAATTAGCATCAAGGTGAATGGTAGATATCTAAACAGGAAATGCTCTTGTGCTGCTGATGTGAGAACACAAAAAGCAGATTACCTAATAACTAACCTAACAACACATATTCACTACTTCCCCACGTACCCTCCTGTTCTCATCAGTTAAAGTCATAGGCAATAGAACAAGATACCCCCTACTCATGTAGAACACTTCCGTGACACGAAATAGTCTCTCACGTGTTTTTTTCCTATACGTTTCCTCATTCAGAGTGAATCCTTCGGAAGTTTTTGAGAAACTGACGTGTGCCATTGGATATGCGGGAATTTATTGTTGTCATCCACGAGGAATGGTACGACATCAGCTGTAAAATCTTCGGTCATAATAGCGCAGTGAAGCAGGACATCGGCTTTTGTGTCCTACTTGAGTTATCTTGTAAATTCTCCCCATCGGAGGATATATTAGGCGAGTGGATGTTTATGAACTTGGTAAACATACTGCAAACATCAGTAGATTTATAGCCCTTGCCAAATAAACCAAAAACCACATTCACCAACCCTGACCCAGTTCAAAATCTCCAATAGTTTTTCCATAGACTAATGAGTAAATCCCGCAGCGAGTCCCTACAGAATGTCACGTCGTTAGAATCGGAAAGATTAAGCGAGGGGGAAATGAGTGGGTCGAGGAAGGGTTTGTTGCCAATAGCCCTCTCAAATTGTCAATATAATGACAATATATATCTACTCTCTTTGGGTATGAAGAAACTAAGCGCCAAGAGGGACTCATTTTGCGAGTATCCTTCGTTTAAAGTTGTTCGTCAGCTGCGATGCATGGGTGATCCATGTAGTCGAACCACGCGTTCCTTTGGGCATACTTCTGTTACATGACATATTCAAAACTATAGTCTAAAAGCATCGTGTTTATTGTTCTAGAATATTTGGGTACGATGTAACACAAACCCCAACGTCTTTTCGAATAGTAACTCGTGGTGCTTTATAAAATCCAAAGGGCTTGAAAGGAGATTGCAACTTTCAGAGATCTCCAGTTCAGTAACAATCAGCTCTATGGTATATATTTGAATCCCCAATCCAAAGAGACTTAAAGGTTTCGAGTTTTGCTGAAAAATCTGTATTCGACTTCATTTCGATATGACACACGACTTGGTCCGAGCAATTGGAATACAGGGACACACCTCAAATATTGCTTGGGGTCATTTCGTGATCCAAGCACCGATCTAGAACTGATTATCCCGAACAGTCTCGACAAAGTTAATAATAACTGCTGAATAAATGCGCGATTTGAAATACCACTAGATATATAGGTACATTGAACTCACCCATATTTCCCGATCTCCTCGTCAATTACATTACGGAGTTCCCACCAAACAATCCCGTCTCTTCAACCACACTAACAACCATGCAACTAAAATTCAACCTTCTCCTCCTTTTCCTGGGAATAGCAGCTGTAGTCAGCGCACATCACTCTCAGCACACATCAGAGTCCAATTATATCACAACCAAAGATGGTACCAGAATATTTTACAAAGATTGGGGGAATCCAGAGGGACAGCCTGTTGTGTTTTCTCATGGATGGCCCCTCAATAGCGATAATTGGGAGAACCAGATGTTTTTCCTAGGTCAGATGGGGTACCGTACTATTGCTCATGACAGGAGGGGACATGGGAGGTCGAGTCAACCTTGGGATGGAAATGATAGTATGTATTGACCCTTGTTTTCGTTTGTACGCCTTTGTTTGTTTAGTTAAACGATGATGTTTTCTGTTCGAACTTTTGATATGTATAGAAGATGGAATACTGACTTTTCATCATGTAGTGGTAAGATTTCTTCTTCTAGTTTTCCCAGCCGTATTTAAAAGACTTGAAGGATAACTCTTGTGACTTTCAACGACTTTGAAGGACTCGAGACTAACTTTCACAGGACACTTATGCCGACGACCTACTTACTCTATTTGAACATCTGGATTTGAAAAACGTAATGATGGTCGGTCACTCAACGTGAGTAATATTCCTTTGCCTCTTCAATATATTCTCTCTTCGGTTAATCCCAGCCTTCCCCCAAGAGACATCAGACAAACCCTAAGCAAATCTAATGATATTCAGTGGCGGCGGAGAAGTCATGCGATTCTGCGGACGCCACGGAACAAGCAGAGTCTCCAAAGCCGTCCTCGTCAACGCAGTAACACCCCACATGGTGCAATCACCAAACAACCCAGCAGGAGTACCTATGTCAATCATCGATACTTTCCGCTCCGGGATGCTCAAAAACCGAGCTCAATTCTTCCTCGATGTCCCCACTGGTCCTTTCTTCGGTTTCAACCGACCAAACGTCACCGCGAGTCAAGGATTGATCGACAGCTGGTGGCAGCAGGGAATGATGTGCGGGTTCAAGAATGCATATGATTGTATCAAAGCATTTTCAGAGACGGATTTCACGGAAGATATGAAGAAAGTTGATATTCCGGTTTTGTTACTTCATGGGACGGATGATCAGGTTGTTCCGATTGATGGTAGTGCACGTGTGGGGATTAAGTTGCTGAAGAAGGGCACTTTGAAGGAGTATCCGGGTGCTTCTCATGGGGCTCCTAACATTTTGATTGATGAAATCAATCGGGATTTGCTTTGTTTTCTTCAGAATGGGACGGTATCTACCGAGGGTGGGAGTTGAAGTTATTCTTAAGAAGCGGGTCAGGGCAGCAGCTAGTTGTAATAATAAGATATATTACGAGGTACTTAGAAGGGGAATTTGGAAGATAACCAACACAGTAATGTGTTTTTTTGCAACTTTCTATAACCATTTTTATGGTAGCTTTGGTACCAATATGACGCATAAGGAATCAGCTGATGAGAAGGGGAATTACCTAGGTACCCTGCCATTGCAATTTCGAGACCTAGAAGAAACACCAACAGCCAAGTTTCCCCTTTCGGGGTGACCTTCCGATCACGACAGCAACATCAAATCTAACATTGGCTATCGCCCGACTTGACTTCCAGTCCAGCCAGTATAATCACTGTCTGAGCCATGCCATTTTTACATCACGACGGAGAAATCATGGTTTCATTTCATCGCGACAACGGTGGGTGTGGTAGTCGCCTCAAGCGCCAAAAGCTAAAGCATCTTTAGCCGCCCAACGTCCAACCTACCCACCCAAGTTTCAGAATTTCTTCAACTCGTCAATTGTATGGCTCTTAAAGTAAAGTTAGCATTGAACCCGAGCATGGTTGGAAGTTTTCGGGACCCTTCAATTCATTTTGCACGTTATAATTTCTCCACTCACCCGTCAACTCGATACCTAGGTAAGATCTTACATGTTTTGGTGTCGATCTTCGGGTGGGTTCGTTAGGGTTTCTTCTATCTTGCATTTTTATCTTAATTATTTCATTTTTGGGCGGTATTAATTGGGATAAAAAATGCTCTATCGGTATTTTTCTTATAGAAAAGTCAATCTTCTCTCGATTCCTGTTTATTCTTTCCAAGTACAAGGAACAAAATCTCGGCAAGTTCGCCAAAACTCGACCCCTTTTTCAACCAAGTACCGTAGATCAGAAGCGAGCCATGGATAAAAGGTTTGCGTATGCTGTGTAATTGGAAGAAGGCAGTGTAAAATTTGCCGCTTAATCAATAGCTTCCCATACGACATTTCCCACGAGACGTTGAAACAGGTCTTCTTTTCTTGATAAGGGTCATTGCTGTGCCATATTCCTGCATAGCAATTTCTATTTTCCGAACCGTTCTTGTTGATTTATGGGGTTCTAGGTCGCGTTTTGCGGCCTCCCAGCCATAATTTACGTTTTCTAGGTCTCCATTTACGCCTATTTCGACGAAGCGGTGAACTTATCGCGTCGGCAGATAAATCTCTATAGCTTTTTTTGGGCTCATGTGATGTTGGAAGAGATATGGATATTGATGTCAATCATCATATAAGAATCCTACAGTTCGCCTTCTGACTTCCACTAATATTCTCCACCACGCAACTTCATCATTAATCCTTACTTCTTTCTTAATCCTCATTTCATTCCATTCCCATTCTTTCCTTCAACAATAAGCCGGCTTATTACTTCACATCCCACCAAACTCCAAACCAACAACCATAATATCTTCCCCTCACTCCTCACTTTCCCACCACCACCTTCCCTTCCCACAACTCTCACCCCTCAACCCCAACCATGGGCACAAACACCAGCACCCCCCACACAACCAGATCCTCCTCCCCCTCAAAAAAATCAACCCCTTACGTCCAAACCGTAATAATCCACCGCAACCCCCTCAAAACTCACACTCGCACACAAAAACGTACACACACCCCCGAAATAGTATCATCACCATCCCACCACCACCACCAATACTCCTCCCGCAACCCCCTCAAAACTCACACACACACAAAAACATACTTCCATCCCCGAAATAGTATCCCCTCCATCCCACAACCAAATTCCCCAAACAACAACAAAACACATAACCAGCTTAGCGACATACATAGAAGAGAGTAAGTCTTACGAAGAGGAGGAGAGAGAGGAGAGAGAGGTTGTATACAGTATATACACCCACCAAAAAAGCAGGAATAAGATGGACAGGGAAAGTAGGATTATAAAGGAGATACCTATACATGAGTTTACTGTTTACTGTTTTCTAAGATTATTCAAGGAGGTTCAAATACGGTGATGAGTGGTGGGTGTAAGCTACTGTAATATTGTAAAACTTAAAACGGTAGGTATTCCGGGACTTGTCGGATAGATATTTAAGTTAAGTTTTATTTCTTTTCTTTTCTTTTCTTTTCTTTTCTTTTCTTTTCTTTTCTTTTCTTTTCTTTTCTTTTCTTTTCTTTTCTTTTCTTTTCTTTTCTTTTCTTTTCTTTTCTTTTCTTTTCTTTTCTTTTCTTTTCTTT